>CM035409.1:218331808-218626808 GCA_020310875.1 Ceratopteris richardii
AAGGTTTTATGTATTGAGAAAAACTTGAATTGGTGCATACAGATGTGTGGGGTCCTTCAAAGGACTTTAGTATAAATGGTCAAGATATTATGTCATTTATGTTGATGATGCTACCAAGTGGATCACTATTTATGTGATCAAAGATAAGTCAGAAGTGTTTAGCACATTTAAACACTAT
Source organism: Ceratopteris richardii (assembly GCA_020310875.1). Classification (NCBI taxonomy): domain Eukaryota; kingdom Viridiplantae; phylum Streptophyta; class Polypodiopsida; order Polypodiales; family Pteridaceae; genus Ceratopteris; species Ceratopteris richardii. Next base: position 218,331,987 of record CM035409.1, read on the forward strand.
CATGTATATGCAGAGAGGGTTACATGATAAAAATTGAAGAGATTAAGGTCAGATGGAGGGGGAGAGTATTTGTCAAATGAATTCAGTGATTATTTTTGGAATGCAAGTATAAAGAGAGAAGTTACTTGTAGGTACTCTCCTCAACAAAATGGTGTCATAGAAAGGAAAAAAATAACTCTTGTTGAATTTGCAAGGTCAATGTTAAAAGAGAAGAATTGTCCTAACTATTTGTGGGTTGTGGCTGTAAATACAACCACACACTTGGTTAATAGGCTACCATGTAAAGCTTTTCTTGGTATGACACCGTATGAAGCTTGGTGGGGTAAGAGACCTACATTAGATCGTTGAAAAGTATTTGGTTGTTTAGCCTATGCTTATGTTCCTTCTTAGTTAAGGCATAAATTGGAACCAAAGGCTGAAAAATATGTGTTCATTGATTATGATGACAAGCAAATGGGATACAGGTCGTGGAGTCCATCTACAAAACAATTTCTTGTGTCAAAGGATGTTACATTTGATGAGCAAGGTACTTGGTATACAGGTACAAATAGTGCTTATGTAGGATTTGAAGAAGTATTGAGTCAAAAGAAGGATAAATAAAAGGTTCAGATTTTTTATGAAGAAGAGAATGTTGAAGTTCCAACTGATGGTGAAGAATTGCCAAGGTTTGATCCAGAATATGATGAACTAGAAACTTCAAGGAGTGGAGAACTCAGGAGGTCATCAAGGAACAAAACACAACCCATAAGGTATAGCTATGATACTTCATTCTTGACTACTAAAGACTATGCTTACATGATAAATACAGATGAAGATCCTTCTCCATATGATGAGGCAAAAGGAAAAGAGAATTGGGAGAAAGCTATGAAGGAAGAGTATGATGCACTCATTGAGAATGAGCCTTGGGAATTAGTACCCAAACCAAGTAATCAGAATGTGATTATAAGCAAATGGGTCTACAAAACAGAGGTATGCAGATGGAGGTGTGTCTAGGTATAAAGCTAGACTTGCTGTCAAAGGATACGCACAGGCATATGGTGTGGACTATGATGAAATCTATAATCCTGTTGCAAAGATGACAACCATAAGAACTCTCATAGCTGTTGTTGCATGCAAAGGTTGGAAATTGTCTCAATTAGATGTGAAGAATGAATTTTTAAATGGTTATATTTCAGATGAAGTTTACATGGAGCAATCAGATGGTTTTAAATATCAATTTTATCTAGATCATGTGTGCGAGCTCAAGAGAGCTTTGTATGGTTTGAAGGAGGACCCAAGGGCATGGAATTGTAGGCTTGTGAAGTTCTTGAAAGAACTTGGTTTCCAAGCATCAAAGGTAGATAGTAGCTTGCTAGTCAAAGTAAGTGAAGATGGATTTATCTATGTTTGTATTTATGTTGATGACATAATACTTACAGGTACAGATGACAAAGGCATACGAATGCTTAAGAAGTAGATGGAGAAAGAATTCAAGGTCAGTGACTTGGGAGATTTGTCATATTTCTTGGGAATGGAGATGTCATATACTCAATATGGAGTATATGTGACTCAAGAAAGGTATTTGAAGAATTTGGTAATCAAATTTAAAATGGAAGATTGCAGGGTAACATCAAATCCAATGGAAGTGAATCACAAAGTGAGTAGATATGGAGGAGAAGAATTCAAAGACATTAAGCTTTATTAGAGTTTGCTGGGTAGCTTGATTTATGCTACATTGACAAGGCTTGATTTATCATATGTACTTGGAGTTCTATCTCAATTCATGCATTGTCCTAGAAATGAGCATTGGATTACAGGTCAAAGGGTGCCAAGATATATCAAGGGCACACTTAAAGAAGGTTTGTATTATGGGTTCACTTCAGATACAAGAATCAAGATATATAGTGATGCAAATTGGGCAGGTAACTATGATGATAGAAGATCAACACACGGTTTTGAGAAGCAATATATAGTTGCTTTTTCATCTACAGAAGCAGAGTACAAAGGTATGGTAGAAGCTGCAAAAGAAGTCATATGGCTAAAACTCTCATGAAGAGTTTTTATATCAATTAGAGTACTCCTATCATTTGTGGAGATAACATGAGTTCTTTGTATTTGGAAGCTAACCTTATGTTTCATGCCAGGAATAAACACATTGAGATTCAATATCATTTTCTGAGAGACAAGGTTATTGATAAAGAGATAGAAATCATGCATACTCCTACAAAAGATCAACTTGCATATATGTTAACAAAGAGCTTGGATGGACCTAAGTTGCGGAGATTTAAAGATATGATAGGGATAAAGAAGATGCAGGCAATCACAATTGATGATTGAGGGGGAGCTGTTGGAGCAAGAAAATCATCGATTAATGATTATATGAAGCTTAGGAGTGAAGAAATGAAGAAAAGGTTGAAGCTTGAATTATGAAGTGAAACGGAGGTTCAGGAAGAGATGATCTTTATACACATGTACATTAATCTTGTAAATACTTCACATATACTTTGAAGTAGTGTCGAATCCATACTCATATCTATATATACACTTGTATATGGACGTGATATGTATGAGAGATGAAGACTAGATAAGATGATTAATCATGCATACTCCTACAAAAGATCAACTTGCATATATGTTAACAAAGAGCTTGGATGGACCTAAGTTGTGGACATTTAAAGATATGGTAGGGATAAAGAAGATGTAGGTAATCACGATTGATGATTGGGGGGAGCTGTTGGAGCAAGAAAATCATCAATTAATGATTATATGAAGCTTAGGAGTGAAGAAATGAAGAAAAGGTTGAAGCTTGAACTATGAAGTGAAACGGAGGTTCAGGAAGAGATGACCTTTATACACATGTACATTAATCTTGTAAATACTTCACATATACTTTGAAGTAGTGTCGAATCCACACTCATATGTATATATACACTTGTATATGGACGTGATATGTATGACAGATGAAGACTAGATGAGAATTAGATGATTAGATCATAAGTTGAATGTGTAACATCCATTAGATGTACTTCTTATCAGAATAGAAAAAGTTGCACCTCAATGTTTCTTTTCCTTCTTCTTCTATTCTTAATCAATTGAGAAATCTTTTTGTGTGTGTCCAAGTCTATAATTGATGCATCCATGGTCAAGTTTCGAGAATTTAATTGTAATCATGTTGAGAGAATTTTGTGTAGCAACATTCATATGTGTAATAGGTGATAAGTGACTCCTGAAACAGGCGCAACTTGGTCAATGATTTCATCATAATTCAGTCTACAATGTAAAGTTTTCACAAATAAGCATTCAAAATTTAAGTTGGAAGGTAAAAAAACCTATGTCTAAAAGCATTTGATCAAATGGGGTCTAGATTGTGAGAACTATGTCTTTAAAGTTGCATATGTGAAAGTTGCTTGCAGAGAAAGCCTGTTTCAGACATAGGTTTACTTATTGAAGTAAATATGAAGTTTTTTAAGTTCATTTAAAGAACTTTCACTTGAAATAGCTGCATAAACATTAGGAGAATGATGTTTCAAAGTTTCATAGAAAAATTTAATCATTTCATCAGTCAATGAGTAAGTTTTGTGAGGTAGACTTTTATGAGTAAAGCCATACCTCACAGAAGTATTAAGTGTTTATAATTTGGCAAAGATTTCCAAAAATTGGTAAGGGTCTTGAGTTATAGTTGACATGGAACTCTTCTAAACTCAAGTATAGCTTATCTTTTGGAGATTAAACTTCTCCATCAGTATCTCCGCTAATTTGTTCAGTCGATTTTGCTAGTATCGGAGCAACACCAAATTCGACACTCCCACTGGACACCATACCCCTTTTGGAAGGCACTAGACTATCACCGAGTTTAGTACCAATGCCGATCACTAAACTATCACTGAATTGTATTGGACTAAGTTCTGCTATGCTGTAACCCAGAACTAAAGAAATGTTGTGGTATTACTCCACTAGTTCGTGCTATGCCTTCCCCTTCAAATGAATTCCCTTCAATATTACTACGTGGTGGTGTCCCTAACTTGTTTACTCTCGAAGGATGTCTTTTGTTATGATATTTAGGATAGGTTTTGCCTGAACATGTTACATGCATGTAGAACAAGGTCTCCACTCAAAAGTATATCCCACTTCTATCAAGAACTATATTCTAAGCCCCCATGGCCGGCACCAATGTTAAATCTCTATCCTAACTTACTATATCGGGTAAAGATAACAGTGATAAAAATAGTCTATAGGGTTTTTGGGTTGGACGAGGATGTGTAAACAGAGGCCCTATAGTATTTTCCCACTACATAGATTAATCATGTATCACAACCACTACTGCAACGACAGATTATTATTGAATTCTTAATATTCAGACTTCCACGAATCATATGTGCAATTTTAACTTCTTATCCACACGACTCTGAGCGTTACTTTACGCAGAGGAATCTACTATCATAGTTACTATTCCAAACATATGTTATCATTTCATACTAGAATTTTTGAAAATTTCTTATCTTTAACAGAATAGATGATATGATTTAATTAATCAACACCAACATAAATAACTACTTATCTGACAATTAACAACACCACACTGAACAACAATCTGATGAAATGCGGTCTACATGCACTCGCTCCACCGTGCACAGTCCAACGAACTCGCCGTGCATCTTTGCCACAGTGCGGAGCGACACGATTACATCCTTTTTGTATTAATACGATAAAAGGTTACAATGGTTAAGCCATTATGACGCTTCACCGAAATATTTGTAGATTTTACAAAATAATCATCCAAGGGCCTAACAATATATATATATATATATATATATATATATATATATATATATATGTATAAGTGTGTGTGTGTGTATGTATGTATGTATGTATGTATGTATACACACACACACACACACACACACACATACATATATATATATATATATATATATATATATATATATATATATATATATATATATATATATATATATATATATATATATATATATATATTGTGTGTGTGTATGTATGTATGTATGTATGTATGTATGTATGTATGTATGTATGTATGTATGTATGTATGTATGTATGTATGTATGTATGTATGTATGTATGTATGTATGTATGTATGTATGTATGTATGTATGTATGTATGTATGTATGTATGTATGTATGTATGTATGTATGTATGTATGTATGTATGTATGTATGTATGTATGTATGTATGTATGTATGTATGTATGTATGTATGTATGTATGTATGTATGTATGTATGTATGTATGTATGTATGTATGTATGTATGTATGTATGTATGTATGTATGTATGTATGTATGTATGTATGTATGTATGTATATATATATATATATATATATATATATATATATATATATATATATATATATACCAATTTTTCTCAGTACAACCTTGTTGCAGAGTCCTTTTGGAATAGTCCCTTGTTCTTTTTAATTTCCTTAGGATGTCATTTCTTGTCCTATACTTTTCTTCGTGAGGAATACTTGAATGTTATCATATTTAAAATTTGATCACTCAATTTATGTCCTTTTACTTTAGGGTTTGTCGCAAAATCAATCTATTTATGCTTGCACTTGAGTAATTAGGTTCGTGCATTTGTGTCATGCCTAATGTAGCCCTAATTAATCAATATCTCTATTTATACTTAGCCTAAGCTAAGAATTGATAGAGGGGTTGAGAATGATCCAACCTCAAGTTGCTTCTACTTTTGATCACCCTTGACTGCCCAAGACATACTCTCTCAAGCTTGCAACTCACCCTTGCTCTGCATGCCCTTTGATGTTCTCAATGGTCTTGTAAAAGTCCCAAAGTTAGATCAAGAGTTAAATTTTGTTGACTTAATAGACCATTTCCATTCATGGAATTCGAAAACCAATTTTCACTTGTGTTTTTGAAGGACTAACCAAGAGATTCTTCAATTTTCTCATCCCCGTGGAAGGTCAGCTTCAAAATAATATATTGAAAACTCCACAAGCTTTCCGATGAACTCAAGATCACTTGAAATAGATTCCATATGAAGAAGTTATGTCAGATCAAGATTCTAGGGATTAATAGGGTTAAAATGGGCTAACAGGCAAACATGATTTCTCGAAATTTTTACTTGGGGGTCTCATTATGCTCCAATCATTTGCAATTTATGATCAAAATTACTCGCAATTTAAAAATTAAAAAAACCCTAAAAAGTTGGTTGAATTTTCCTTTCAATCCCGATCGACATGGCTATCAATTGCGATGGATAGAGGTGTCCAATGTGGCTTGTCAATCGCAATGAATAGTGCCAATCGAAATCGATGGTGTCAATTGCGATGGACGAGTCCATCAAAATCAATGGTGTCAATCATGATTGATGGTCTCAATCGCGACGGACAAAAATTTTTGGGTTTTTCATGAATACATGCCAATCGTGGGCCTATGAGTCATGATGGATGGGTTTTTCGGGGAGATAGGGTGTCAATCATGATTTCTCTATCGACCACAATGGACAGGGTGTCCGTCGTGATGGAAACTTGTCAATCGGGATGGACACGTAGTTCGTCATAGGTGTCAATCGCAATTGATTGATTTTTTCATATTTTTGCATACCTGTGTCAATTGAGGGTGTATGAATTGCGATGGACAAGTTTTTGGCTGTGTATGTGTCAGACGTGTATTATCAGTCGATCGTGGACAGAGGTGTCCATCACAATGGATACCATATGTTGCGATGGATAGAGGTGTCTGTTGGGGTCTATCAATCATGATGGACAGGCAATCCATCATGATTGATGGTGTCAATCACGATATGTGATGTGAAAGGTCCATAGACTATGTTTGTGCACTTAGTTTTACCAAAAAGTCAATTTTTATGTCAATCACAATTGAGAAAGCTCAACACCCTAGGACCTGTGCAAACATTTTTCGTACTTGGGCAACCTGCTAGAGATGATGATACAACCAAAACCTACAAGAAATGCTCAAAAACACACGAAAATAGAATACACAATAGCTCTCTCTCGCTCTCTCTCTCTCTCACAAGTGAAATGAGGCGAATGAGGTGGGGAAGGTGATATGACCAAAAAATTGAAAATTTTGTGAAAGTGGAGATGGAGGTGGGAGATGGTGACGATGATGATGATGATGATGATGGTGAAGAAAGTAAAAGAAAATAGTGAAAAGTAAGGAAAATACCTATGACTCCAACATCACTACTCTACATCTTACCATCACACGCTCGTCCTCGAAGCTCTCCCCGGCAACGATGCCAAATTTGGTGTCACTCTAGCACAATGGTAAGTATCAAAGTGAAGAGATCCACCTCATAAATGTCAATCCGTGGAGACGTGAGGACTGGTATGACGACGTGAGCAAGTGAAGGCAAAAGTTTTTATAGTTTTTAACTAGCTTTGGCCCTGTCCAAACTTAGTGTTCGGACTCGTTAAAAACTAGGTTCCAGGGCTTATTCGGGGGCTCAAATGGAATCTAAAAATTATGAAAATTGGCATGTAGCTATTTATAATAGTCCTCAAGCTCAAGGACTCCTTAGCTTGAACAAAATGGAGTGTAATCCACCAAGAAAGGTATTTAAAATGCCGTGGCTTCCTTGACTACTGCCAACAACAAGGGATAGCTCACAACTCCACAATCTGACTACAAAATCAAACTCAAGGCACTAGTGAAGCACACAAGTCTTTGGCTAAGCACTCAATCCTAGTAGAATTATTTTGCTTGTCCACCCTCAGTGACAAGACTAGAGCCTCTTGTCTAACTCCTCGACTGAGCTGTTGAAGCCTATACATCACATATGATGTGTATCTTGTGTCTAGTATCTAATATCTCGTCTCTCGTGTCTCCCCCTCTGGTACTCGAATCCCTTCCCTTATATAAGCTGGCTCTCTGCAAGGCGTTTACTCCGCCACTCTTCTCCTTCACTCTTACTTTTCTTCTTTATTTGTTCTCCTTGTATCCACTCTCTTTTCTGGTACACTATGCTCTCCAAATCCGGTATTCTAGTCTCCACTCTCTTTATCTATTTTCTTTATCTATGCTCTCTTTTTTGCTCCACTGCTTCTGGTGGGTCCCTTCTCTTCAGTTTGTCTTCACAAGACAAGTTTGAGAAAGTAGTCCTCTCTAGAAAAATTAGTCCTTATACCAATTCTTGGAATTGGTCCTTCTCTTTCATGGATCAATTTGTGAAATTGGCCTTCTCCTCCTTCCTTGGAAAAATTCTAAAAAGGACCAATTTCGTGAAATTGGTCCCTTGCTTCAGAAAAATTTTGTGATATTAGTCTCTTGTAGTTAGAACAATTATGAAAAAGACCAATTTTGTGAAATCGAATTTTATGAAATTGGTCTCTTGTTTTGGACCAATTCTAAAAAAGATCAATTTTGTGACATTGGTCTCTTGTTTTGGACAATTTCGAAAATTATTCTTATTCTATAGATCAAATTTTGGGAATTGGTCTCATTCTGTAGACCAATTCTAAAAATTAGTCTCATTCTAGAGGCCAATTCTGAAAATTGCCCTAATTTTGGAGACTAATTTTGAAAATTAGTCTCATTCTAGAGATGAATTCTAAAAAATTAGTCAGATTTTAGAACAATTCTAAAAAACTTGTCTGATTCTAGAGACGAATTCTAAAAACTTAGTCCGACTCTAGAGACCAATTTTGAAAAATTAGTCTCATTTTGAAGACCAATTCTAAAAAAATAGTTCAATTATAGAGACCAATTCTCAAAAATTAGTCCGATTTTGGAGATCAACTCTGAAAAATTAGTCTCATTCTCGAGACCAATGTTGAAAAATTAGTCCAATTCTAGAGACCAGTTTTGAAAAATTAGTCCAATTCTAGAGGATTGTAAAAAAAGGTCTCATTTTGAGACCAATTTTGAAAAATTAGTCTCATTTTGGAGACCAATTTCTGAAGATTAGTCTCATTGTGCATGCCAATTCTAAAAAATTAGTCTCATTTTACAGACCAATTATGAAAAGTAGTCTCATTTTGGAGACCAATTCTGAAAAATTAGTCTCATTTTGCATACCAATTCTAAAAAATAGTTTCTTCTTGCACTTCCATAGATTCTACAATTAGACTGCATTAGGTGCACCAAATTGTGTAGGGGGCCAATTTAGGCTATACAACAGGTATCAGACACTCTTGCTTCTTTGTATGCCATGCATAATGAAGCATGTGTTGCATACTTGAGGAAGCTGCATTTCTGAATGGTGACTTGCATGAAGAAGTGTACGTTTTTCAACCCCATGGCTTTGTGTAGAAAGGGCATGAGAACTAGGTGTGTAGGTTAAAGAAGGCATTATATGGGTTAAAGCAAGCACCATGTGCTTGGTATGAAAAGATACATGCCTATCTGATTGCACATGGTTTTGAGAACATTCCAATTGAAAGCACCTTATATGTTAAGCATGCTAATGATGTGCTTCTGATCATTGTTGTCTATGATACTGATATGATACTCACTGGTCCTATTGAGTAGCATATTGTTGATTTTAAGGCTGATTTGCATGCCTCATTTGAAATCTCTGATTTGGGGCATTTGCATCATTATTTGGTCATTCAGTTTATGCAAGTTGATGGTGGAATGGCTTTGTGTCAAATGAAATATATTGACACATTATTGCAGCGTTTTTTCCTTAAAGACTATAAGCCTATTGACACTCCTATGGAGACAATCTTATGATTGAGTCTTCATGATGCTGGAGATGCATCTGATGTTGTTCTCTATCAGTAGGTTGTTGGATGCTTGATTTACTTATGCATTACTTGGCAAGATATTCAGTTGATGTCTCACAGATGAGCAGGTTTATGCATTGCCCAGGTGTCAAGCATTGGCATGCGATTAAGTGCAGCCTTTACTACTTGAATGGTACCTGACTACTTGGATTGTTTTTTCCGAAGGGGGGAATCACTACCGCCATATTTGCATGCTTTTTCTGATAGTGATTGGGCTGGTTGCTATGACACTCGTGTGTCCACTAGTGGCTTTTGCTTCATGCTTGGTAGCTCATGTATATCTTGGTTGAACAAGAAGCAGCCTATTGTGGCCACTTCTAGTTGTGAGGCTGAGTATAGGGAAGCTTTCACTGCGACTGTTGAGTGTGAGTGGCTTAGATGCCTTATGGCTAATTTGGGTGTTGGTCAGTATTATGCCACCACCATCTTCACTGACAGTTAGAGCGCATTGGCAATTGCGAGGAACCATGTGTTCCATGCTTGCACTAAGCACATTGAGGTGCATTATCATTATGTCAGGGAGAAGTTTTCTGTTGGAGAGATTAGCTTGGCAGATATGCCCACGCAGGAGAACATTGCAGACCTTTTCACAAAGGCTCTGCCTAGGGAGAAGTTTGAATCTTTCCGCAAAGCTTTGGGCTTAGTTCCTTTTGTGGAGTGATTTCCACATAGCTTGGCACTTCTTTATACATGAGTGCCAGCTCCTTGTTCACCACATCACTCCAAGGGGGGATTTGTTGATATATTTAGGTAGTGATGTGTGTGAACACACTAGGACCGCTGGGCACTTTTTTCGCTCTTTAGGAGGTTTTCTTCCCCCAGCTTGTATATGTGCCTATTACCCTAAGGGGCTACTTATCTTTGTACATTCTCTAGTTATACATTCAACATTGTGTGTTGTGATCCAAGCTTCTTCTTCTTCCTTGTGCTATTCATGTGCTTCCACATACGTCTAACTCCAACATGAAAAGCATGCATTTGAAGGTTGCATTCTTGGAAAAATGCATCGAGCTTCTTTTCCAAAAGATAGTCATACACACACTACAAGATAATTCTAGCTTGTTCATAGTGATGTACGTGGTACCGTGAAGACTCCATCTTTTGGGAAACATGTATATTTTGTTACCTTCATTGATGATGCTACTTGCCATACATGTCTATATCCTATGAAAGAAAAAAATGAGATATTTTCTTGCTTCAAAGCATTTTTGGTTATGTCTGAAAATTTTTCTTCAAACAAGCTTTTGACTCTATGCAGAGATTATAATGGTGAATACATGTCACATGAGTTTAATGCTTTTCTTTGTGAAAGAGGTATTTCACACCAATGTATGGTGCCATATACACATCAACAAAGTGGTGTTGCTACTTCTTAAAATGGCATGATGTATGATTAAAAGAAAGCGCCTTTTTGACAAATTTAACATGGAAGCGGTCATGTGTGCAAACTATGTGTTGAATCAATTCTCTACAAAAGCATTGAGAGTCATCACTCCTTATGAGGTTTGGAATGGAAATAAACCTATGGTTAGTCATATGTGTTTGTTTGGTTCTTTGATATATGCTCTTGTGCCATCACATCACAAACTTGATGACAAGCCAAAGAAATGTATATTTGTTTATGCCAAAGTGGTTAAAAAAAACTTTGCAAGATAGGAAATTGAGTGCACCTTTACTTGGTAGAACAAGATCAAGTTCTTGCCATGCATCAAGTAATTTTGTTTGGATTATTGTCTTATTGAAACAACATGTGATAGTGTGATACATGTATTGTGTGAAAAAATAAATTAATTATTTCCTTGATCTTTTTTAACATGCTTATCAAAGCTTCAAATGTGGAAAAACATAAAGAGTACCTATATATATATATATATATATATATATATATATATATATATATATATATATATATATATATATATATATATATATATATATATATATATATGTATGTATTTATGTATGTATGTATGTATATGTATTTATGTATGTGTGTGTGTGCATGTTATACATACACACACACACACACACACACACACACACACACACACACACACATATATATATATATATATATATATATATATATATATATATATATATATATATATATATATATATATATATATATATATATATTTATGTATGTATGTATGTATGTATGTATGTGTGTGTGTGTGTGTGTCATATTGCTAGGTTGTGGACCCAACATTTGAGTGATTACCCATACATTCTAAGTTCAAAAATGAGTGGCTTTTGAGATGTCTTATAGCATGGAGAGACCTGTAGGTAGCTCAGGAGTGGTGTACCTAGAAAAACCAGAGGGACCTTACAAGACTCAATTGGATAATATCAAGACCAACCGATTAGGTGCTCACATCTATGAGGACGGTGTGAGAAGAGCTATTGTCCAAATGAGAAACCCAAATCAACCTGTTGAACTAGAACACCCAATAGTCAAATTAGAAAATGGATCCTACATTGATAAAGAAGGGACCATGTATGTATTCACTAACCAACTAGATAGATCAAATGAATTTGGTAACATAATTCTAGAGATTGAGATCGATGACATAGTTAAATCCATGAAGAATTGCTTCGATGGCATGAGAGATCCATATGATCATGTAGTAGAGTTTAGACAAGTGTTGAGAATTGAAAAAGTCGAGGATGTGTTCACTCAATACAATGCATTTTATCTAACTCTCAAAAACACTACATTAATGTGGTTTCAAACACTGCATCAAGGTCAGTTTAGAAATATAGACCAGTTGTCAGAAGGCTTCATTAAGAAATTCCCCAAAAGTGGCATTAGACACAATACCTCATCGTTGATCCATAGCTTTAAATAGACACCTCAAGAAATGGTTAGACTTGTAGGAAGAAGATTTAGACAATACCTAGAGAGATGCCCTATTCCAAAGTTACCCACTCCAACCAAACAAGTTGCCTTATTCTTGGATGGATTTTTAAGTACCAAATTGAGATCTTATGTGTACGTAAAGGACCCTAGATCCATATAAGAGTGTAAGCGTAGGCCACAACCACCGTACCAGCCACCCTACCAAGCTCAACAAAGGCCTCAGCCTGTGTTAGCTTAGCAACCTCCAACTCCAGCCAATGTGATTCCAGTGAAGTATGTAGCTCCTAAAGAAAATTTAAATAGAGCCTTAGTGTTAACATCACCATTGATTACAGAAAGTGACCCGAGTGATCATAGTTTTGACTCGAGTCATATCGATAGTCCACATGCTTACTATATGTAGTCACCTGAGCATAATGAGACATACTATTATGAAGACCCGAGCGAACTTATTTCGGAGCTAGAATATGCTAATTTCATGTGTGCAAACCCTAACTCTAGGCCCCAACCTAAATAGATGAGACCCCAAGCACCTAGAGGACCATGCTATAGATGCCAAGGTGATCACTTCAGTCGTGATTGCCCTATACATGCACCTTTGCATCCCCAATCAATGATAATTCAGGGCTTTTGTCAAGGTTGTGGGAAAGAGAACCTCATACGAGATTGCCCAAAGAACCCACATAATGCATTGAAGATCACTCCCATTAATGTGATTAAGTTAGTAGTAGATTCTAATAGAAGTGTAACTTCCACTATCCCAATGGAGGTGGTTACTAGAGCTCAGGCAATGCAGCAAAACCAAGGCCTAGGTCAAGAAAATAGTTTCGAGCCTAGTGAGACTGAGAGTATAACCAAGAAAAGGACAAGAACCTGGAAGGATAGCCAAGAGAGAATGAAAAGACAATGGTCCAAGAAGATGAGCAAACTAGAGGAGAGCCTAAGAGAAACAAAAGCCAAGATAATTGAAATTGCATCTCAAACGCACTCTCACACATCACCACCCCCATCATCCCCATCACCTTCTAATCCACATTATATAACCCCATCACCACCTAGAGTAGGATTAGTCCTAGCAGATCCCATTCCTGAAGACCTAGACATGATGCTGAGAGCATATCAGGCCAGTATCCAAGAAGGGACAAATGTAACAGATCATGAAAAAAGTTACCCTAGAGCTGACTTAGAGATTGAAAGAACCAAGCTTTGTGCTAAGATGGTGGAATTAGCTCAAACCATGTTTGAAGCCAGTTGCCTCTCCAATTACTCTAGTTTAGCTAAGACTCAGTTGCATTTTGATGGACTATTAGAAAGATTGGAGAGTTTAATTGCAAAATCTGGAAAGGAAGCCACCTCCCCGGGTAAGGACAAGGCTAGTGAAATAATGAGCATTCCTCCCAAGGAAGCTTATGTGCTTAATTCCACTAAATCAGACACCTTTTCTTCTATGAATCAATATTCCCAAGAAATTCTTAGAGAAATTCAAGAAGAGAAATAGGAAAAAGAAAGTGAAAATCCTCTCCCATTGAACTTGTGGATGACTTACATGATCAATTCCCACAAGATATTCCTTCCATTTATGGAGAACAAGAGGATGCCCAGTCTAGTAAATGATTAGACTTTGATTCCAATTCCCTACAAGAGTTGCCTCATTTCACAGGTCCTTGGGAAGCAAAGACTACATGTATGAGAGCACCCACGGTCATGATAAGAGCAAAGACTCAATCATAACTAGGAATACAGAGGTAGTAAAGAACACTAAAGTGCAGTGCAATCTCGCTTTAGAAGATCTACTCAAGGTTAAGCCGGAATTATGGAAACATGTAGCCAACCAAGTACATGAAGTGGCTTAACCTCATTCCCAAGCAGGATCCCATAGGACAGTGCCTGAAATACCCTTGGACAAGATAGGAGACATGAGCGAAGGAGAGGAAGGAAACACCTATCTTCTTATGACTCATCAATGTTACACAACCAAGGTTATTTTGGACTCAGGCACAGGAGTTGCCATTGCCACCACCACCCTATGGAAGCATTGGGGCAAACCAGCACTTAGGCCAACGAGAATGGAATTGCAAACAGATGATGGCCAAATAGAGAGACCTTTAGGGCTGTTAGAAGGGATAACTCTCACTATTTGTGGTGTAGAGTTTGACCATACATTTTCCATATGCGACTTTAGCAAAAATCAAGCCTACCAAATGATTTTGGGAAGGCCATTCATGAGGAAATTGCAAGTAGTACAAGATTGGGGAACCAATTCCTTGTATCTGCAACACTTAGGTGTTACAACCAAAGTCAGTCTCAAGGATTTCTCTCATAGAGAAGTGACCCCTATATAGTGGAATCCCATTCATAGAGCCATAGATGATACAGAGTTAGTGTATTCCATAGGATCAAGATCCTCATGGAATATGTGAGTGCAAAGTTGCAGAAGAAGAACAAAAAAGAGAAAACATTAGAGAGGTAGGTACAAACAAAACTCATAGATCAATTCAAGACCCAGCCTATGCACCTGTAGTATTTCTAGACGAAGAGTTTGAACGTCATGGCTGGGCTCAAATTGTAGCCACAATGGATGTAGCCATCAATGAAGAACAATGGACACCACACTGTGATGAAGATGTCTATGACATTTTGGTTTTCACTATAGAACCAATCATGTGTGATTCGGTTCTTGAAGAATGTGAGCCTAGCATGAAAGAAATTGATCAAGAAAGTGACTCAGAGTTAGAATTAATTATTATGGACCCTTTGTGGGCATCAAATGAAGAATACCTATACGAAGTAGAAGCTCACCCTCAAGGACGAGAAGAGCTTTTGAATGATGTGAGATCAACTACAGAGGTAACCACCAAGAGTGAAGGCAAGAAGAGAAAGAAGAGAGAAATTCCACTAGAAGAGGAAGAATCTTTGTTTGAGGACCATGAAAACTTCAAGAAATATGAGATAGAGGATAGAAAAGTCATGATAAGGATGCCTAAATGTGAAGCACTAGCAAGAGAGGCCTATGATAACAAAGAGAAAATGAAGAAAATCATTGTGACCATAGAGGAATGTAAAGAATGATGTACGTACATAGGACATGATTTGATAGAGGACGACGAACAAGACAGATATGTGTTTGCTTGGAGTTACAAGGACTTAAAAGGAGTAGACCCTGGCATATGCTCATACGATTCCCATGACCTTAGAAGCCAAACCCTCTAAGTAGAAGCCATACACATATAATGACAATTACACTGCCAAGATCAAGGAAGAGATAGATCGATTGGTAGAAGCTAGATTTATCTATGAAATTGAGCACACTGAATGGGTTTCCCCCATTGTAGTGGTGCCCAAAAATAATGGCAAGTTACATGTTTGCATTAACTTGAAGAAAGTTAATGCAGCTATTGTTAGAGATAGCTATCCGCTTCCTATCACTGAACATCCATTACTAAGAGTGGTAGGCAAGAAAGTCTATAGCTTCCTTGATGGGTTCTCTAGCTATAATCAAGTGGCCATTGCTCCAGAAGATCATGTGCTATCTACCTTCCAAAGGCTGATGTGCCATGTGTTCAAAGAATTCTTGCGTAAAAACTTGGCAGTCTATGTTGATGATATATGTGCTCATTCCAACATTAGAGAAACTCATATACTTGAGCTCAAACAAATCTTTGACAAACGTAGAGAATATTAGGTATGCTTGAACCTAGAAAAGTGTGTTTTCATGGTCAAGCAAGGCAGGATTCTAGGACATATAGTGCCAAAGAATGGTATATCCACAGATGAGGAGAAAGCTAGAGCTATTGCGGAGCTACCTAGGCCAAAGAATGGCAAGGAGATACAAGCTTTCATGGGGCATTGCGGTTATTATCGTTGTTTCATTTATATGTATGCAATCATTGCAAAGCCTCTGTACTCCTTGTTCACTAACTTTGAGTGGCGTGACGAATGTGAGAACTCCTTCAACGAGCTTAAGTGAAGACTATGTTCAACACCAATCTTAACTACACCAGATTGGAACAAGCCATTTCATGTTCATGTGGACACATTCAATTATGCTATTGGGTGTGTATTAGCACAACCTATGGATGAAGGTAATATGGATCTTCCCATGGCTTATGCTTAGGCATTATTTGCTTGCAAATAAGTTTTAATTTTTTATAGACCATCAAACACTATTATATCTAGTGAACAAACCTTGCAATACTGTTCGATTAGTAAGATGGTTCCTCTTATCAATGGAATATGACTTTGAAATAGTGGTTAGGAAAGGTAGGAATCACCTTCGGGTGGATCACCTTTCTAGACTTACTTCAGGAGAGTCCCCTCAAGGAGTATAAGATGAACTTCTTGATGCTTACTTTTTCAATCTAGAAGTAGTGCCTGAGTGGGCTAAAACTATAGTACCTATTCTCACCTTAGGACCTAAACATCTTATATTAAGAGCTAAAGATGAAGAAGTGGTGAGATCTCAAAAATACCACATAATGGCAGGCAGCATGTATAAGCACACCAATCAAGGCATACTGCCTTTCTGTGTAGATGAAGATGAACATGCAAAGTGGTTGCAAATAGCACATGTAGGTGCACTACAAGAACTCCAAACATAGAACCCTACAGACTCTGCAAAGGTTAGGGGTGTATTGGTCAACAATGGAAGCAGATGTCCATAAGTTATGCAAGGAATTCCAGATTTGTCGTATTAGACCACCTGTGGAACATGCTACACTGTATCAAGTGTCTCTAGTACCAGATTAGAGTGAATGTTTGGTAGACTTCTTGAGGAAAAAAACATTCCCTTGAGAGATGACATTGGTTAGAAAATGGAGTTTAGAGAAAGAAGCCCTATATTATGCACTCATTGGTGATAATCTATACAAGCATGGAAAGGACGGATATCTAAGACTATGTGTCCACGAGAGTGAATATCTTAAGATCTTGGAGATTGCTCACCAAGGTGTGGCAGGAGGACACTTTGGACTAGATAGGGTGATCAAAGCTATACTATTTGTAGGTCTTTGGTGGCCAGTACTTCACATGGATGCACATACCTATGTTGTGTACTTGAGCCGTAATGACTCAAGGACTTGCACCAATGAGACTATACCTCAATTGCAATGCAAGTGCATATAGTGGAGTCCTTTGCACACATTTAATTATCAATCCGAAGGAATGACTTACCAAGTGTATGAAGACATTTGCACACGTGATAGAAAATGAAGTGAGTTAACTATCCAAGCAAGAGAAAAGACCAATACTACCCACACCTACTGATAAACTGGAAGTGTTGCAGCAAACCTACTTTCAGCAGTTTTGGTTTTTTGAGGTTTTCTCCCAGCCCAGAACTCCGAACATAGGCAATAGGGTACTCGTTTCGAAGCTCTCGACGAGACGAATCCAATGGTGGTGGTTTCACTCAATTCTGACCACTCTGCTGCAAGTTATGGCAGAAACAGTGAATTACGGGAACTACCAACACCCGCGTTTTTGCTTCTCCTAGCTTACGCAAGCACTACAGCCACTCAAAACAAGGGGGAAGGGGTAGACAACAGTCCTACACTTGCATTTCAAGCATCACACACACATACATGAGCAAAATGAAGATCAAAATCAGCAAGGAAGAGGCAAACTCGAAATTTCAGAAGTGCTCTTCTTCACAATGACAAGAAGTCCTTTACAATGAGTCACTTTTGACTTATATACTAGTGCCCTAAGTTTGGTCCTTTCACACAAGAGACCGGCACTTTATTCACTAAATTGCTAACTTCCTACTAATATACATGGGTGATTCCCTAATCTTCTGAGGGGATGCATCTAGAGGACTCCTCTAGTGCATTTACAATGGAAAATATATACAAAGGTGGTCATATTACAAAAATTGTGTGTCCAAATCGGAAAAATTTTGGGGCCCGTCTTTTTTCTCTGCTTTCTGCGCTCTTTAGCTCTGCAACACTCTCCCCCTCTTCGTCTCTGTCGTCCCTTGACAGACTTTGCTTCGCGAACGCGTCCCGTGGGTAGTGTTGTCTGCTTCTTGATCTTGCATTACGTTTTAGAGGCGCTTCAGCTTTTTCACTGCACGCTCCCCTTGGTCAGTGTTGTCTGCAGTTAAACAGACATGCAGATTTGATGGCCTTCTTGATTCAAGCTCTACAACTCGAGAGCCTGATGTAGTTGTCTTGCCTGTTGACTCGGGTTGCCACGCACGCCACCAGTGACTAGGAATGTGCTATTCTTAGTCACCCTCTTCAACTTTTCAGCCTCTACCCCTTTCTAACTTTTGGCCCTACTTTGATGTTTGAAAAATCCACTCCTCTGGACCCCGGGGTTTAGCTTTGTAGCCTGGTGCGTGCCCCTGCGGGGCTTTGTGCAGAGATGGGTGTTGCGCCCCTGCGGGGCTTCCTGCAGATATATGTTCTTTTTCTCTTCTTAATGCATAGGTTTGGACTTTGATCTTCTTCTTCTTTTCTTCTTACTTGATTGTCCCTCTACACGTCCCTCCTCCTGAACTCTGTCGTCCTCGACAGGCTTTCTGAGGCGACGCGTGTATGTTTGGATGGCTGTTTGCTCTCGTTGGTTCAGCAGATTTGCATGACATATCATAAATTCCTTCCATTGTTTTGACTTCACTCCATCTTCTGGCGCCTGTCTGTGATCAGCGAAGAAACTAGTTTCATAGGCCACCAGTCTTGCATTTAAATTTGAAGTCATCTTCACAAAAATTTCTGAATCAATTTCAAAGAAGCCTGTGAAGAATGCTTCTTCAAACGTCTGCATATACGTCGATGGCAAAAACATGAGACGAGAATAATATGCCATGATAGTTAGTCGGCTGGGAATAGTAGATAAATCAAAAATTAGTGCTTCTGAGCCCTGCGTAATGCCGATGAAATTCAAAAATGTGTACTTAGCATGCTGGAACACCTTCAAAACTGTAATAAGCATGCTGAATATTTTGTTGGTCATCTTAACAGCTAAGTCCGGGACTGTAGCATATCGTGCAATCCAAAATTCCATTGTTTTGACCATATATCCTTCTGTCGGTAGGTAGTTATGTGGCGGACTAGGTAGTAATGGATAATTGAGCCACTGGTTATTAATATTGCCTTGGCGCTGTCCTTCCCAAAATTGTGTCCAAGATCGTCTGCGGGGTACAGGACAAAAAGATGGGTTGACTTGAAGTGCATATGGAGATGCTTCCCACTGCACCCGCAACGTTGGATTCTTTTCCAAAATCTTCCTTCTCCATGTTGGATCCGCCTTCTCGAACTCCTCTTGAGTGTAATTGAACGTGTCATGTTTGAAGTGGAGGTTGTGGTCCGGATCCTTATTCGTTGCAGATTTTATATACTGCCGCGTCTGTTCTTTAAGTAGACCGTATGGTACGTTGAATGGCTTCAAAATTTGATCCAGTTGTTTATGCTCAATCTGAGCCTCTTTCATTATCTGAATTATTTGATCTTCAAATTCAGCAGTGAGCTGGGACACCAGTAGTGCCCTTTCTGGTCTGCTCAACTCTGCAATGTCGCATGTGTTAGGTTCTAGTGGAACCTCCTTTTCCGCCCTCATTGGAGAATGATACAAGGGGGGAGAGAGAGGACGTACCTCTTCCTCCACAGTAGCCGTGGTTTCTGGAGGAACTACTGGTGTCCCTTGTTTCTCTTTTAGCTCAATCTGCTCCTGCAGCTGTTTAATGATGTCATCTTTATTCTTTAATTCTGCTTCAGCCTTGGCGATCGTCTCCTGATGTTTGATCAATTCTTGAGCAACTATATTCATGTGATCCGTGTCTTCTTTACATTGTTTGAAATAGTCATTTTCAGCTTTTTTCCACTTCTTGCGTAGTGCTGCAGTGTCGTTCATATACCGTTGCTCCCAGTCAGCAATGGTGTCTTGCTCCTGTTTGAGCTGATCTGCCATCTTGGTGATCTTTTCTTCCAGTTCTTTTATGTCCTCCGTTGAATGATTAGTTTCTGCTGGTGGTTGATCAATGAGGAGAGCGGTCATAAGTTCCTTGTTCCTGTTCCTTAAATTTTCCGCTTCCTCCATACTCACCTTGAGCTGTGATTCGAGTATTTTACCACGAGCGTTGATCCTTGTCTTCTCTTTTTCTGTCATATCTAATTTCTTCGTGAGCTCCAAGATTTGTTCTTTTAGTTGGGCATTCTCCTTTTCTAACATCTGGCATTGTGTTTTGGTCTTCTTTATTTCCTCGTGTTTCTTTAAGGCTTGAGCTTCTGCTTTTGATAACCTATTAGCCAAATCTACACCTTCTTTTTGAAGCTCCTGCTTTTCACGCATGGCCTGATCGTAATCTTCATCAGCATCAAGCATTAACTGTTGAGTGTCTAGTGCAGTTCGAATCATGTCTTGCACCACCGGCTTGAGCTGAGCTATATCAACATTCAGCCATGTCCTTGGTACACTGGGGGTTTCTCCGGTTTGTACATCCTTTCCCTTTTCGACATGGATTGTTTCGTTATGTGGTTGTCGGACCTGTAGTTGTACTTGTGGTTCGTCCTCATCTTTATACACCTTAACGGTTTTAGTGGCACTTCCCTGAAATGTTACATCCATGGGGGACGGTTCTGCCACAACCCTTAGTGGAGTGAAGGGTTCTTCATCATGTCCTTCTTCTTGAGGCTTATCCTCTGATAGCACTAATGGTTCCTCATTATCGGATTTACCTTCTTTGACATGGGTATTGGAGGCGTCTTTTGATTGAACAGGTTGTTGCCTGTCTTCTTCTTCCGGTTGTTTAGTAGCATTAGTGTCTACCTCTTTTGTCTGATCCTGTTCTTTGTGGCCGTCTTGGGTTGCGCCATAGTCCACTTCATTTAATTCCTCCCACTGTCCATCATCTTTTGATTCACTTTGAATATCGACATTTAGCAATGAAGTGTCTGGTTCTTCTTGTTTCTCCGAGACCGAACTAGAATTATCCAAGCCTATTTCTTTATATCTATGAACTTTTGTGAGCTTGGCTTTCTGGTCGGTTGCTTGTTGTGATTGCTTATAGTGGTGACCTTGCACTGGCAAATTAACTTGCCCTTTTGTATATTGATGAGTCTCCTCCAGTGCTTGAGTCAGCTCTTCCTTCGTAATTTCTTTTCTTTTCTCAATGGTGGCCTTAGGAAGAACATGGACCCTCTTCCGAATTTGTGTGTCCTCTTCCTGTAACTCGAGTTCTCTGAGTCTTTTTGTGCCTCTCATTCTGGGTTGCGAGCTTGTTTCTGCTTCTTCTACGATCTTTGCACCTTTCTTCTGTTTTGGTACAGTGGCTGCTTTAACAAATTGAGCCAACTCCATCGAAGATGGCATCTCTTGTAAGTACTCTCGCATGCCCAACGCATGGTAAATCATGATGGTTAGGGCCGTCGTACCATTGAGGAATTTCTTATTTTCCCATTTCTTCTTCGCCTCGAACAATCTTTCTTGCACATAGGGTGTAAGGTTTACCTGATTGCCGATCTGTTTTATGGCATGAGACAATAATTGCACAATGATTTTTTGAGGTGCCGTGTATCTGTTCATACTCGGGAAGCAGAAATGTTGGTGAATCAATCTGACTTCTTCTTCGATGTCCACCCTATTAATGTCAACGAAAGTTCTTGTTTTTGCACCACGACTCTCTTCCTTGACTGTGTTGACACCATCCTTTTCCCATCCAAATGCTTCTTTGATTAACTCATGGGAAAACTGAATCACCACCCATTCTCCATTCTTGTCCATCACAGTGGCTTCTGGTGCCAATGGATCATGTAGTGCTGGTCGAAGGGTGTTCATGACTTGTGTACAACGTTGGAAGTCCGGTTTATAGATAGGTAATTCAAAATACTTATGAATTCCTGCTTTCTTCATGATGTCGATCGTGGATGGCAGTCCATGTAAAACCTTAAAATCCTGGGACATGATCGGAAAATGATGCTCTGTGTCCATGATCTTTATATTGGCCAAGAAGAGATACTCCTCAACCGGCTGCTCATCTCTGAACCAATGTCCTTTTGCTTTCGTAAGACATTGAGGAGGAAATTCCTGGACCTCCTCTTGGATCGTAGCTTCAGAGTCTTCAGAAGCCATCTGCACTTACAAGGAGAAGTGCATTAGCTTGACATGCAACTTTGCAACAGTGTAGTGCAATATCATGATTATTGTCGCACTTCACACCGTTTTCTTCCACTAGTCCCTGAGTGAGATCTCTTACCACTTTTTTATAATTTTCCTGAAAGAAGATAAAAGTTAGTGTAGCCGAAGCTTTTATTTATTTACACTGTAGATCCATTCCTATTTGAGTTCAAGCTGAGAGTTAATCTCCCTTGGAGAATGTGCACCACTAATCTTGTTTGGAGTATCATGTGCCAAATGCGTGGCCGTGTAATGTCGCCCTATCATGCATACTTTAGGTGCATTGTGTACTTCATGAGTGCAAGTATGTGCTCTCTCTCCTTGATCAGTTGCTCCTTGTGGTTGCTTTGGCTTCCACACCCATTTTGAGAACACTGAGAGAGGTTGTTGGGTTTTCTTGGTTCGCGTAGTTGTTGGTGTTCCATTTGCCTTATCCATAGTCCGATGGAATTTGACATTGCTTTGTGATCTTTTCTGATGATTCTCTGGTGGTGCTGGCCTTAGCCTCGTCTCCTGTGGCGTTTCCGCCTTGGTCTTCACGTTCTGTTTAGCTGCTTTTAAGACCTTTTTGGGAATCCATATTTGATGTCGAGATCGTTGAGCTTCTAGCAGGGGCTTGGCAATCCACACTGGTACTGGTTTTCTTCGTTTGTTGTTCTTTGTATCTGATTTGGTGACGTCCGTTTCTTTTTTCGACGCGCTTGTAGACCTTTTTTGACTCTGTACTTGATCCTTCCGTACCCATATATATTTGTGTTGTGTCTGACCGGCACCTGTGCTTGAGGTTCTCCAATAGGTTGGTTGGGTAACCTGTTGATAGTTTTGGGTAGTGGTTGAACTTTGCTTGACCGTTCGGGAATGTTCAGGTTCTTCTGCGGTCATCCTTGCATTCGAGGTCTCTGCCGTTTCCATATTGACTCCAGGGGCTTGGGTACCGGGTTCCCTTTGTGGTTCTTTGCCTAAGCTATTCTCCGAATTTTCCACAATCTTAGGTTGGCACAGTGGCTTCTCTCCTAGTAAGCTAAATATTTCTTTGTGCCCTATTTTTGCAGAGATATACCCTTGAGCTAGATGGATACATACTTCATTCTCGATAATCCAGTCTTGTCCTAAAATCAAGTCTTCTATCAGGTCCTCATCGTTGCAGATTAACACTCTCTGTTTCATGGAGGAATTTCCTATGTGTAGAGAGATGTTTGTCGTTCCAATACATTCTATGGTTTGACCTCCTACTCCCATCAAACGTGCACTTGTGGGATTCACCTTCAACTGCTGATCTATTATGACCTTGTTTCGTACACAACTAAGTCCTGCTCCTGAGTCGATTAATGCGTCTATCAATTTATACTCCGTCTGACCAATCCCTAAGTTTAAGTAAGGCTGTGCCTTGTACACACCATTCGTATCAGGGTTATTGACTCGATAATTAGCCATAGGGATAGGTTCTTCACCTCGGAGATAGCGTTCGTCTCGTTGCCTCATCCATTCTTTCCGTTTCCTAACACGTTCTAGGGCTTCCTGTCTTGCTTCCTCTCGTATTCGTTCTTCTTCCCTTTTCCTATTTTGAGCTCCCAACAGTCTAGCTAGCATTTCATCGGTCAGAGGCTCCATGAATCGTTTCACTCGGCATCCACTGATGTAATTGGGAAGAATATCCCCGTCTAGTGTGGCGAGATTGACTGCACCACTAGTGGAGATTCGATTTATGATCAGAGGACCATATCCGCGTTTTTGGAGCTTCTTTGTGTGCTGTTTTAGGGTGTACACCAAGACTAAATCACCTTCTTTGAGTCCCTTATCTTTAATATGTGAGTCATGGTATGCCTTTTGTCTCCGTTTAGCGGCATAGATGCCTGCTACCGCTTGCAATCTAGTCTCATGCAGCTTTTCGATTTGATCTAATTGCTGAGACAATTCATGACCGCTCCACTCATATTGTTGAGCTACTTTTAATGTAGGAATTAAGAAGTCAATTGGCAAGATTGCATTCTGCCCATACACTAGGTTGAAAGGTGTAGTTCCAATGGCCGTTTTATATGCCACTCGGAAGGCCCAAATTGCATGATGCAATTGTTTGTCCCAATCTGACCTTCCATTATTGACAATCTTTGTCAATACCGTACATAATACTTTGTTGGAACTCTCTGCCTGACCATTGGCTTGGGGATGGTATGGGGCAGATTTTTTATGGATTACTAGGAATTCATTCATAAGTGACTCAATGACTTCGTTTAAGAAATGCGTTCCTCGATCACTCACTATCTCGATCGGTAGTCCAAATCGTGTGAAAATATGCTCAAAGAGAAATTTTGCAGTTGTTTGAGCATCATTCTTTCTGGTAGCCTTGGCTTCTACCCATTTTGTCAAGTAGTCGGTGGCGACTATTATATACTCCGCATGTGATCCTTTCGCAGGTGGGTTGATTGGTCCTATGAAATCAATTCCCCACTTGGTGAAGGCTCTCGCACAAACCATGGGTCTTAAAGGCATGTCGTCTCTTCGAACGGGATATTTCGCTCTCTGGCATATTTCACAACTTCTCACGTATGTTTCAGCATCCATATGTAGAGTTGGCCACCACAAGCCTGCAAAGAGAATCATCTTAACCGTTCTATCTGCTGAAAAATGTCCTCCCGCAGCTCCTGCGTGTGCCATTTCTAATATGGGAAGATACTCTCCTTCATGCACGCACAATCTGAGTTGATTGTCTCTCCCTCGTCTAAACAGTTGTCTCCCGATGATCACATAATCCTTGCTCATTTCTTCTAGGGATCGCTTTCTTGCTATGCTAGCTCCTATTTCGTGTTCTTTGGTTTTGAGGAATTGCACTAATGATTTACTCCAATTAGGCGCTATGGTGGAAAAGGGTAAGGACACGTGATCCTCTGTGCTAGTTTCTTTGCATTCCACACAATTATTTACATGCTCGTGAACGTCCTTGGACATATCAGGCCAATATACGCCTAACCTCTTTAATTCTCGTATTGTTCCCTGCATTCCTTGATGGATTTTCCACTTGTTTATGTGTGCCTGGTGAATTAATTGCTTCTGCTCGTCCTCCTCGACACATCTTGATAAGACACCGTTTGGTTCCTTATAATACATACTTCCCGCAACAATGTGTAAATTTCTTGTTTGAAGAATCTCTTTTTTGCTATCCTTATTTATTGAGTGTTGAGGGCCATGGGTGAGTATAGGAATTAGTCGTTCCGCCCACTTTGGACATACCTCAAGATTAAACAAATACGTATCTGGTAAATCATCGGGTACTCCGCTAGGTGGTTCTCCGTGTTTTAACCTAGAAAGGTGGTCTGCTCTCACATGTGTGTTTCCTTTTTTGACCACTACCTCAAAGTCAAACTCCATTAGTAACAAGAACCATCGTACCAATCTCCCTGTGTTGCAAGGCTTATTGACTAGATACAACAAGGCTTGATGGTCAATGAAGAATTTGAACTTGTTGGCTAAGAGGTAATGTCTAAACTTTTTCACTGCGTAGACCATTCCTAAGCCCTCTCTTTCTGTAGTCGTGTAATTTCTTTCTGCTTGGTTTAATTGTCTACTCGCGTAAGCGATTGGATGATCAAGCTTTCCTTCATCGGCCGGTTGAGCCAGGATACATCCAATTGCATAGTTCGAAGCGTCAACATGGATATGAAAAGGTTTGCTCCAGTTAGGTGACTTTAGGATTGGGGCTGTACTCAGCCTCTTTTTAAGCTCGTTGAAGGCCTTCTCACACTCGTCCGTCCAAGTGAACTGAGTCAATAGACCGTATAAAGGCTTAGCTATTATGGCATACATGTGAATAAACCTACGGTAATATCCACAGTGTCCCATAAAGGCTTGTACTTCTTTTGCATTCTTAGGTCTTGGCAAATCTAGAATTACCTTAATCTTGTCTTCATCTGTAGATATTCCATTCTTTGAAACAATGTGTCCTAGGATTTTTCCTTGTCTTACCATGAAGACACATTTTTCTGGGTTCAAGCAAACTCTATACTGCCTACATTTGTTGAATATTTTCCGCAGTTCCGGTATGTGGTCTGGTCGTCGATTTGAGTATGTACACAAATCATCTACGTACACTTCCATGCTTTTTCTCAAGAATTCTTTAAAAACATGACACATCAATCGTTGGAAGGTGGCTGGCGCATTAGTGAGCCCGAAAGGCATCACTCTAAATGCATAGATTCCCCATTCAGTCGCGAATGCGGTCTTATGCTGGTCTTCAGTTGCAATGGCTACTTGGTTGTAACCAGAGAATCCATCCAAGAAGCTATAGACCTCCTTGCCGGCGACTCTTTCCAAAAGATGGTCTGTGATGGGTAAAGGGAAACTGTCGCGTATAGTTGCAGCATTTACTTTTTTTAAGTTGATACACACCCTTAATTTTCCGTTTTTCTTGGGCACGACAACTAGTGGTGATACCCATTCGGTGTGTTCAATCTCATAAATGAATCCTGCCGCTAGTAATTTGTCAATTTCTTCCTTTATTTTTGTAGCGTAAACTTCGTTATATGTGTAAGGGCGTTGTTTAGAAGGTTTCGCATCTGCAGTCATAGGGATTCGATGAGCGCATATGCTAGGTTCTACACCCTTAAGGTCTTTGTACGTCCAAGCAAATACATCTCGATATTCTCGGATGAGGTGTATGAGATCCTCTTCTTCTTCTTCCGATACGTCATTTCCAATATACGTGCACCTCTCTTCTCCGTCTTCTATCGTTACAACCACTTTTTTGGTTTGTTCTTTGTTATCATAGGCTTCTCCGTCTCGTGCTTCTCGTTTAGGCATTTGAGTTGCTATTTTCCTTTCTTCCACTTCGTATCTTTTAAAATGTTCAGGAACTTCGAAGTGGTCTGGTTCAGGTTCCACTTTACTTGTGTCCTCTCTATGCTCATGCATTCTTGGGATAGTCTCAATTGCCATGACTTCTGTCGGTTTTTCTTTTGATTCTTTTTGCATTGTTTCTAAATATTGTTCTTCAGAGTCGAACTCTGGTTCCATTTCTATGCTTTCGTACTCTTCTTTCTCCTCTTCCTCTACAATTTCTCCTGCTTCTACTTCTTGGAGGACAACCATGTAGAGGTTCATATCATATCCTTCCTCGTCTATACAGTCGTTCATCGTCAATACTTCTTCATTCACACAAACGTCTAATGTGGCTAGGATTTCCATCCAGCCATGTGGTTCAAAGAGTTCATCTGAAAAAATTTGAGGCATATAATCGGGGTCTTCTACCGATCGATAATTAGGGTGCCCTATTGGCCACATTTGTTTTTTACACTCCTCCTTCTTGGCTTCTTTGCACATCCACAACTGCGCATCCTCATGCATCCAAGATTGGTCACTTGATCCCGCACTGTGAATGGATAGGTCGTCTTCCTCTTTGTGAACTGGATTCCATTGTAATGGAGGGACATCCCTATACGCGAATGTGTGCAGGTTTATCTTGGTAGTGTTCCCTTGATGTTGGAGATATAATGAATCTCTGCCCCAATCTTGTACTACTCGCATCTGTCGCATGAATGGTCGTCCTAATATCATTTCATAATTGTTTGCTTTTTCGAACTTACAGATGGCCAATGTGTGTTCAAACTCTACTCCACACGTGGTTAACCTAATTCCTTCCAATATTCCTAGGGGTTTCTCTACATGTCCATCTGCTAATTGTAACTTCATGCGAGTGGGTCGTAAGGCTGGTTTACCCCACTTTTCCCAAATTTCCTTCGTTGCAATCCCTACTCCAGCTCCAGTGTCTAAGATGGCCTTGGTCATGTACCCATTGTAGGTGACAGGTAAGCACGTATTACCTTCATCTCCTTCGCTAAATTCTCCTACCTTATCAACTGGAACACGTATTTTGGAGTGGTTTTCTTTTTCCTTTCTTTTCATTTCTCCTTTCTCTGCCGGTTGTTCTATTTGATTTGCTAGCTGTCTCCATAGATGTGGTCTAAGTTGAAGCAACTCTTCCACCGTCAATTTACATTGCACCTTTGTTTTCTTAAGTTCTGTTAGATTGTGTGAACTCTCTTCTGAGTTCCCTTTTTCTTTCCCATGCACTGTGGGTGCTCGTATTATTACCGACTCTCTTTCATATTCCCCCATGTAATTAGGCAATGTTGAAATGCTCATTGTTTCGTCTCTTTCTTTATCAAATCTTGACATTTCCTCATATGCTTCCTCTAGGTTATGATCTTGGTGACTTTCTGCTCCAACTATTTCCTCAAAAGGAGGTGGACTGATTCCATCCTTTTTCCATTGCTCTTCTCTAATTCTTTTCCACAAATCTTTGGACCAATCTTCCTCTAGGTCGGGTATTATGGATACCTGTCCTTGTTCATTTCGATCATTTTTCCGACTAGGTTCCTTATCCTTAGGTTGGATGCACGCATCATATAGGTCCTGTGCGATCCTTGTTTCAGGCAAAATTGGGATAGTCTTTTCTAGAGTCGCCTGTGCTACTTCTATGAGTTTTTTGCATATCGCCAGTCTTTCTTTCTCTAATTCCCCTTGAGGGTAGAGCCTTTCATGTTGTTCTAGGTTTGGTCCCATTTTGATTCTAGCTTGGTATGCTTTTAGCCACATGTCCAATTCCTCTGGCTTTGGGTCAGCTAGAATTGATCCTGACTTCTTTGCCTCTGAACTAATTGGTGGTGTTTCAGGGGTCTCCTTATGCATTTGTTGTTCGTTATGTTTTCTAGAACCCTTTGCTTGTTTTTTGCTGTTTTGGCTCTTGTTTCTTGCCCATTTCTCCTTGAGCTTTTCTCGTCTTTCTTTCCACTTTTGTACTTTGGTGTTTTGGGTATTCTCACATGAGTTCTCTGAATCCTCGACTATCTGAATGTTAGCGTCTCCTGTTTTATTGTTCTCTAGTTTCTCTTCCGGTTGTTTTCCTGTTTGTTGTTTTGTTTGAGCTCTAGTAATAGCTTTTAGCGGTACAGTGTACTCCTTATCACTTCCAGATTCTTCTATGACCTCTATTACGTTGATTGGTGCAGGACCTTGAGTTTTTGTAGGGTTCTTAGGGCAATCTCTAAAAAGATGTTCTTTCCCACACTCACTACAATATCCTTCCCAAATCCTGGGTGGTGGAGGGTTGTAAGGTCGAGGACACTCCCGAATGAAGTGATCCCCTCCGCATCTATAACATGGTCCTCTCTGCACGGGTGGTCTCATAGGAGGTCTCAACGGTTGTTGTGTCTTGGGCATTGTATACATTAAAGTTGCAGTTTCCGTTCCATAATTCTGATCAAATCCCTCATATCCATAATAGGTCATGTCATATGCTGGTTCATATTCCATCATGTTGGCTTCATATGGATAGTACTCTCCTGGTGGAGGTTCATACCCTTGGTTGGTTGATTCTACATTGGTCGCTATTGAAGCTGGTATTATGGCTCTCTCCAAGTTTTCTTCCGGTTGAGTATACTTCACAGGTACAACTTGTTGGGGTTGAGATAGTTGGGGTCCCAATACTGGTTGTGGTGGTGGATACAGTGCTTGCTCGTATTGTCTCTGTGCACCTACCGGATACGGATTGTATCTAGGCATCTCCCTACCAAGCTCTCTAGGTGGGTATCCATAAGGTCGGTATTGTGGTGGATTGACAGGTCGTGTTTGCCTATTAAAGGGACAGTTCTCAGTTGTGTGATTGGTGTATTTTTGCTCGATGTGACAGTATGAAGAAGTCCCTTGTTGTTGCTGTCTATTGTGTGGATACATTGGTTGTGCACCAGTTCCTCCTCTGGCACACAAGTGTGTGGGATGTTCTCCTCCACATAAGTTACACCTCCTCAACATAGGCACTCTTTGAGCTGGATATTGGTAAGCTCTCTGTCCTTGGACTCCTAGTTTCTTAGCTAATAGTTCTGCTAGTTCTTCCATATTGCTAGAATTGGACGTCACTGTGCTTCTTGAGTCTTCTGATTTTGTGAGGTCGGTAGTATCTTTGAGATCCTCAGCAAGGTTGTCTTCCAAGTCGATGCACTCTTGAAGACACTCACTCAATGTTTGCAACCTTTTTACATACACTAGGGTTCTTAGGGTCCCGTTAGAGAGTCCATCTAAAAATAATGAAATCATCTTTTGTTGAGTCGGTCTCTCAGCCGTAGGACATCTATCCACGTATTGGTTGAATCTTCGGGCAGCTGTCTTCACAGTTTCATTAGGGTTTTGCTTAAAGCTATGGATTAATGATGCAGAATTGTGTTTAATCCCTCTCTTTGTGAATTCTCCTATGAATTCTTGAAAGAATTGTTCCATGTTTCCAAATCGATTGGGATCTAAAGGTTGGAACCAAGTTAGAGCCGTTCCTGTGAGGGTGAGTCCAAAAGACTCATACTGCACAAAGAAGTCCTCTACTTGCTCAGCTCTTAGAACTTGTTTAAATTCGGCAATATGATCATATGGCTCTCCTGATCCATCATAATGGTTTCTCATAAACTTAGCTACTTGGATTGGTCTCAATCTTCTCATTGGTTCAGGCGGTCTGGGCATTACAGGGAAGACCGGGACAGCTGGTCGTAATGGAGGTATTCCTGGCTGTCCTCCCACAGGTGGTCGTGGTCTAACTGGTGGTCGGAAATGGTTCCCCATCCCCGTGTGGGTCTGATTATGAGTGTGCTCACCTGGGGTTGCAAACTGTACATGAGTACGGTTGGGCACACTTCTTTGACTGGTCTGTCCTGATGTGGTATGTTCCGTCTCTTGTTGATCTCCAAAAGGATTCTGCGAGGTAGTTGCCTGCTCTCTCTGAGGAAATACAGGCGCACCCATATATCTCAGCCGAGCCTTGTCTAGGACACCTACCGGCCAATATCTTCTTCGATTCTTATCTAGGTAAGTGAGTCTAGTTTCGTCCTCTGGGTCTTTCAACTCATAGAAGGTCATGGGGCTCTCTCCTATTCCTTGAACAGGTACGTCAGTTTGAAGCAATAAGTCTGCTCCTTGAATCATGTAGACTTCCAACAAGTAGTCGTCTTGAGGTATCAAATCTCCTCTCAAGACCCGTGATACTTGTGATCTGCCTCTAGGGGTGGTCACTAACTCTTCAGAGTTGTTGGGATCCATGAACTCTCCTCTTTCGTTGATCCTCTCTGGAAATTCAGTTACTATGTAGATGTGACCCATTTTGTCAATGTAAGCGCCTCCCTCGTATTTGACAGCTGGTCGTGGTATGATGGTGACATCTTGTACTGTTGCCATTCTGGCAACAGACCTGTTTAAGCCATCCAGGTAGATCGGAATCTCCTGGGTATTTGTGGACACATATTGTAAGGCGGTGCGGTACTCACCTTCCACTGTAGACATGAAGTTCCTATGTGGTGCTGGACCTTGCGTGTCTTCTGA
Source organism: Ceratopteris richardii (assembly GCA_020310875.1). Classification (NCBI taxonomy): domain Eukaryota; kingdom Viridiplantae; phylum Streptophyta; class Polypodiopsida; order Polypodiales; family Pteridaceae; genus Ceratopteris; species Ceratopteris richardii. The sequence continues at coordinate 218,364,038 of CM035409.1, forward strand.
TGCCATGGGTATGTCTTCCTCAGATTCACTAGAGGTCTCTGAGTATACGGAGTGGTGACTGACCTGAGCAGTGCTTCCTATAGAAGAGATGACACTCCTTCGGCTACTTAGCACTCTTCCTGACCTCAAGTTCATCCACACACCTAAGCCTCCCTTTATACTTCTTAGATTCCCCTTGGGTAGCTCTCCTAAAGGCTCAAAGTGTCTGATTAAAGAAAGGGTTTATCTCGGCGATACCACTTCCTGACGATACTGCTCTCGGCGATACTGCTTTGACTACGATACGATACCAGAATCCAAACGATACGATACTGGACAATCACACGATACGATACGAGACCATGCCCACGATACGATCTCAGGCACAGAGACGATACGATACCAGTGTGGTGTCGCGATACTTACTCTAGGAGGAAGCGATACGATACCACCGAATTTTTGGCCGATACGATACCTGTGACAGTATCACGATACGATCTTTAAACTTCGACGATACGATACTAAGTATAGTATCGCGATACTTCCCTAGGAACTCCACGATACGATACTAGAGACTATGACGATACGATCTCACGATGGTATCGCGATGCCAAGGTCGATGACCAGCGATACGATACTACCGCAATAAGTGAGATCGCGATACTAATCTTGGCGATACGATACCACAGAAGTAGTGTCGCGATACCAAGACAAGCAGTCGACGATACGACACTTGAGAGGGCACGATCGCGATACTGAAGCAATGTCGCGATACTAAAATCGTGTCGCGATACCACCGTATCAAACGATACGATACCACTCGGTAAGGTTAGGTCGCGATACTAGAAACTTTAGGCGATACGACACCACAATGGTGTCGCGATACCAAGTATTAGTACCGGACGATACGATACCTCTGCAGTAAGCGCGATCGCGATACCAACTTAGCGACACGACACCAACAATGGTATCGCGATACTAAGATCGGTGTCAAGCGATACGATACCACAGAAAATGTACGATCGCGATACCAACTCGGGGTCACGATACCAAAAATGGTATCGCGATACCAAGGCAGGTATCAAGCGATACGATACTTCGGCGAGTATCGCGATACAAGGGAATTTTGGTATCGCGATACCAAAACTCAACCGATCGCGATACTCAAGCCAAAATGCAAGTTTTTCCAAAGATTTTTTTACCCCCTTGCTCTTCTCACTCTCCCCTTCCTTTCTAGACCTCTGTATCACACAAAAAAATAACTATAATATCAGTTTTCCCCCCCCCGCGATACTGCGCAAACTTTTAATCATGCCTTTGATCATTTTTAAAGTGTTTTTGTCAGATGGATTGTAAGAATATTTACCTTGATACTGTCTTGCTTGTAATGTGAGCTCAAAACCTAACTGTAAAAGCCTGAAAGCCACGACACCAATCCCACGATACTGGTCGCTGCTCGCAAACGATACCAGAACACTGTGAAGTGTCAAATGAGCCAAATTTTTGGTTTTTATACTTTTTGACTGAACTTAAAATTTTTTTGGGATTTTTGATGATTTTTTTGAGGATTTTGACCTACTCCTACTCCTCTTTCCCTCACTTCTCCTCTCGTTCTAACCTAACCCTAACTCTTCCTTCTCTTCCCTCCTCCTACACCTAAACCTAAAACTTATCACACACACCTCAAGGATGAGAAGTGACAAGTGCTGAACTGGAATACTACTCGTCAATGGACAAATTCACCTCTACAAGTACGATTCGATCACACTTGCTCTCTAACTATCACGAAGGCAACTTGGTGGAGTGCCTCCCCGGCAACGGCGCCAAAAACGTGTGTACTTGAGCCGTAATGACTCAAGGACTTGCACCAATGAGACTATACCTCAATTGCAATGCAAGTGCATATAGTGGAGTCCTTTGCACACATTTAATTATCAATCCGAAGGAATGACTTACCAAGTGTATGAAGACATTTGCACACGTGATAGAAAATGAAGTGAGTTAACTATCCAAGCAAGAGAAAAGACCAATACTACCCACACCTACTGATAAACTGGAAGTGTTGCAGCAAACCTACTTTCAGCAGTTTTGGTTTTTTGAGGTTTTCTCCCAGCCCAGAACTCCGAACATAGGCAATAGGGTACTCGTTTCGAAGCTCTCGACGAGACGAATCCAATGGTGGTGGTTTCACTCAATTCTGACCACTCTGCTGCAAGTTATGGCAGAAACAGTGAATTACGGGAACTACCAACACCCGCGTTTTTGCTTCTCCTAGCTTACGCAAGCACTACAGCCACTCAAAACAAGGGGGAAGGGGTAGACAACAGTCCTACACTTGCATTTCAAGCATCACACACACATACATGAGCAAAATGAAGATCAAAATCAGCAAGGAAGAGGCAAACTCGAAATTTCAGAAGTGCTCTTCTTCACAATGACAAGAAGTCCTTTACAATGAGTCACTTTTGACTTATATACTAGTGCCCTAAGTTTGGTCCTTTCACACAAGAGACCGGCACTTTATTCACTAAATTGCTAACTTCCTACTAATATACATGGGTGATTCCCTAATCTTCTGAGGGGATGCATCTAGAGGACTCCTCTAGTGCATTTACAATGGAAAATATATACAAAGGTGGTCATATTACAAAAATTGTGTGTCCAAATCGGAAAAATTTTGGGGCCCGTCTTTTTTCTCTGCTTTCTGCGCTCTTTAGCTCTGCAACATATGTGAAGAGGTGCGAAATTTGTTAGAAACTCAATACCCGATACGTAAAGATGAGATGCCATTGAAACCCATGATGGGTGGATGAGCATTCTCTAAGTGGGAAATAGACTTTTCTTGGTCCTATTAATCCCCAAGCTTAGGGTTCACATGCTGAATACATCATTGTGGCCATCGATTATCTGAATAAATGGGTGGAAGTGAAGGCAACAAGAAAGAACGTTGTGCAGACCACAACCAAGTTCCTATTTGAGAATGTATTTACAAGATATGATTTGACTATAGAATTGGTGAGTAATCTTGGCACCCACTTATTGAATGAGGTCATAGAACACTTGTTACAAGAATTCATGGTCGTTCACAAGAGGTCGGCTCCATATCACCCACAAGCCGATGGTTAGGCCGAAAGCACAAATAAGATATTGTGTAATGTATTGATAAAATTGGTGCATAATAAACACTCTGATTGGGATAAACAATTACGTCATGATGTTTGGGCATATTGAGTGGCCTATAAAACAGTACTCCAAGCCACACCCTTTCAGATGGTATTTGGCTAAAATGCCATGCTACCATTAGAATTCATGGTCTCGACTTTAAGAGTAGCACAAGAGCATCAATGGATTGGCCATGAGCTTTCATCTAAATCTTTGATCTAGAATGCTTAGGTGAAACAAGATTGAGAGCAACATCAGGAATTTATGCAGCTAAGAAAAGAAGAAATTCATACTTCAATACCCATGTGAAAGATAAAGGATTAAAAGCAGGAGACTTAGTCTTGGTATACACATTGAAACAACATGCATGTAATTTGGAGAAGAGAGGCTATGGGCCTATGCTCATCAATAGGATCTCAACAAATGGAGCATTTCAATTAACTACTCTAGAAGGCGACATCCTACCTAGTTACACTAGTGGATCCCGAGTCAAATTATATCAAGAACCCCTCACAAAGGAAATGCTAAACCGACTCAATATTGCCAAGAAACATAAGGAAGAGGAAAAATGAGTTTGAGAAGAAGCATAGGTAGAAGCCTTAGAATGCATCTGACGAATGAAATTGAGATGCCAAGGTAGAGACCAGCCTAGGTTAGATGCTTATGAAGCTCCAAGATATCAGATTGCAATGTGCCAAGCATCAGACATACGTTCTCATAGAATAGTTGACGATGTCCTTTCATGATCCTAGAAGTAGGACAAGAAAATAGTGCAAGGACTGTAAGGGCCTTGATTGACTCAAGAGCAACCACTAGTGCACTTAGACTTTCTTACTGTCAAGAATTGAAATTAAGTGTCAATCCTATAGAAGCATATCTCATAGGATTGGGAGGTGTGGAAACCCCTTGCATGGGTGAGGTAGAGCTTCCCATCTACATGCAGGACATTCTTATGATAGTGAAGGTGCTAGTGAGTCAAGATGAAGATCTCATTGAACCTCTTATCTTGGGTGAAGACTGGATCTATGATCATGTAGTCAACCTGAACCTAAGAAGTGGACTTCTTTAGGTATGGGTGGGTCAAACCCGTGTCACAATTGAGCTAGAAAATTATACACTCAAGGAACTAGGAAAGGCAGCAACTCCTGGTCCTTCCAGGAGTACACATGAAAATAAAGATGTTGTTCTTTTCCAAAACTCTATAATGCAAAAGAATGATGTTCTCAACAAAGAAGATAGGTATCGGATAGAACTTCCTTGTTTTCTAAAAGTGATCGAGACAAAGGAAACCAATCAGTAAAAAAAAAAGTAGAAGAAGCAAATGGTCTATGCTTCTAGTCCAAGGAGAGCGCAAAGCTAGATGACTCAAGCTATGAAGCAGATTTGGATATGAAAGGATGAACAACCCCCTGTTTGAGAGACAGTACCCTACCGATGCACCAAACCAACTACTCGGGCAAGGACTACAAAGAAAGAGTGTTCTAGGAATATCCCAACATGGACCATTTCCATTTGGGTCCCAAAGTGGTCAATGAAGGTTGACCCCAATGCACGACAAATATGGGTGTCCAAAGACTTGCTTACATGCCCAACTAGCTCCCCATAAACTCACAAGCTTGAATAGCCACTCACATCATACACTTCATTGCAGATATCTGAAATCAAAACATCCACACATGAAATCACACCTAGGAATTTCTAGAAATGAGTACCTAAAAAGTCTCAAATCCAAGCACTCATATGTCAGAAACATGTAAAGGTCATCACAATCGAAAGATGTAATCACCCACTAAAAGTTTGGAGGATAAAACCTTGTATCAACCCACCTGACCCAAGTTTGTAAACCCATTTACACTAGAATAGATGCATGCCGAGTACAATGCACATCTAGAGTATGCATGTAGGAACATTACTGACCTCCTAACTCTCACTAACACACACAATACACCACTTGACTAACCTCTTACCTCAATGAACAACATGTTGGTATTGTAGAGGGAACATAGTATTATCATGTTTTCGATGCAATGCTAATGTGATTTTCTTCTTCCAGTAGATAAGCATCAGATAGTACCAAAGATGTCATGGCTGACGTAGTAGGAGCTAGTTCTCAAGTAGGCACAAGTTAGCAGGTGGTCGATATGGAGGGTTTACCTATCATGCCTGAGACAAAGGAATTGTAGGCTATACAGATTATACCTATACCAGATCCCCCGAATGGCCATACCATGCTTGTAGGAAAAAACTCTCACTGGTCTAGCAGAGTAGCAAAACCATTGGGTGAAGGCTAGTACCTCTGGGAGGCAGAGATAGAATTCAATGGAAAGGGAGGCAAGTACCATTTCTTTATGTGAGAATTCAAAAAGTTACAGAATATAGAAGCACTACGCCCAATGTGGCAAAAGGCAAGATTAGATGCATACCTTGTTGCTCAACTTCCCAAACCCGATGTCATGAGATGCTATTATCTTATCAATACTCTGACTCCTAGTAAGCATCCCCAAGTGTTAAGCACATTTTTGCTCCCATCTCTTACAAGAGGAAACGAGTTGAAGAGGTTTAAGGTGAACAATAACTTAGTGCAGGAGGCCCTAGATATCAAAGGAATGCAGATACCCACCGAGAAGGAGGTTCTAGTACTAGATAACATGAAGAATTGAAACCTTACTAAACTCAAAGATATGGTAGTGATGATGCCTAATATTGCAGTTCACCTAAGAATGTGCATGCAACATTTTGCCTTCCCTGCCCAAGACAGATTCACTATGCCACCCGAGAAGATATGGTTCAATTTGTATCTTGCGGAGACTCAAAACTGAACAATTAACCTGCCTCATTGGATTATTGACCAAATCCACCTAGCACACAAACGGTGGCCACATAAGTTAGTCTTGTATGGATGTTGTGCATTGACTAGGATGATTTATAGATGTTTGGCTTATGATATCCAAATTCAGAGGGCTCTAATGTGGAATAGAGGACAACAATTCAAGGGACAGACATCCACAGCACCCCCTTCCAAGAGGATGTGAAGAACAGTACAAGTACCATGTGGTCAACCACGAGGAGCAACATTGATCCTAGATGTCACTCCTCCACCTCTATGGGTACACCCATTTACACTATGCCTCCTGAGACATAGCATTGAAGGCCCCAACTTGATATTCCTATCAGTTCCCATAGACCTTGAATTCCCTAACGGAGTACACTCGCAAGGGCTCACCAGTGAAGACTTTGAGCAAATTTTAAAGGAATTAAATCTTGAAGCAGGTGAGGAACCACAAGCAGAAAGCTCTCAACCACAAGTAACCACCTCTCAAGTACCTGTTACTATAGTCGATGAGGACAAAGAATAAGATGAAGATGATAATGAGGACGAAGAGTCTGAAGGAGACAATGATGAACATGAGGGAAGATATGAGGTAGAGGAGCAAGATGTGCCTGAACTTGCAGGTGCTCGAGCATACACATCCCAGTTACAAAGATTATATGACACAATCAAGGCGGTACAAGAGAGGCATAGACTTTCATTTGCATCAGGTCAAGCCTTGATCAAATAGATGCTCGTAGACAAAGGAGTGGATCCTCACTTCATTACTACACTCAAATTGTTAACATAGTCATTGGGAGTTCAAGAGGTTGTGCACATTCTAGTCCGACAATCAATCCAATACGACAAACGTAGAGTGCAAACAAGTCCACGAGCAGGCAAGAACATACGAATACTGGTCTCCAAACTCGAAGCAACCATCAAACCAACTGCTACCAATATGGCCACCATCAATCTTACTACTGAACATTTGTACAAACATCACCCATTTCACCCCAAAAACCTCCATCTCCTCCATCACCCCCACCCTCGCCACCGACCATTGAGGAAACTGTTGTAGTAATCATGAACATTACCCAAACCCCACTTTCATCAACATCTTTTTCTTTTGTCAACCAACCTCCCAGGCCACCCTCTTTTCTTGGATTACCAACCCTTTGTATACTTCCCCATTTTGGTATGTAGAACCCATCATTAGACACCAACTGATATCTAGCATAGAAGGACACCCAAGAACTACCATAGGTATTCTAGGCATCCATGCATACCCCCATTCACACATGCCTCTTCCTTGCCACCCTTACTTCCCATTTGCCTCCTCACTCTTTCCCTACACCTCAGCCGTGACCATAGCCTGATCCCATTATGTGGTGTCCCTAACATGTAGATGTTAGGATAACAAACACTCACTCCCACTTCATTGTACACACACACACACCACAATCACTTCACCTACCATATCCACTTACATGGTAGCTCCTGCATGTACCATGATGTCCGATCCTATGGACATTTCACCACCCATCGCACCTCCCCCTTCCCCCATGATTCCACCATCCCCCATTCCCCTACCACCAACTTCACATGCACCCACCTCTTCGTTCAACACTCCATCCACCATTCCCATCCCCATTCCCATTCCCCCTGCATTCCAACCCATCTCCCTTGCATCTCATACTGTATATAATACATTCAATACAATCGTTCAATGTGTCTCATAGCTACAACATGATTATCATAGACTAGAAGATAGGAGTGTTGCCTTCTAGGTAGAATCCCAAAGATTGCAAGCAAGAGTCACAACACTAGAGGCAGCCAACAAAACCCTCCATGCAAAATAGTCCACCTTACAGCAAGTTCATGCCGAGTTAGAATCCAAGACAAACAATGTGGATGCCCAAGTCCTTAAGGACTTGGAGATAATGCTACATGAGCAACATCTCACCGATGCCAAATTACGAAGAAATCTAGGGCTTTTCAAGAAGCACATGTTTGCAGCATTGGAAGAGAACAAGCGACTTCAACAACTAAACCAAGACAATCTTGAAGTAGCTATGGAAGGAACCCTCGGAGTAGAGATTAACCCTACCAAGAACTAACCACTACAGGCAAAGCTCAACGAGAGCATGCCATCCCTCAATAGTCTATAGAAGAACTAGAAGCCCTTAGGAAGCAGGTGGTAGAACTACAAGAATGCCTATTACCATATGAGAGACCACACTCTCCAATTCAAGAAAGAGAACCCAAAAGAGTCATGGAGATTCTAGTCGAAGAAAGTTTTGAAGAACCATATGAGCTGATGCCTGTACTTAGCGGGCATGTCACAGTCGAGGGTTGAGACAACTTCAAGATAGAAGTCTCAGATTGGCTCAAGAGAGTACAGCAGATAGGACAAACCCCCATGATCGAGTCACCATACAAATTTAGTCGCTCTCAAATCTGGAAGAAATTGTTCTAAAATCTTCTTATTTTTAGAACCTATCGCATCAACAGGTAATTACCACATTAGAAATGCAATACATGCCTTACTTTGTATTGTTAGCCAACTATAATGCAGAGATTAAAAGGCATACAAGGAAAGAGCCAACAATCACCACTTAGTTCAAGCCCGATGATCTACTAGAAGAGGCACGATCAGGCTCGATTTTTCAACCTAATTGGCATGAGTGACTATTTATAGACTACCCTGAAATGATGCACATGTGGGCAACCATGCCACTCTATACTAAATATAACCCATGTTATTGCCCCATTTTCCTTCGTAGATCCTGACAAGATTTTGCAATTAAAGTTTGCAACAATAAAGAGTTTTCTAACTATCCATACTTTGCTCTTCCCACAGGGCCACCCACCATCATCTATATGATCTCCACCATGCATCATTGGTCTGCATGGTTAAAAAGTGTACCAAACATTGCCGCACATATGTGTATGAAGATTTTTTAGCTGATGACGGTAGTGTTCAAGAATTTTTCCAAGATTCCAACTCCATATATTTGAGCCCCTTGATTTTTTGAAGGGAGCCGTGATTTGGTATACGACATGAGCCAAACCCCCTCCATCAACATAATTTATGCATGGGATGCACGCATAAAGTACTTACCTGCTTAATACAAGTAGACATTTGAAGAAATGTTCTCTATCACGTTAGTTTTCATTCCCAGACTGACACACCTGTTGCATCTCTTTGCAGTAGAACAAACCATACATACAGGTCAATTATGCATGCCACATCCGGATGTTTTAGGTCTAATTGATTGGGATCAAATGATGACAGATCTAGCAAGAGGACTACACATACAAGAACATCACCTCACCACTGATGTCATTGAATATATCAAACACTCCCTACAACATGGGTTTGTCAGGGACGACGGACGCGAGAGAGGGGGGGTGTTGGTAATAGTCAAGCAATTCAAGGAATTACAAGACAAGGGAGCAGATGCAAAGAGTCAGAGCAGAGGGACAACCAAGCAGGACCAACTACGCAAAGCAGTCAAAGAAGATCTGGCAATTAGGTCATGCAATTTTCCCAATGATAAATCCTTTTTCATAGTGATTTTCATCACTACATGAACATTGTAAATATCTTTTTTGGTAGATTAGACTCCATTTTGTTGAATCCAAGGAGTCCTTGAGCTTGAGGAGTATTAGAAATAGCTACATACCAATTTTCATAATTTTTAGACTCCATTTGGGTGCCCAAATAAGCCTTGAAACCTAACTTCTAACTAGGCTAAACACTAGGTCTTGTACAAGGCCAAAGCTAGTTAAAAACTATAAAAAGAGCTAGAGACCTCATTTTTGGGGTTAGCTAGTTAGATTTTTCAACTATTGTAAAGAGTTCTTGAGCAATAGAAAGCACTCCATTGTTCCTCTCTTTGTCTTTGCCTGGTGTGCGCATGTGTGTGTATGTGTGTGCATGCTAGTGTACTCCTCACTCATGCACTTGTGCCTTCACTTGCTCATGGTCATCATACCAGTCCTTATGTCTCCATGGATTGACATTTACAAGGTGGATCTCCTCACGTTGGTACTTAACATTGTGCTAGAGTGACACTTGCCTTCTTCATTGAGATTGTACTGCCTACTTTGTACACTTCCATGATTATGTTAATGGAGTAATATTTTTGTAACTCGTCATCTTCACTCTTCTTCTATCTATTTTGTAGTATGTGCAAAGCAAACACATAGTGCATATTGGATTGAGAGAAAGAACCCACTAGAACAAGAATTTCCTCTACAAGTGCTCAATTTGACATGCCCAGTGGGACCTTGCTTTGCATAATCTCTTTGCTTTGTTCTTTGTTTAACTATTCAATCTCTATTTGAGAATTAGACTTTCATAATTAGTCTTTTTATTTAGATCAATTTTTTTGACCAAGTTTTGAGACCAATTTTTTGTTTTAGCTTGTAAACCAACTTTTCCATAATACAACAAAATTATTTTGAGAATTCGTCTTTCAGAATTAGTCACCTTATTTAGGCCAATTTTTTGGACCACGTTTTGAGAACTTTTTTTTTTCATTTTACTTGAAGACCAACTTTTTTGTCTAAATTTTTAATCCTTAGTTTTTAGTCTTGGTCCTTAGCCTTAAGTATTAGTCCAATTTTTCAGTCCAAATTTTTGGTCTATGTTTAGTTTGAATTTTTAATCCTATCTCAAGTTCTGTATTGTTTAGGTCCTCTTAGTTAGAATTCTCATCATATCTATGAGTTCATACAGAGTGGTAGTTTATGAATCATACCCGATCTCACAAACGAGGATCTCTAAGCCCTATCAAAACACCTATCAAGAGGTACCATAGAAGGACTATTTAATATAGCCCTCGAGTACCTCCCAACCCTTTGCCACTTCCAGTTGCATCTTCAAATTCATCTTCATCTTCCTAGGATCCCACAACAACAACATAAGAAGGATGGTTGACAACTTAGCAACTCTTCTATCTTGGATTAACATCAAATTCCCAACCTTCAAGGGAGGTTCCATGAGGACATGGATGACCATGTGAGAAGACTCCTTTCTTTGTGCAAAAGTAGGGGGCTCCAAAACCGATAGGATGCCTTCCTGGCTCTCTTCCTAGAGAGCATTGCTGACAGATGGTTTAGTCAGTATGTTGGAGGACATTTTGCAACATGGAAGGCCTTACAGACAACCTTCACCAACACCTTATGGCTAGGTAACTCTATTGAAAGAACTCTGGATCATTTAGAAAATCTTAAATTTCAACCAGGGGAATCATTCCGTGAGCTGATGATTAGAGTAAAACCTCTAGTAGGAATGCTTCGTGCTCAACCTAGGGATTTCCTAGTTAAGAACTGGGTGGAGGAATCCTCCCAAAATCATCTCAACAAAAATTGACTGAATTGTTAAGAGCAGACACAACACTACAAGGTTTTGGAGGCACTGTAGCTAGGATCGAGGAGGCTCACTAACATTTTGAAGCAAGGGAGAGATGTCAAGATGAATCTCCTTGGGATTCAGTGGCAAGCTTGAGGACGGAGTTACAAGCTCTCAAACTATAGAAGAATCTCCAAGAAGAAAAGAATGTGCGGGAAGACACTATCACACATCTTCATTAAGAGCTAAAGGAGCGTAAAGCTCAAAAGGAGGTAAAAGCTTTCATTTGGTGCACAATATGTAATAATAAACTAGGTCATAGCAATCAGAAATGTCTAGAGAAGATCACCTGCCAATTTTGTGGAAAAATTGGCCATGAAGCAAGAGACTACTACTTTGTCAAATGTATTTAAACCAATTGGATTTAGGCACCGGGAACATAGTTTAACCAAAATAACCAAGAGCATCCACAAGAGGTCATGTATACCACTCCTCAGTACAATAACAGTGGCTCTCAATTCAACAACATTCATAACTAGAGAAAGACTGTCAATAAGAAGAAGCCAATCATGTGCTATTGGTGTGGTGAGTATGGCCATTTTTAGAGTCAATGTCCTCTTCCCAAAGGATCACCTCCATGCAAACTTTGTCGAGACACTATAGATCACTTCTCCAAGGATTGTCCAACATTGAGGCCAAGCACAAGCTAAGGAGGACTATGTGGGAAGCAGCAAGGATGTTCCTCCTACCAAGTGAATGTGATCTTAGTAAAAGGGGAAGGCATTCTAAAATGGGGAGACCTCGATGACTTGGATAATTTGAGTATAATTTTGTTATTCGATCTAACAGATTAATTTTGAAACTTTTACCAATTTTTGGGAAAGTCCTAATTTTGGAAATTGGACCAATTCCAAAAATTGGACCAACAAGCATGAGATAAATTTTAGATGGACCGCTTTCAATGGTAAGACCAATTCTAGAATTTGGTCCAATTTTTCAAGATGGACTTATCACAAGGACAAGGTCGAAACTCGGACAAATTCCAAAAATTGGACCAATTCTTGAAATTGGATAAGCTCCTAAAGTTCCAACAATCTCACATGAAAAAATTACACATGTGAGACCAATTGTAGAAAATGGAAGGAGAGATAGAACAATTTTAAAAGCTTCCAAAGGGCCAATTGGACCAAGAACAACCTGTGTTGAGCATCCACTACTAGACCAAGCTAGTTCAGAATCTCTTGCCACAAATGTGGTATCACTACAAGAAATCCACTCTAGAAATAGATGTTGGAGTCCTCACATGGGCCCATAAGGAAAGGTTAGAGGACAGAAACAAAGTCAAGACCGATTCCTTGGAAAAGGGAGGACCTAGCCTAAAGATGCTTTATTTTGAAGGAAGAGGTGAAGACGTAGATAAGGCTTACAAGGTATTGGGTTGTAGGGTATGCACACATCTTCAATTTTGCATAGGAACCCTCCCTAGATCATAAGAATACCCCTTTTTGTATCTACTTAAAGTGTTCACATAAAAACACCCTCTTAGGACACTTTTTGATATTTCTCTAATACTATGGTAGAGAAGCTTTGTAAATAGCCCACCTCCTTGCACACATATGAGAGAACACACATGAAAATCCCACTCCTATATTTCTTGGCATTTGTTTGTTACAAAAGGAATATTTTCCAAAGATATGGTAGTTACCCACATGCTCCCTTTTTTACTTTTCAAAGAAGCACATGGGGAAATGTGCTTAGCCTATATATAGAGGCTCATTTATTGTAAAGAGGGGGAGCTTTTGGTTGACGTGCTCTCATGTAATATCTCTTATGAATGGAAGAAGGCTCTCTTTTACTCCAAGACGATTTACATTTATGTATTGTGTCTTGTTGGAGAAACACTCACTAATTGGACATATATTTGAAGGTCAAAGCTTTAGAAGAAAACCACATGCCTATGTGAAGGGACAAATTCACAAGTGTATTATATTTTAAGTTAGTTCACTTTAGTTCTAGAAGTTTTTTTTAAAAGCACGAGAATGTGAAAATCTATATAAGCTAGTTTGTATCAATTGACGCGAAGATAGAAGAAGTGGAAGAGAGTGATAGAATGTGAGAAGGAGTTCATTTTGTATGATTGAGTATAGTTGGGATTCTCTGAGGGAGAAAGCATCTGTAAAACTTTTGAGTTTTTCATAGCTATGAGAAGAAATAGTTAAAGTTCTGTGTATGAGACTCTCTCCATCATCTCCATGCTTGTCTTCTGTGAAATGATTTCAAAAGTTGAAGTTTTCCGAGCAAGTCGATGCCTGGCATCAAGTTTGTGTTGATAAGTCTGTGTTTTATTTTTTGAGTTCTAACTCTTGCTAAATCTTCTTAAAAACATGAGGTTTGTGGAGCAACTCGATGCCTGGCATCGAGTTTCAGCATAAAGTCGATGTCTGGCATCGACTTCCCACATAAAAGTGGTCTTGTTCATGTGTGTGTTCAAGGGGGTAATTCTGGTGCTGAAAAAGTGGCTAAAAAAGCTGAAAGTCGATGCCAGGCATCGACTTTTGGTTGCAAGTCGATGCTAGACATCGAATTTTCATTTTTAGACACTCAGAATTACTAAAGGAGGCAAAATTTCCAGTTTTGGCAAGTCATACAGGGTGATCGTGTGAAGGCCATAACTTGAGTTCTAGAGATCCGTTTCTTGCATACCATAGCTTGTTGGAAAGCTCTACTCTTCTACTCTCATCCACTAAAAGATCTTCAAGAGAATATATTTGAACTAGGAGAAATTAGCAAAATACTGAAGGTTTGTCATTTCAGTGATTGGAAAAATCTAAAGCAGTAAAGTTCTTGGTTTTGGCTATCATTTTTCAAAGTTTTGAGTGGAAATGAGTTAATGGTGACCATAGAGGTGTCCTACTATCACATCAATTCATTTCTTAAAGTGTTTCACACATCAACAAGTGGTATCAAAGTAGAAAGGTCCTAAAGAGCAGAAGGCGGCAAAGGTACAAGAAGTTTTTGAAAAGTTGTTCATTAAAGGTTGAAAGGTGAAGCATTTGAAGACACAAGGCATCAAAAGGTTACTTCAAAACTATCCTCATACACAAAGAAATCCAAAAGGTATTATTCTTTATCCTTTAAGCTCAAAGGTTGCAGCAAAAGGAAAGGAGTATGGCAGATCATATCTCCATTGACAAACTGGACAGAGATAATTACCCCGCATGGGTAATGAGAATGGAAGCTTTACTTATGAGTATGTAACAGGTGAAGAAGAGAAGCCAGTATTTGAAGATGAAAGCCGACCAAAGAAAGAGGAACTTGATGCTTTAAAGCATTGGCAGAAGAAGGATGCAAGTGCAAAAGCTTACATTTACAACACAATCTCACATCATTTGCTACCACACATCAGAGGATTGGAATCATCTGAAGATATATGGAATGCATTGGAGTATCATTTCCAAAGTACTACCAAAGCAAGGAAAGCAAGTCTATGGTCAGAGTTTACAACATTCAAGAAGAAGCCAAGTCAAAGTATTAGTGATTATGTCACTAAGATGAAAGATCTAGCAGATAGTCTTGGATCCATAGATGAGGATGTTGAAGATCACAGATTGATTGCTCAACTACTTGCAGGTTTGAGAGGGGATGAAAGGCGGAAACCTTTTGTCTTATCAATAGAACTTTCATTAAATCATTATGTTCCAGATTTGAATCAATTACTTGGTTTGATGATCACATATGAGCAAGACTTGGAGGGAGATGGAGATAAAGGACAAAGTTTTGCAATGTACATTAAGAATAAGAAAAAAGGACATAAAGGTAAAGCAAAGGATGAAGAAGAGTCAACTTCTCAAGTTTATTATGCAAGAGGTAAAGGCACTGGCAGAGGAAGACCAAGAGGTTTTGGAAGAGGAAGAGGTAATCAAAAGAACAATAAGAAGGCTTGTTGGATCTGTGGATTGAGTAATCATTTGGCTCATGAATGTTGGCACAACCAACAAGGATCAAACCAGAATCAAAACAACAATAGCAGAGGTCGAGGTGGAAGATATCAAAGTAATTTTCAGAGAGGTAGACAAAGTCAAAGAGGAGGCTATGGTAGAGGTGGAGGAAGAAGTTGGGGACAAAATCAATCCTACAACACCACCTACTACAACTATGCAAATGACACACAGAATGAAGGTCATACATCATTGATGATGAACTCAATCAGCACATCAGATAAAGAAGATCTAAAGGTATTTTACATTGACTCTGGTTGTTCTAACCATCTGTCAGGAAACATAGAATTGATGTCAGAATTGAAAAAAGGCATTTCTAGTCATAGTGTTCAAATAGGTGATAATACAAGACATAGTGTACATTCAATTGGAAAAGTGAAATGCAAGAGTGGAGCAGATTTGCTAACCAATGTTTTGTATGTTCCTACAATACCTAAAACTTGATTAGTGTGGGACAGATAGTTGAAAAAGGTTTTCAAGTCAGGTTTACAAATGAAGGAGTATTTGTTGAAGATCCAGAGAATGGATATAATCAGATTGTTTGTGGTAAGAAAGAAGGTAGACTCTTTACTTTAAGAGTTCAAGGAAACATTGGTCAAGCTTTGCTCACACATGGTGAAGGAGTGATTACAGAACTTGATCTCTGGCATAAGAGATTAGGTCACTTCAATGAAAGAGGAATTAAAGCTATGGTTGCTAATCAGTCTGTACTAGGATTACCAAATGTGCAAAGTCAACATATGGTTTATAAATGTGAAGCATGTCAAATGGGAAAAGCACACAGGTTACAAATAAAAGAAAGGATTCAAACATGATGGATTACTAGAGATCATTCATACAGATGTATGGGGACCAACAAAAGAAGGATCTATCAGTGGCTCAAGGTATTATGTTCTTTTCATTGATGATGCTACAAGATGGATATATATGTTTTGAAGGAAAGATCAGAAGTGTTTGGAGCCTTCAAGCATTTTCATGCATATGCAGAGAGAGTCACAGGTCAAAAGCTTAAAAGACTGAGGTCTGATGGAGGGGGAGAATACTTCTCCCAAGAGTTCAATGATTATCTTTGGAATGCAGGTATTAAGAGAGAAATAACTTGCAGGTATACACCACAACAAAATGGTGTAGCAGAAAGGAGAAATTGGACTTTGGTTGAGTTTGCTAGAGCTATGCTGAAGGAGAAGAATTGTCCAAATTATCTTTGGGCTGAGGCTATAAATACAGCTACATATCTTGTGAATAGATTACCATGTGCAGCTCTAAATGGAATAACTCCATATGAAGCTTGGTGGGGTAAGAAACCAACACTAGATCATTGTAGAGTGTTTGGATCAATTGCATATGCTTATGTGCCATCACAACTTAGACATAAACTTGAACCAAAGGCAGAAAAATATGTGTTCATTGGTTATGATGAAAAGCAGATGGGTTACAGATTGTGGAATCCTCTAACCAAACAATTTATTGTTTCTAGAGATGTTACATTTGATGAACAAAAAAGTTGGTATGCAGATCAAAGTCATACAACTGAAGAATTTGAAGAAGAGGTAAGAAGATGTGAGAAAGGAAAATCAATTGTGCAGGTGAATAGAGATGAAGACTATATGCAAGCAAGTACATCCAGAAGTGGATTAACAAGAAGGAATGAAGCTCCTATATTTGATGAAGAGGTGTATCCAGACACATATGAAGAATGTGAACCAAGGAGGTCAAGTAGGACAAGAAGACAACTAGAAAGGTATT
This sequence comes from Ceratopteris richardii, assembly GCA_020310875.1. Classification (NCBI taxonomy): domain Eukaryota; kingdom Viridiplantae; phylum Streptophyta; class Polypodiopsida; order Polypodiales; family Pteridaceae; genus Ceratopteris; species Ceratopteris richardii. Next base: position 218,381,094 of record CM035409.1, read on the forward strand.
CTTATGACACTTCTTACATAACTCAGAAGAACTATGCATATATGGTCAAAGATGATGAAGAACCTCAGAACTATGATGAAGCTAAAGGTAAGAAGCAATGGGAAGAAGCAATGAAGGAAGAGTTTAATGCACTGGAGGAGAACAAGACATGGGAACTTGTTCCTTAACCAAATGGTAAGAAAGTAATTGGAAATAAACGGGTTTATAAAGTGAAGAAGCTTGCAGATGGAAGTATAGCCAGATACAAAGCTAGACTGGTGGTGAAAGGCTATGCCCAAACCTATGGCATAGATTATGATGAGACATTCAGTCCTGTAGCTAAGATGTCAACTGTAAGGACAATCATTGCTATTCCAGCTTCAAAAGAATGGACCCTAAGTCAATTGGATATAAAGAATGCATTCTTGAATGGATACATATCAGATGAGGTATACATGGAACAACCTCAAGGGTTTATAGATTCTAGGTATCCAAATTTTGTTTGCAGGATGAGAAGAGCATTATATGGATTGAAGCAAGCTCCAAGAGCATGGAACTATAGACTGGTAAAGTATCTCAATGATCTTGGATATCAAAGTTCAAAAGCAGATCCAAGTCTACTTATCAAAAGAACAGAGGAAGGTACAATCTACATTTGTATTTATGTAGATGACATTATAATCACAGGTACTTCAGATGAAGGAATCAAGGAGGTAATGGAGCATACTTGAAAAAGAATTCAAGATCAGTGATCTAGGAAAGTTATCATACTTTCTTGGAATGGAAGTTACTTATACAGATCATGGCTTATATGTATCACAAGAAAGGTATCTTCTGAATCTATTGAAGAAGTTTGATATGGAAAATTGCAGAGAAGCTTCAACTCCACTTGAAGTTAATCACAAGCTCAGTAAATATGATGGTGCAGAATACAAAGATATGAGGAAGTATCAATCTCTTGTGGGTAGTTTGATTTATGCTACACTAACAAGACCTGATCTTAGTTATGCAGTGGGAGTTTTGTCATAATTCATGCATTGTCCAAAGGACCCACATTGGATTGCAGGTCAAAGAGTTCTCAGATATATCACAGGAACTATAAAGGAAGGATTATATTATCCTTTTATATCATATTTGAAGTTGAGAGCCTACAGTGACTCAGACTGGGCGGGTAATCAAGATGACAGGAGATCAACACATGGATACATGATATATATTGGTGATAAGCTTGTAAGTTGGTGTTCAAAGAAACAACATACAGTAGCATTATCATCAACTGAAGCTGATTACAAAGGACTTGTGGAGGCAGCTAAGGAGGTTATATGGATGCAAACATTATTCAAAATCTTGGGCATTGATCAAGGTATACCTACAAGACATGGAGATAATATGAGTTCACTTTATCTTGCAGCAAATCCAGTTTTTCATGCAAGGACAAAGCACATAGAGATACAGTATCATTTTCTCAGAGAAAAGGTAATGGAGAAGGAGATTGACGTGGAGTACATTTCTACTAAAGATCAGATAGTAGACATAATGACAAAGAGCTTGGATAGTGTGAAGACCAGCAGATTCAAAAGCATGGCAGGAGTAAAAGAAAGAAGATGATATGAAGAAACAGAGAATGTCAATTAGTGATTGAGGGGGAGCTGTTGGAGAAACACTCACTAATTGGACATATATTTGAAGGTCAAAGCTTTAGAAGAAAACCACATGCCTATGTGAAGGGACAAATTCACAAGTGTATTATGTTTTAAGTTAGTTCACTTTAGTTCTAGAAGTTTTTTTTTTTAAGCACGAGAATGCGAAAATCTATATAAGTTAGTTTGTATCAACTGACACGAAGATAGAAGAAGTGGAAGAGAGTGATAGAATGTGAGAAGGAGTTCATTTTGTATGACTGAGTATAGTCAGGCTTCTCTGAGTGGGAAAGCATCTGTAAAACTTCTGAGTTTTTCATAGCTATGAGAAGAAATAGTTAAAGTTCTGTGTTTGAGACTCTCTCCATCATCTCCATGCTTGTCTTCTGTGAAATGATTTCAAAAGTTGAAGTTTTCCGAGCAAGTCGATGCCTGGCATCGAGTTTGTGCTGATAAGTCTATATTTTATTTTTTGAGTTCTAACTCCTACTAAATCTTCTTAAAAACATGAGGTTTGTGGAGCAACTCGATGCCTGGCATGGAGTTTCAGCATAAAGTCGATGCCTAGCATCGACTTCCCACACAAAAGTGGTCTTGTTCATGTGTGTGTTCAAGGGGGTAATTCTGGTGCTGAAAAAGTGGCTAAAAAAGCTGAAAGTCGATGCCAGGCATCAACTTTTGGTTGCAAGTCGATGCTAGGCATCAAATTTTCATTTTTAGACACTCAAAATTACTAAAGGAGGCAAAATTTCCAGTTTTGGCAAGTCATACAGGGTGATCTTGTGAAGGCCATAACTTGAGTCCTAGAGATCCATTTTTTGCATATGATAGCTTGTTGGAAAGCTCTTTACTTCTACTTTCATCCACTAAAAGATCTTGGAGAAATAATATTTGAGCTAGGATAAATTAACAAAATACGGAAGGTATGTCATTTCAGTGATTGGAAAAATTTGAAGAAGTAAAGTTCTTGGTTTTGGCTATCATTTCTCAAAGTTTTGAGTGGCAAGGAGTTAATGGTGACCATAGAGGTGTTCTAGTGTCACATTAATTCATTTCTTGTGGTGTTTTACACATCAACATGTCTTTATGAGTGTGGGAGAGTGAGGTGTGTGTGTGCCTATGCATGTCGCTCCTTTGTGTGAGTAGAGTAGTTTCTTTGCTTGTATTTTACACATGGCCTAGGATCCTTGACTCCCTATTCTCAATGTTTTCAAGCATGTGGCATAGCATGGGGCTGATGGCCAATGGCTTGAACATGTTGGAGGTAGGGGTGGATGAGAGGAGAGTCACTCAGCCTTCCTTCTTGCTTCCATACAAGGTTGTGAGGGTTTTGGTCTTCTACTACTACAACCTCAACATTATTTGGCGCAGTTGCGAGGGAAATCAGCCTTTCATCACTTGGAGAGCTCAAGAATGTGTGGTAAATTATTGGGTTGCAATTTTTTTTTGCTCAATTGCGTAGGATTTGAGTTCTTGCATGGCACTTTCACCCTTCCATTGGACCATTTGCTCCCCACTTTCTTGTTTTTAGTAAGATAGTTGTAGTTCATGTATGGTTGATGCACAAAAACACCCCTTAACTCCCTTCTCTCTCATTCCCACACACATATACACTCTCACGCTCACATTGGGCATCACTCTCCATCTCTATCACCTCTTTTTTAGTGATACCCTTGAGAAGGGGGATGGAAAATTCTCTCTCTTCTTTCCCTCCCTCTTTTCATTTTCTAGAAAACAAAAATTCAAAAGAAGTTTGTGTGTGGAGGGTTCATGGTAGCCTTAATGCAATTTTTAAATGTCCTATTCCATGGATACGACTACAGATAAAAGATCCTTTAAAATTGCATGTAGGGGCATGGCGCTCTATGACCTCTTGTTGTATTGATGCAGGTGTGGTCCATCTGGCCTCTCCCTTGTTCATCTCCAAGAAACTGGATTTCTTTATTGCATGAGTCATTTTCAAAGTTAGAGCCATTGGATGCTCTTGCGTTGTTCTCCCATGCTCACGACGGGTAGGTGGGAATTTATTTTTCCTTACTATGTCATTTGAGTTAGCCTTTCTGTAAGCCTCCATCCGTAACTACCTGTAACCTAGTGGGGGCTCGTTTGAGTTTGCATCATTTTGTAGCATTGCATTCCCCACTGCAGAGTGAGAGCTATGCTCTCCAGGTGTGCATTTTGCTCCTTATCTAGGGTGATGCACTTTGTTCACCCACTCATTCTCTCCTGTGTAGGGTGTGTTTCCATCTTGCTTCATTGGTCTCATCACCCTAGGGATGCGTCCCTCTGATGGATGAAGGGTCAAGCTCCATCGATTCCTATTTCTCATGGTATGTGCCTCCATGGTGGGGCTGAGCAATCGGGTCCTCCACTCTTCTTTTGCTACCTCAGGTTGGCTTGTGTATCGGCTATTGTGGGTTGTATTGTTGTTCAGAATGACTACCATATTGGGGTCGAGTTCCTCTGAAATCCCCCTCACAGTCCTTTAGTTGAGGCTTCCCCTTTTGTCTCTGTCAGACTTCTACCGTGCACATCTATGGTATGATGCTTGTCTCTTGCTCTGCAACCATCTACTCGCAATGATACACCACCATTACTATTGTTGCATGTTCTCATATGAGGTAGGCTTTTTCCCTATTCTGGTTCTCGAAAGCTCTTGCATTGCATGTATTTTGGTGGGTTCTACTATTGGGTGGAGCTCTGTCAAGTTACCTATTTTTCAGGCTCTTGCCATGGAGTGATTGTTGGGATTCACATGACCTTCCAAGGGGTTTAATGGACCCTTGTATAGCTCTTCACACCTAAGAAGATGTGCCATGAGTCAAGCTATGGCTCACAGGCCATCTGTTGGCATACAAGTTAGATGAAGAGCATACTAGCGCAACGGAGGAGTCATGCACAATACGGCAACAAGGCCCAATCATTTTTTCCATGGACCATTTACAACTCAAGTGATTTTAATCACTACACAAACATTGTAAATTCCATTTTTGGTAGAATAGACTCCATTTTGTGCAAGCCGAGGAGTCCTTGAGCTTGAGGAGTATTAGAACTAGCTACATATCAATTTTCATAATTTTTAGACTCTGTTTGAGCCCTCAAATAGGCTCTAGAACCTAATTTTTAACTAGGCCGGACACTAGGTCTGGACAAGACCAAAGCTAGTTAGAAAACTATAAAAAGAGCTAGAGAGCTCATTTTTGGGGTTAGATTGTTTGTGAATTGAGCTTATGTAAGAGACTTTTTGAGTAATGCAAAGAACTTCATTGTTCCTCTCCTTGTTCTTGCCTTGTGTGCGCATGTGTGTGTGTGTGCATGCTTGTGTGCTTCTCACTCACACACTTGTGCCTTCACTTGCTCATAGTCTTCATACTAGTCCTCACATCTCCACAGATTGACAATTATGAGGTGAATCTTCTCACGTTGGTACTCACCATTGTGCTAGCGTGACACCAAATTTGGCGCCGTTGCCGGGGAGAGAGCTTCGAGGACGAGCGTGTGATGGTAAGACGTCGAGTTGAGACATTGGAGTTATAGGTAATATCCTTCCTTTTCTTTATTTTTCTTCATTTTTTCCTTACTTTCGCATCACCATCATCACCATCATCATCCCCACCATCTCCCACCTCCATCTCCATCTCCACAAAAAATTTCAGTTTTTTGGTCATATTACACTCCCCACCTCATTTCCCTCATTTCATTGTGAGAGAGAGCGAGAGAGAGCTTGCATGCTATCTGTTTTTGGTGTGTTTTTGAGCTTTTGTTGCAGGAACTAGCTGTACCACCTTCTCCAGCAGTGTGCGCAGGTACGACAGACTCTGCACAGGTCCCGGGACGACGACCTCTGTCTGTCGCTAACAGACAGAAAAACTTAATATTTTGTGAATGCGTGTTTGGCACGGCAACCTACACCATTAGAGCACTCCAAATCACTAGAAGTTTCTCAAAAATTTGCGTTTTTTCAGTCTATCGCGACAGACACCATCTATTGCGACAGACACCGTCTATCGCGACAGACACCATCTATCGCGACAGACCAAATCACGACAGACGACAGACACCGTCTATCGCGACAAACACCGTCTATCGCGACAGACAGAGACCCACGATAGACCCCGTCTATCGCGACAGACCCCGTCTATCGCGACAGACACCGTCTATCGTAATAGACACCATCTATCACGACAGACCACTCTATCGCGACAGACACCGTCTATCGCGACAGACCACTCTATCGCGACAGACACCGTCTATCGCGACAGACCCATCTATCGCGACAGACACCGTCTATCATGACAGACCCATCTATCGCGATAGACACCGTCTATCGCGACAGACCCATCTATCGCGACAGACACCGTCTATCGCGATAGACACCATCTATCGCGACAGACACCGTCTATCGCGACAGACCACTCTATCGCGATAGACACCGTCTATCGCGATAGACAGACATTTTCGGCAAAAATTAAGGGGTAAATTTTTTGGAAATTTAGGCTAAATTTTGGGCATGTTTGCACTCTCAAATACTCACACACTTGCAAAGGCCTTAGAAAAATGCATTAAAACTCCTGAAAGGTTCTGTTTGTCTGTTTAACCCCCTAAACCCTGAACGGTCATAACTTTTTCATACGAAATCCATTTTTTGAGCTCTAGGGCTTGTCGGAAAGCTGACACACTGAGGGGTAGGAACACCAAGGGAGCTCTAGAGGAAATTTTTAGCAATACAAAAGGGGGAACAAGGGTCATTAAAAAAGTGTATGAAATAAATTGTGTGTCAATTGAAGGATCAAATTGAAGCTAAACTTGGGATTCTTACAGGATCATCGAGAGCTCTTGGAGAAAGCAAAGTAAGTGCCAAGGCGAACAAGCTTGGGAATGTGCTTCCTGGGTAGATTAGCATCGCCAGGAGGAGCGACTTGAGGTTGGAACATCACTTAACCCCCTCAGTCTATTCTTAGCATAGGCTAAGTGCGAGTAGTTGTTCTGATTGACTAGGGGTACGATAGGAACACTCAAGTTTGAAGAGCCCTTAATTTCTCAAGCGCAAGGGTAGGCTACATTGTAGTCAAGGGATAACTTAAAGGAAAAGAACTTAAACTAAGCGGACGCAGAACATCAAGTACGACCCACGAAAGTGCTCCTGATGACGCTTAATTAAAAAAACAAGAAAACACATCCAAAGGAACTTAAAAGGAACAAGTGACTGGTACCAAAGAATCAAAAACGTACAAAGGGCATATGAACCTTAGGTCAGGTAGACACCTAGGGAGAGACAGACAAAGTCTTAGATCTTCAGAGGCTAGTGTCAATCATACTGCGAGGTCTTGGGCCCAGCAGTTGAGCCATCATTCGTATTACCGTAGTTCTAAGACTAGCGAGTCTGAGATGTCCCACGGTATGGAGAGACCTACAGGAAGTTCTGGGGGGCCATATTTACATAGGGTGGAAGGCCCTTACAAGATGCAACTCGAGTACCTTAGGACCAACCGATTAGGTGCTAGCATCTATGAGGACGGCCTAGGAAGAGCGGTGGTCCAAATTAAAAACCCTGACCAATCCATTGGACTAGAGCGCCTAGCTGTCAAGTTTGAAAATGGAGCATACTTGGACAAGGAGGGGACAATATGTGTAGTCACCAGTCATCCCGATAGGACAGATGAATTTGGGAATGTGGTCCCGGAAACGGACTTAGGTGACCTAGAGCAAGGAAACATGGGCAAAGAACCTAGAACCCCCCGAGGCAAATCTGTTCTCACGAGGATTATCACACCAGAGTGGATTCCCCAAGATAATAAGAGCATAGATCTCCTCTTGAACCGAGAGACGGATGAAGCCTTTTGGAGATATAGACCTAGTCAGCCGAGTGAGGTAGGAACAATCATGATATATGAGTTCAAAGATCCTGATATTCCAGGAAGAGTGACCTACTTAGATCACTCTTCAGAGAGGATCTTTGGGGTTACAGAAAATGATAGGCATGCTTACACTTGGAAAGGAGAATTTATTTTCCCTTAACCAAGATCGAATGTGTCCTTTGGTCGCGAAGGAGCTGGAACATCTCAAGCTCAGGGGACTCAAAGAGAAAGGAGTCGAGAGAGACCTTAGGTAAGCTTTGCCAACTCTTGGGGAAGAGAAAGAACGAGAATGGAAACGAATAGAGGGGAACCTGAGGGACATAGAGCCCCAGGGAACCAAAGAAATGCCGATGATTTCCCTCTGCCAAGATCGAGAGAGCACACGAGGACCTTGAGACCGACCCAGCTAGTTAAGTCCATGAAAAACTACTTCGATGGCACTGGAGACCCCTACGATCATGTAGCTGAGTTTAAGCAAGTCTTGAGAGCTGAACAAGTTGAAGACCTGTTCACGTAGTACAATGCCTTTGGTTTAACCTTTAGGAACACCGCCCTGACATGGTTTCAGCCACTAAACGAGAGGCAGTTTACAAGCATAGATCAACTTTTAGAGGCATTCATTATCGAATTCTCTAAAAGTGGCATAAGGCATAATACTTCCTCATTGATATACAACTTCAAGCAGACCCCGCAAGAGACTGTGAGACTTGCAGGAAGAAGATTTAGGCAATATCTTGAGCGATGTCCTGGTCCTGAGTTACCCACGGCTGCTAAGCAAGTGGCTTTATTCTTGGATGGATTGCTAAGTACCAAATCGAGATCATATGTGTACTTGAAGGACCCCCGGACTATAGAAGAATGTGTACGCATGTGCATCGATATTGAGGATAACCTAGGGGAGGAGTTAGAGCTATCCAAAATCTACAAAGATTCAGATAGTACCTCTAGCCTCTCTTCCTCACAATCCACATCAATTGAGGAACTTGCGGAAAAAGTAGCTCAAAAACTAGGTGTCTCTAGTAAACAAATTCCTAGATTTGCCCCAATAAAGAGGTGCTATACTTGCGGTGGTGACCATATGGCAAACGCATGTCCCATCACGGCTCAACCCCAAGTGAATCCTAGCAGCCAATATTGCACCATAGAGCGAAGGTACACAAATCACTGAGCACAGGACTGCCCATACAATAAGCAAGCGGTTAGGCAAACCTACCCTCAGCGATACCCTCAACAAGGCAGATACCAGAGTCAATATTCACCACAACGGTATATTAGGCCTCAGCAAAATTACCAACCGCAATATTAGGCCCAACTGAGACCCCAGCCAGTGTTATCACAGCAACCACCTGCTCCTACTAATGTGATTCCGGTCAAGTATGCTGTTGCAGAAGAAAACCTGAATAGAGCGATAGTCCCAGTAACACCATTAATCTCAGAAAGTGATCCCAGTGACCATAGCTTTGATTCTACACATGTTGATAGTCCCCAGGCTTACTACATGCAGTCTCCTGAACATGGTGAGTCTTACTACAGTGAGGAACCGAGTGAACCTATTTGGGAGACAGAGTATGCGAATGTCATGTACACGAACCCCAACCCTAGACCTCAACCTAGGCAGGTAAGACCTCCATTTCCTAGAGGGCCATGCTACAGATGTCAGGGAGATCATCTCATTCGTGATTGTCCCTTGCCTCCACCTACACAACCCCAGTCAGTGACAATCCAGGGCTATTGCCAGGAGTGTGGAAAGGAGCATCTCTTACGAGACTGCCCAAAGAATCCTAATAATATGCCAAAAATCACTCCTATCAATGTGATTGGCTTAGTGATAGACTCCACAAGAAGTGTGACTTCCACAGCCTCAGTGCAAGTCATCACGAGAGCCCAGACACTTAAGCAAAACCAAGATTCAAGCCAGGAAAAGAATGCGGAGGTTAGTGAGACTGAGAGCCAGAATAAGAAGAGGACAAGAGCTTGGAGAGATAGCCGTGAACGTATGAAAAAGCAATGGGCAAGAAAGATGAGCAAACTTGAGGAAAGCCTACGAGAAACCAAAACCAAAATCATAGAAATCACATCTCAAATGCACTCTCACACATCCCCGCCACTACCATCCCCTTCACCCTCCATTTCTCCACCCACCAATCCACCACACGTAACCCAACCACCACCCCGAGTAGGATCAGTCTTAGCCGATCCCACTCCTGAAGATCTAGACATGATGCTTAAAGCATATCAAGCCAGAATTCAAGAAGGGCCCAATGTAACAGATCTTGAGAAATGTTACCCTGGAGCCGATCTAGAGATAGAGCGAACAAAGCTTTGTGCTAAAATGGTCGAATTGGCGCAAGCCATGTTTGAAGCCAGTCGTTTGTTCAATGGCTCTAACCCCATCAGAACACCATTGCACTTTGATGGTCTATTGGATAGATTGGAGGGGTTACTTGCAAAGTCTAGAAAAGGAGCCACCTCCCAGGCTAAGGAGAGGGCAAGTGATAGAATAAGCATTCCTCCCAAGGAAGCTTATGTGCCTAACTCCACTGAACTAGACACCTCTTCTTCTATGAATCAATACACACCAGAATTCTTGCGAGAGATTCAAGAAGAGAAATGGGCTAAAGAGAGTGAAGTTCCTCCTCCCATTGAACTTGTGGATGACACACACGATCAATTCCCACAAGACCTTCCTTCCATTTATGGAGAGCAGGAGAGTGCCCAATCTCAAGAAAGATTAGACTTCGAGTCTAATTCTTTACAGGAACTACCCCATTTCACAGGCCCATGGGAAGCAAAGTCCACTTGTATGAGAGCACCTACAGTCATGGTAAGAAACAAAGATTCAGTCATACCTAGGAACACGGAGGTAGTGAAGAACACCAAAGTGCAGTGCAATCTCACTTTGGAAGAGCTGCTCAAGGTTAGACCAGAAGTGTGGAAACATGTAGCCAATCAAGTGCCCGAAGTAGCAAAACCACATTCCCAGGTAGGATCTCAAAGAACAGTGCCAGAAATACCATTGGATAAGATAGGAGACATGAGTGAAGGAGAAGAAGGAAATACCTACCTCCCAGTTACCCATTAGGGATACACAACCAAAGCAATTTTGGACTCAGGTGCAGGAGTTGCAATTGCTACCACTTCCTTATGGAAACGTTGGGGCAAGCCAGCCCTCAGGTCAACAAGAATGAAATTGCAGATGGCCGATGGTCATATTGAGAGGCCCTTAGGATTGCTAGAAGGAATAACTCTCACTACATGTGGTGTTGAGTTCGAGCATACTTTTGCTATATGTGACTTTAGCAAAAACCAAGCCTACGAGATGATTTTGGGGAGACCATTTATGCGGCAGTTGCAAGTGGTACAGGATTGGGGAACCAATTCCTTGTATTTGTAGCACTTAGGTGTTACAACCAAAGTCAATCTCAAGGATTACTCTCATAGAGATGTCCCTCCTATCCAATGGAACCCCATCCATAGAGCCAAAGATGATACGGAATCGGTGCATTCCCTAGGATCAGGATCCTCATGGATGCATGAAGACACTCACTTATGGATGTGTAAGGTAGCAGTAGAAGAAGAGAAAGAGAAAAAGCCAGGGAGGTAGGTGCAAAAGAAACCCATAGATCAATCCAAGACACAGCCTATGCACCTGTAGTTTTTCCAGACGAAGAATTTGAACCTCACGGCTGGGCAGAAATTCTAGCAACAATGGATGTAGCCATCAATGAAGAACAATGGACACCTCACTATGATGAGGATGGCTATGACATTTCAGTCTTCTCCATAGAGCCGATCATGGGAGAGGCAGTTTTAGAAGAGTGTGAACCTAGCCCTGATGCATTTGAGGATGCAAGTGACTCTGATCTAGAGTCAATCATTATGGACCCATCTTTTGCATCAGATGAAGAATACTTCTATGAAGTAGAATTTCAACCCCAGAAGCACGGAGAGCTTACAAAGGATGTAAGGCTAGCCACACATGTAACCCCTAAGGAAGAAGGAAAGAAAAGAAAGAAGAGAGAAGTCACACCAGAAGAGGAAGAATCTTTGTTTGAGGTCCCGGAAAATTTTAAGAAGTATGAGATAGATGACAGGAGAGTCATGATTAGAATGCCTAAACGAGAGGCGCAATCGGGAGAGGCCTATGATAACAAAGAAACCACCAAGAAAATAGTGGTAGCCATAGAAGAAGGAGAAGAGTGGTGCACTTACATAGGACATGACCTCACTGAGGAAGAAGAGCATGAGCTGATAGCCTTGCTAAGAGAATACAGAGATGTATTTGCTTGGAGTTACAAGGATTTGAAAGGAGTGGACCCGGACATATGCTCACATATGATTCCCATGACTACAGAGGCCAGACCCTCAAAACAAAATCCATACACATACAATGACAACTATGCTGCCAAGATCAAAGAAGAGATAGACCGCTTGGTTGAAGCTGGATTTATCTATGAAATTGAGCACACTGAATGGGTATCCCCCATTGTGGTGGTGCCCAAGAAGAACGACAAATTACGAGTATGCATTAACTTGAAGAAGGTTAACGCAGCCACGATCAGGGATAATTACCCGCTTCCTATCACTGAGCATCTATTAGAAAGGGTGGCAGGCAAGGAAGTGTACAGCTTCCTAGATGGGTTCTCTGGCTACAATCAAGTGGCCATTGCACCAGAAGATCAGCATAAAACGGCTTTTGCCACAGAGTGGGGTATATTCGCTTTTAGGGTAATGCCATTCGGGCTTACCAATGCTCTCGCAACCTTCCAAAGGCTGATGTGCCATGTATTTAAGGAGTTCCTGAGGAAGAACTTAGAAGTCTATGTTGATGATCTTTGTGCTCATTCCAACATTAGACAAACCCATATTCCTGAACTCAGACAAATTTTTGACAAATGCAGAGAATATCAAGTCTGCTTGAACCCAGAAAAATGTGTTTTCATGGTTAGGCAAGGCAAGATTTTAGGACACATAGTGTCAAAGAATGGCATCTCCACTGACGAAGAGAAGGTGAGGGCTATTGCAGAACTACCTAGGCCAAAGAATGTCAAGGAAGTGCAAGCTTTCATGGGGCATTGTGGTTATTACCGACGTTTCATTCACATGTATGCCATCATTGCAAAGCCTCTGTACGGACTTCTGACAAACTTTGAATGGACTGAGGAATGTGAGAATTCCTTCAATGAGCTTAAACGGCGATTATGTTCAGCACCAATCTTAACCACACCAGATCGGAATAAGCCTTTCCATGTTCATGTGGATGCATCCAATTATGCCATTGGATGTGTGCTTGCACAACCTACTGGTGAAGGTAATATGGATCTTCCAATTGCCTATGCGAGTAGACAGTTGAATGCAGCTGAGTGAAATTATACCACTACCGAATGAGAGGGGTTGGGCATGGTGTATGCGGTTAAAAAGTTTAGACATTATTTGCTTGCAAATAAGTTTAAATTTTTTACTGATCATCAAGCTCTACTATACTTGGTAAACAAGCCATGCAACACAGGTAGATTGGTGAGATGGTTCCTCTTACTAATGGAATATGACTTTGAGGTAGTGGTGAGAAAAGGCAAGACTCATTTGAGAGTAGATCATCTCTCTAGGCTCACATCCGGAGAAGCCCCACAAGGAGTATCAGATGATCTTCCTGATGCTTACTTGTTTAATTTGGAAGTAATACCTCAGTGGGCTAAGCCATTAGTGCCAGTATTGACATACGGGCCTAACCACCCAGTAATAAACACTCAAGGTAGAGAGGTAGTAAAAGCCCAGAAGTACCATATCATGGTAGGAAGCATGTACAAACAGACAGATCAAGGGATCTTGGCTTGTTGTGTAGAAGAGGACGAGTACACTAAATGGTTGCATTTAGCACATGTAGGTGCATTAGAGCAACACTACTCAAAGCAACGAACCTTACAGACACTAAGGAGACTCGGAGTGCATTGGCCGACTATGGAGGCTGATGTCCAAAAGTTGTGCAAAGAATGCCCAATCTGCTGCACTAAACCACCTGTGGAACATGCCACTCTTTATCAAGTGTCCATAGTGCCAGATTGGAGTGAACCTCTAGTATCCTTCTTAAGGACGAAAACATTCCCTCTAGACATGACTCTGGCTAGGCAAAGGAGTTTAGAACAAGAAGCCTAGGATTATTCACTCATTGGTGATAATCTATACAAGCGTGGTAAAGATGGTTACCTGAGACTATGTGTCCATGAGAGTGAATATCTCAAAATCTTGGATACTGCTCACCAAGGTGTAGCAGGGGGACACTTTGGACCAGATCGGGTAATCAAGGCAATACTATTTGCGGGCTTTTGGTGGCCAACCCTTCACATGGATGCACATACCCATGTGAAACGGTGTGATGTTTGTCAGAGAACTCAGTACCCTATACGCAAGGATGAGATGCCACTGAAGCCTATGATGGGCGGACGTGCGTTCTCTAAATGGAATAGACTTTGTTGGTCCTATCAATCCCCCAGCTAAGGGTTCACATGCTGAATATATCATCGTGGCCACAGACTATCTAACCAAGTGGGTAGAAGTGAAAGCTACTACAAAAAATGATGCTCAAACAACAGCAAAGTTCTTATTTGAAAATGTACTCACGAGGTACGGATTGCCAATAGAGTTGGTGAGTGATAGAGGCACACACTTCTTGAATGAAGTCGTAGAAAACCTTCTCCAAGAATTCTTGGTGATACATAAGAAATCGGCCCCCTATCATCCACAAGCTAATGGCCAGGCTGAGACCACTAATAAGATCTTATGCAATGTGCTGACTAAACTAGTGAACAATAAACGCTCTGATTGGGACAAACAACTACACCATGCTGTTTGGGCATACCGGGTTGCCTATAAAACGGTACTCCAAGCCACCCCCTTTCAGATGGTATTTGGCCAAAATGCTGTGCTACCTCTGGACTTTTTGATACCTACATTGAAGGTAGCACAAGAGCATGACTGGACAGGCCATGAACTCTCCTCTCGAATCTTTGATCTTGAACGTCTAGGCGAAACACGATTGAGAGCTGCAGCAGGAATCTATGCAGCGAAGAAGAGGCAAAAGGCATATTTTGATACACATGTGAAGGATAAAGGCTTGAAAGCAGGCGACCTAGTCCTAGTCTACACATTGAAGAAGCATGCACAGAAATTAGAGAAAAGAGGTTACGGGCCAATGATTATCAATAGAATCTCCACAAGTGGCGCAGTTCAACTAGCCACTTTAGAGGGCGATATTCTACCAAGTTACATAAGTGGATGCAGAGTCAAGTTATATCAGGAACCCCTCACTGAAGAGATGCTAAATCGACTCAACACTGCCAAGAAACGTAAAGAAGAAGAGAAACAAATTAGAGAAGAAGCACAGGCAGAAGCTTTAGAACGCATCCGACGAATGAAATTGAGGAGACAAGGCAGAGACCCGCCTATGCTTGACCCTCAAGAATCTGTAGGCTATCCTATGGCCATGTGCGAGACTTTAGGTGGGCATTCCAATAGAATAATCGACCGACGGCCTTTTGTAACCCTAGGAGTAGGACAAGGGAAGGGTGCAAAGACTGTAAGAGCTTTGATTGACTCAGGTGCATCCACTAGTGCTGTCAAGTTGTCTTACTATCAAGAATTGAAATTAACTGTCGATCCTATAGAAGCATATCTCATAGGATTGGGAGGTGTGGAAACTCCTTGCATGGGCGAGGTGGATCTTCCCATCTCCATTCAAGACGAAGTGATGACAGTCAAAGTACTAGTGTGTCAAGATGAGGACCTCACTGAGCCTCTTGTCTTGGGTCACGACTGGATCTATGATCATGCAGTCAACCTCAACCTAAGAAGTGGAATTCTTCAGGTATGGGTAGATCATAGCCGAATTACAGTTGAATTGGAAAATGAGGCACTCAAGGAACTAGGCAAGGCACAAACTCCTGGTCCTTCCAGGGGCGCACATGAAGTTGACAATGCTATTTTTGTCCAAAACTGTATGATGCAGAAAGAGGCTTGTCTCAATGGAGCCAGGGAGAGGACGGAACTCCCTTCTTTTCCAAAGACCAGAAGGTTGCAACAACCAACGGCAGATCAAATACAGAAGAAGCAGAACACTACCGATACTGGATGCCAAAAAAAGGAGCAAAGCAGATTGTTTCAGCCATGGAAACAAGTATGGAGGCGAAAAGGCAAATACCTAGTTCAGACCAGGCCGACCCCACGGCCAAAACCTCTTATTAGTAGTCAACAACACGACACTAATAAGAAGTCCTTCATTAATTCTTCTACGAAAGTGAAGTCTATTTGGGTACCCAAGAAGTCAATGAAGTCCAGCCCACAATCACGACAAATCTGGGTGCCTAAGGCTTGCTTGCGGGCTCAAATAGCTACACCAAGGCCGCAACCGGTACAACGTGTTTCACTCACTCGAACATCTGAGGCCCAGTCTTACACATCACGCACGGACACATATTCTTCCATGAGCACTAGTAGAATCACTTGTAAATGGGTCCCTAAAAAGCCTCATCTTCAAGCAGATACCCCTATCAAACTCTTCAGAGTCTCCACAAAATCAAGATCAAAGCCCATCCACTGCATTTGGCAACCTAAAACTTGTAATAAACCCCCGGAACCCAGTTGTAAATCCATGCCCACCTACTAACTACGTCACTCTCACACTACATCATTCCACTTAGTTCTTAGGTCCAACCAATTCCTAACTACACACACAAGCACCGAGCACTTATTAACCTACTAATCTCTCCCGAACCTCATGATAATGTTGTAATGGGGACAAAAACGGTTCTAACTTGTCCTTTACAATGTTAACACATGTTTCTATATTCCCACAGAATCAGGAGGCAAGAAGTAACATGGCAGAAGCGACAGTTCCGAGCTCACAAGTAGGAATACTTACTGCAGGAATCGATGTGGATAGTCTACCTGTGGATGTGCCACCAACTGAACGACCTATGGAGCTGCAACACCTTCAGCAGATCCCGGTACCGGATCCACCCACAGGGATCACAGAAAGAGTCCATGCCAATTCTCATTGGTTCAATGGCATGCCAGGTCCATTAGGAGAGGCCAAGTATATATGGGAGTCTAAGTGCGAGAATGACAGATCATGGGTTCGATTCCAATTTTTCTCCAAGGAGTTTGAGACTCTACAGAACACCGAGGATCTCCAGACCATATGGCAACGTGCAGGGCTAGCAGAATACTTTGAAGCACCACTACCTAAACCGGATCTCCTCCGATGCTATTATTTGGTCTCCACATTACAAGCTAATGAAGAAAAGGACAAACCAGGATCATTTGTTCTTCCTTCCTTGCTGGGCAACAATGAGTTAAAGAGGTTTGAACTTACCTTGGAGTTGGTGAGCTCTGCTTTGAATATGCACGGCACACATGTACCTTCTGAGAAGGATGCTCTCGTTCCTACTAACATGAAGGATAGGAAACTACTGAAGCTTAAAGACATGGCAGCACTCACACCAAACGTGTCCATCCCTCTCCGTATGTGCATGCAACATGTTGCTTTCCCCGGCCAAGACCGCTTCACACAACCACACAAAAGAATCTGGTTCGCTCTCTACTTAGCGGAGACAGGTGTGTTACCAATTAAGCTGCCTGTATGGATTATAGATCAATTGTATGAAGCAAATAAAAGGTCTTCTAGGAAATTAGTGGTGAACGGTTGCTGTGCAATCACACGCATTATTTACCGGTGCCTAGCATACGATGTTCCCATTGAACGTGCCTTAACTTGGGCACAATTACAAATGTTTAAGAAGCTCAAGACGTCCACACATCAATCCAAGCGCATGAGGGGTGCGATCCCTTGTGTCCAGACAAGGGAAGTTCTGACTACTCCTGAAGTATCGCCACGAGGGGAGGCCACTGTACCTCCCTTTACCATTAGGATACCCAGGTCTGGATCTGAAACTACGACACAAGCTGCCCCTTCAGTTCCTCCTGCTCCATCTGAATTTGAATTTGCTACAAGTGGAGATGCTGAAGGAATGGATCCCCAAGACTTCGAAGCATTCTTACAAAGTACACAACTCTCTGATGTAGAGTTTTATTCAGATGCAGAAGAACAAGGCACATCTTCACAAAGAAGAAGAAAATCTACAGACGGCCGCCATGTACATTGGAGTGACACTCAGCAAGGTCAACAACAAGGACACCTAGAAGAAGAAGGAGCATATGAAGAGGAGACCACTGAAGCCCCAGCCTATACAGCAGAACTCCAAAGGCTGTATCAAATTATGGAACGAGTGCGATCGCAACAACTGCTCACCGAACAGAGCAGTAGAGTACTCATGACTCAATTGTTGGAAGAAGCAGGAGTTGACTCAGAATATAGTGAAGGTCTCTTATTGATGGCAGAAACATATGGGGTAGTATAAGCAGTGCGGACCGCCATTAGGAGGTCTCCAGTTCAATATGATCCACGAAGATTCCAGACACGACCACGCTCAGGTAAGAATATCCAGATCCCCATTACAACGGCAGAAGGGCCAATTATTACATCCGAACCCATCGGGACAACCTCCCAAGCAACAGAAACTGCTAGCCAAGAGCACCCAGTCACCCATGAGGAATCCATCGAGCCACTACCACCCACACCCCCACCATCGCCTCCTAGAGCAGAAACCGTGGAAATCACCTCGACCACTCAACCCACCGAACCAACCTTCATCTTCCGTACTCCCATCTCTAGTTCAACCCTATTCTCCACCTCTGATAACCCAATCTATGAAGCAACCCCCATCACTACACAATCCACCGAATCGCTCATAGAGTCTGCCCTAGGACAACCATCCCCCATGCCCTCAGCCATAGGTCATCCTGACCCTAGATCCATATTCATGGGTTTCTCTGCTACCACGCAACCCTTCATGCCCTCCTCAATACGACCTCAACCCCCAACCTCCATCTCTCCACTTCTCCAATCCCTCCATAACTTCCTTGCTAGAACTTTTCAACCGATGTCTCAACCATTCCCTTTATTTTCAGCTCCCCACCCCACTTCTCATCTATTCACCACTTTCACACACACACCACCTACCATTCCAATGTATATGGTAGACCCCACACTCGCACCCACTCCTGAAAGTATGGACATTTCACCACCCACGGCACCTCCCCCTCCCCCCACACTTCCACCTCCTCCCGTTCCCCCTCCACCAATTTCACCCACACACACGTCTTCAATAGACACATCATTCACTCTTCCCCTTCCCCAATTCCCTTCCCATGCATCTTCCATTGTAAACACCACCCCCTCATCTATAGGCAATGCATTGGACACCATGCTAGCTTGTATATCAAACCTAAGGATAGATTACAATCAGCTCCAGCAACAAAATGAACGCCTGCAAGAGCACTCGGAGACACTACAACACCGCCTTACTGCACTAGAGGAGGAAAATGCTCGCCTCCACACACAATTCCAAACTCTCGAAGAGGCTCATAGCATATTGGAGGTACAGTTACAGAACACAGATCAGGAAGCAATACAAGTGGTAGAAGGTCATCTACGGACACAGCTGGAATGCAATTCAAAGCTTCAGCGAAATATGGCCCTACTCAAGCGACATCTTGCTGCCGCTCATGAAGAGAATCGACGCCTGCAATTACAAAATCAGGAAAACCTAGAAGAAGCTATCAAAAGCACACCTGGGGCACCCATCAGCCCATCAAAGTTTCAAGCAGTGACCCCCGACAATATCAAGATCATATTGGAAGACTATGCCATGCTGCTTGAAGCACATGACCTGCTATCAGAGGAACTGGGTCAACTGAAGCAGAAACACCAAAAAGAAACAACAGCAGCCTCTCAAACCACCTCCTCCGTGGCTTCACTTCTCACAGACTCAGAGGCCTTAAAAGATCTCCAGAAACAGGTCACCGAATTGCAAGCACGTCTACTACAATATAAGAGACCACCTTCCCCTCCAGAGGCTCCCACCAACGAAGAAGTAGTACAAATTCCTGTGGAACAAACATTTGAAGAAGAATACGACCCACAACCCTTCCCAGGAGGCCAACAAACGGAAGAAGCTCAGGACACATTCGAAGCACCACGGCCTCCATGGCTACGTCAAGTGGAGGAAATCGGGAGTTCTCACGAAGAGCGCACAGTAGTGCAAAATCAGGCCATGAGGGTCATAGAGGAAACTGTGCTACAATCTGCTTACTTCAAGAACCTGTCATCGAGACACCTTATCCTCTCATCTGAACTCCAATACAAGCCTTATTATATTATCTTGGCTGATTATAATGCAGAAATACAGAGAGTCACGGGTAAGATTCCTACCTTTGCTACCCAATTTCAACCCGAAGACCTTCCTCCAGAGGTGCAAAAAGGCAAAATTCGTCAACCCACCTGGCGGCAGAAACTTCTAGAGACATATCCAAAAATGCTACACGCATGGAACAATGCGCCTTTACATCTCCTATACAATCCATGCTACGGTCCAGTTCCACGCCGCAGGTCTTGGAAGGCATTCAATATCAAAGTGCAGAACAACACGCAATGCAAGGAATGGCTAAACTACCCGTACATTGCGCCACCACAGGGACCACCGTCGGTAGCGTACATGATGGGAAAAATTCGACATTGGATGCCACGATTGAAGCCCATGCCAGATGTGGCAGCTCAAATGATGCTTAAGATTTTAGATATGATGCAGGTAGTCCTGAAAACCTTTAAAAATGCAGCCGCACCACAGGTACGTCTACCGGGGTTTACCAATGGAGCTTATGATTTGGTGTATGACATGAGCACCACCCCCAGTATTCGTGTGGCTTACGCCTGGCATGCACGCATCAAATACCTCCCTGCATGTTACAAACAGACCTTCAAAGAAATGTTCAGATCAGGTGTCTGGGAGTATCACTCGGAGGTCTTCGCACCGACGCCAACACACCTGCTCCATCTCTTTGCTTGTGAACAAGCAATGTACTCTGAGTACTACACCACATCGCAACCAGAGGTCCCTGGCACAATAAATTGGGATGCATTGGAAGCTGATCTAGCAAGAGGCTTAAGGATAGGAGAACACGAACTTGCCACCAATGTCATCCAATACTATATCGACCACCCTATAGAACAGAGGTCTGTCAGGGGCGACAGACGCTAGGAAGGGGGGAGTGTTGGCATACAAGTCAGATGAAGAGCATACTAGCGCAACGGAGGAGTCATGCACAATACAGCAACAAGGCCCAATCATTTTTTCCATGGACCATTTACAACTCAAGTGATTTTAATCACTACACAAACATTGTAAATTCCGTTTTTGGTAGAATAGACTCCATTTTGTGCAAGCCGAGGAGTCCTCGAGCTTGAGGAGTATTAGAACTAGCTACATATCAATTTTCATAATTTTTAGACTCTGTTTGAGCCCTCAAATAGGCTCTAGAACCTAATTTTTAACTAGGCCGGACACTAGGTCTGGACAAGACCAAAGCTAGTTAGAAAACTATAAAAAGAGCTAGAGAGCTCATTTTTGGGGTTAGATTGTTTGTGAATTGAGCTTATGTAAGAGACTTTTTGACTAATGCAAAGAACTTCATTGTTCCTCTCCTTGTTCTTGCCTTGTGTGCGCATGTGTGTGTGTGTGCATGCTTGTGTGCTTCTCACTCACACACTTGTGCCTTCACTTGCTCATAGTCTTCATACTAGTCCTCACGTCTCCACGGATTGACAATTATGAGGTGAATCTTCTCACGTTGGTACTCATCATTGTGCTAGAGTGACACCATCCCTTTGTGTGATGTTGCTCTGTGAAATGAAGAATTCTTCTCAATGCCTCACGTTCTAGAAGTGTGTTCTGGGTTATGACATTACTAAAGGTGTATTGGGAAAGATGGATGGATGCTCCAAGAGACTGAGTAGGTACTGCTAAACCTGCTTTGTACCAGCCCTCTTTTGCTTCAAAGTTGATAACTAGACCTTCTTAGCTTTCCAATGACACCATAAAATGTCCTATGTCCTTTGGAAATGATGTGTGCAATGATTGAATCAAAACAGATTACTTTGGAAGTCACAAACTCAAGGAAACCTTCTATTTATGTCTTGATACCTGTTGGGTATTTTGCTCAGTATGACCAGCACAATAGGAATTGGAAAAATTCCTTTTAGGGGTATCTAATTAGCTTAGTAAGCTACCTCTTCCAAGTAGAATGATGTAAAATGATAAACTATGCTAAGAGAAATCAATTTAGCAAGTTAAGCTATACCCCCGCCTTTTTAGGATTGTAGCAGAAAATGACCAGAGATCAGCTCGACGTAGATTTCTCCAAAATGGCTGAATAGAATATCCTCAAACTTTGCTAGCATCTAGAATACTTCAAGCTGAATCCAACAAGCTTTGAATCACTGTATTTGGTGGAGAATTGACTACGATATGCCCTTGACAAGTTGATAGACTTTTGTGTAGACTAACAGAGAACTCAGAGATGGACAATGTGAATGTATGTATTAATGAACTATTGTATACAACTCCATTGGCATGAACTTCATTGCCAAATGGTGTAGAGAGGTGTGGGCTAGAGTGTAGACCTCACACACATTCAAAAATCAGTAATGCTATGCTCGGGAGTGCTCTCTCTTGCCCGCGACTTTTCATGTCCATTTTTATAAGAGATGACTAAAAAATTTGAATTCAAATTCAAACTTTTGGCTCCCTATGATCACGCTTCTAAATGCTTGGAGATATTCTTTCAATCAAACAACTAATTTTTCCACGAATCCTTTTGGTAGGTGATTACAAGAGATTCCAAGTCAATTTGACTTTTACAATGAGGTAAAGTGGTAATTAACCACTAGCAATGGTTCCTATGCTTCTTCATGTGTGTATGGACTTCAATGTATCCTTTGAGCCAAATGTGTAGGCTTGTAATTTACACCAACAGCTCCCCCTCAAGCCAAAAATTTTGGCTTAGTTCTTCATCTTCAATCTTCAAGTATATCCTGCAATCCAATCATGGATTTGAACCTGCAAAGTTTGGTTCCATCCAAAGCTTTAGTCAGCAAATCTGCACATTGCATGTTGGTTGATACATAGGTTAGTTGAATATCCTTTCTTATCAATTTCTCTCTCACATAATGGTAATGGACCTCTATGTGTTTGGTCCTAGCATGATAAATAGGATTAGCTGCAAGGTGAAGAGAACTTGTATTATCTCCAAATATTATTGGAGACCTAGTAAACAAACCCAATTCTGTATACAAAAGCTTAATCCATATTGCTTCTTGTGTGGCATTAGCTAGTCCTCTATACTCTGCCTCTGTGGAAGACAAAGCAACAGTGGGTTGCTTCTTTGAAGACCATGAAATTGGTTTGTCACCTGATCCTTGGCTTGTGCATAAATTGACTTAGCACACTAACTCCATATACAATATCTATCCTTGTTAAGGTAGCATAGTTCAAACTACCCACCATAGTTTGATAACCTGTAATGGCATTGACTTCATCACCTTCATGGGCACTTAGTTTTAGGTTTACCTCCATTGGAGTGCTTGCTACTTTAGCATGCTGCAAATGAAACTTCTTCAATATATCCTGTATATATTTTTTCTGAGTGATATATATCCCTGAATTAGTGTAGACAAATTCAAGTCCCAAAAAATAATTCACTAGACCAAGATCATTGATCTTGAACTCCTTCATCATTTGACTTTTGATATATCTGATTCCATTGACATCATTACCTGTAACGATGATGTCATCAACATAAACACAAAGATATATTACCTCTGAATTACTTCTCTTAATGAAGAGAGAAGTAGTTGCCTTGCTCAGGACAAAACCTTGGTCTTGGAGGTATGTAGTTAACCTGTAATTCCATGCCCTAGGTGCCTGCTTCAATTCATATAAAGCCTTTTTTAATTTGCAAACATATGTTACCTTCTTAGGGTCCTCATAGCCAGGAGGTTGTGACATATATACCTCCTCTGAAATCCATCCATTCAAGAAAGCATTCTTGACATCCAATTGATACATATTCCAATTTTTTGATGTAGCCACACTTACCAACACTCTGATTGTTGGCATCTTGGCATTTTTTATTTAAATCATACCCAATAAAGATGCATTTTTCAGCCTTTGGGTCTAGCTTACCTCTTATCTGAGAAGGAATGTGTACATATGCTACACATCCAAATATTTTGCAATTGTCAATTGAGGATCTCTTACCATGCCATGCTTCATAGGGTGTCATGCCATCAAGAGACTTAGATGGTAACCTGTTTATAAGGTAAGTGGCAGTAGAAACACTCTCTGCCCATAGGTAGTTAGGTAACTTTTTCTCATTAAGCATAGATCTAGCTGTCTCAACAATTAATCTATTTCTTCTCTCAGCTACCCTATTCTGTTCAGGAGAATACCTTGTGGTTATCTCTCTTTTGATGCCTCTGTCCTGCAAGAAGTCTTCAAATTCATTGCAGAAGTACTCACCTCCTCTATCTGACCTTAGCCTTTTCAAATTCCTTCCTGTCTGGTTTTCAACTAATGCAAGATATTTTTTAAAGTAATTAAATACCTCATCCTTGTGCTTCATGAAGTACAATACAGTCCATCTGCTATAATCATCAATGAAAGACACATAGTACCTTGATCCTGAGACAGAGGGGTCTTTGCTTTGTCCCAATACATCTGTGTGTACAAGCTCTAGGTAGTCTTCATGCATGTATCCTTTCTTGGAGAAGGGTAACCTGTGAGACTTACCAAATTGACAAGCACCACACTTATAAATCATATGTTGCTTGGATACATTAGGTATTGCAAGCACACATTGGTCCCTGCACATTTGTTTCAAGGTTCTCTCTCCTATGTGCCCTAACCTTTTATGCCAAATCTCAAGTTCTGAAAGTGTTTGATCTTTATAACTGTATAGTGCAATATTCTTTGTATCTTCCAACTCAAAAGTGAAAAGTCTACCTGATTTTTCTCCTTTTGCAATCCTCTTGAACCCATGCCTTGGATCCTCCACATATGCTCCATATTGGTTGAATCTGACCTGCAAACCTTTCTCCACAATCTGACCAACACTCATCAAATTTTTGGTAATAGTTGGTACATAGAGTACCCTGCTCAACAAATTCTGATTTCCATCACAAGTCTTAACATTTCTAACTTTTACTACAGAATGCTTTGTGTCATCCCCTGTTTGGACTTGATGCTTACCTTTTGGTTCCTCAAGATCAGAGAGTAAAGCTACATTGCCAGCCACATGATTTGAACATCCCGAGTCAATGTAGAATAGGTGGTCATCATTTGTTCCTGATTTTGAAGTCATGTTCATGATTAGAAGAGAGTCATCCTGCTCCTCTGTGTAGTTGTTGTAATCCTTCCTGGATTTAAATCCTCCTTGGTAGTTGCCATTGTAATTATTGTTGTAGTTGTTGTTGTAGTTATTGTTGTAGCCTTGGTGATGGTTGAATCTACCTCTTGACTGTGAGTAGCCACCTCTTTGATATCCTCTTCCTCTCTGATTCTTGTAATTCCTGAAACACTCATCTGTAGTATGATTTGATAGACAACAAATGTTGCATGGTGAGGAGTTATAAGATCTCCCCCTACCTTGCTTACCTCCTCTGCCCCTTCCTCTTGATGATCTACCTCTCCTTGCATAGTTGGCTTGAGAAGTAGAGCCTTCATCTTCCACCTTCTTGCTTTTACCTTTATCTTTAGACTCCTTATCAGTGTATAGGGCAAAAGAGTTATTACCTTTGGATGTGTCTCCATTTTTGTTGAGCTTTGCTTCATGAGTAAATAATTTTCCAATGAGAGTTGTAAGATCTGGAGTGTGCATGTCCATGTAAAGATCCATAGCTGTGGTGAAGCTTTCCTATTTTTCATCAACCTTGATCCCATTGGTCACTTGCCTTACAATTTGTTCTTCTTCAATCTCTTGTCCTATGCTTGCTAATTGATCTGCTACATCTTTAATCTTGGTCACAAATTCTGAAACAGCTTGCTTAGGTTGCTTCCTTAATGTTGTGAATTCAATCCACAACTGATTTTTCCTAGCCCTTGTGTTGGAGGAAAGATATGATGACAATGTTTCTCAAGTCTCTTGGGATGTCTTACAATTTCTAATATGTGGTAAAAGAAAATCAGATATAGAGTTGAGTAGATAAGACCTTGCCAATGCATCCTTAGCACACCATGTGTTGAGCTTTTCATGTTCTTCCTTGGTTGGTAATCCTCTTGTTTTGAATGAGGGAAATTCCTCATCTCCTGAGATGTATCCATAGAGACTCCTTCCTTGTAAGTAGGTCTTCATCCTTAGAGACCATGCTTGATAATTGTTCCTGTCCAATTTGTCAATAAATGAACGAAAACCATCTCCCATTTTACCTTAGTTTGCTCTGATACCACTATTGGGAAAGATGGATGGATGCTCCAAGAGACTGAGTAGGTACTGCTAAACTTGCTTTGTACCAGCCCTCTTTTGCTTCAGAGTTGATAACTAGAACTTCTTAGCTTTCCAATGACACCATAAAATGTCCTATGTCCTTTGGAAATGATGTGTGAAATGATTGAATCAAAACATATTACTTTGGAAGTCACAAACTCAAGAAAACCTTCTATTTATGTCTTGATACCTCCTTGGTATTTTGCTCAGTATGACCAGCACAGTAGGAATTGGGAAACTTCCTTTTAGGGGTATCTAATTGACTTAGTAAGCTACCTACTCCAAGTGGAATGATGTAAATTGATGAACTATGCTAAGAGAAATCAATTTAGCAAGTTAAGCTATACCCCTGACTTTTTAGGACTGTAGCAGAAAATGACCAGAGATCACCTCGACGCAGATTTCTCCAAAATGGCTGAATAGAATGCCCTCAAACTTTGATAGCATGTAGATTACTTCAAGCTGAATCCAACAAGCTTTGAATCCTTGAATGGGGTGGAGAAGTCACTGAGCTATGCCCTTGACAAGTTGACAGACTTTTGAGTAGACTAACATAGAACTCAGAGATGGACAATGTGAATGTATGTATTAATGAACAATTGTATACAACTCCATTGGCATGAAATTAATTGCCAAATGGTGTAGAGAGGTGTGGGATAGATTGTAGACCTCACAAACACTCAAAAATCAGTAATTCTATGCTTGGGAGTGCTCTCTCTTGCCCGCAACTTTTCATGTCCATTTTTATAAGAGATGACTAAACATTTTGAATTCAAATTCAAACTTTTGGCTTCCTATGATCAAGCTCCTAAATGCTTGGAGATATTCGTTCAATCAAACAACTAATTTTTCCACGAATCCTTTTGGTAGGTGATTACAAGAGATTCCAAGTCAATTTGACTTTTACAATGAGGTAAAGTGGTAATTAACCACTAGCAATGGTTCCTATGCTTCTTCATGTGTGTATGGACTTCAATGTATCCTTTGAGCCAAATGTGTAGGCTTGTAATTTACACCAACAGCTCCCCCTCAAGCCAAACATTTTGGCTTAAGTCTTCATCTTCAATCTTCAAGTATATCCTGCAATCCAATCATGGATTTGAACCTGCAAAGTTTGGTTCCATCCAAAGCTTTAGTCAGCAAATCTACACATTGCATGTTGGTTGATACATAGGTTAGTTGAATGTCCTTGCTTATCAATTTCTCTCTCACATAATGGTAATGGACCTCTATGTGTTTGGTCCTAGCATGATAAATATGATTAGCTGCAAGGTGAAGAGAACTTGTATTATCTCCAAAGATTATTGGAGACCTAGTAAACAAACCCAATTCAGTATACAAAATCTTAATCCATATTGCTTCTTGTGTGGCATTAGCTAGTCCTCTATACTCTGCCTCTGTGGAAGACAAAGCAACAGTGGGTTGCTTCTTTGAAGACCATGAAATTGGTTTGTCACCTGCAAAAGAAATATATCCAGAAGTGCTCCTCCTATCATCCTTGCATCCTGCCCAATCTGCATCTGAATAAATTTTGATATCAATATCTGAAGTGTAAGGGAAATACAAGCCATGGTTCTGTGTATCCTTGAGATACTTCAGAATTCTCTTGGTAGCCTCTAAGTGAGGTATCCTTGGCTTGTGCATAAATTGACTTAGCACACTAACTCCATATGCAATATCTATCCTTGTTAAGGTAGCATAGTTCAAACTACCCACCATACTTTGATAACCTGTAATGTCATTGACTTCATCACCTTCATGGGCACTTAGTTTTAGGTTTAACTCCATTGGAGTGCTTGCTACTTTAGCATCCTGCAAATGAAACTTCTTCAACATATCTTGTATATATTTTTTCTTAGTGATATATATCCTTGAATTAGTGTAGACTAATTCAAGTCCGAGAAAATACTTCAATAGACCAAGATCATTGATCTTGAACTCCTTCATCATTTGACTTTTGATATCTCTGATTCCATTGATATCATTACCTGTAATGATGATGTCATCAACATAAACACAAAGATATATTACCTCTGTATTACTTCTCTTAATGAATAGAGAAGTAGCTGCCTTGCTCATGACAAAACCTTGGTCTTGGAGGTATGTAGTTAACCTATAATTCCATGCCCTAGGTGCCTGCTTCAATCCATATAAAGCCTTTTTTAATTTGCAAACATATGTTACCTTCTTAGGGTCCTCATAGCCAGGAGGTTGTGACATGTATACCTCCTCTGAAATCCATCCATTCAAGAAAGCATTCTTGACATCCAATTGATACATATTCCAATTTTTTGATGCAGCCACACTTACCAACACTCTGATTGTTGGCATCGTGGCCACAGGTGAGAATGTCTCCTCATAGTCAATGCCTTGGGTTTGTGCAAAACCCTTGGCTACCAATCTGGCTTTGTACCTATTGATTGTGCCATCAGAATTTCTTTTAAGCTTATAGATCCATCTGGATCCTATTACCTTCATTGAGTCCTTCTTAGGTACTAACTCCCATGTGTCACTTTCTTTGAGGGCATCAATCTCCTCATCCATAGCTCCTTTCCATTCTGATTTGGTTATTGCTTCTTCATATGATCCTGGTTCTTCATTTGAAAAATCTTTGGCAAGATAAACAGAATGTTTAGTAACAAGAGATGTATCATACCCATATCTGATAGGTTTCTTGCTTTCTCTTTGTGATCTTCTAAATGGTTGAGCTGAAGATTCAGGTATGTCTTCAAGTTTCTTCATCTTCATTTTGCCTTTGGACTTCCATGCTTTGAATTCTTCAAGGTTGATAGTATCTTCATCATCTGAACTTGAGGCTTCATTCTGAGTAGGTTGTTCCTTTGTAAGACTTGGAAATTCCTCTTCCAAATCATAGGGTAATTTGACCTTCCTGCATTCATTCTCATACCAAGAATCATTTTCATCAAAGACAACATCTCTGCTTACCATGAATCCCTTATTGATAGGATTATAAAACCTGTAACCTTTTTTATTTAAATCATACCCAATAAAGATGCATTTTTCAGCCTTTGGGTCTAGCTTACCTCTTATCTGAGAAGGAATGTGTACATATGCTACACATCCAAATATTTTGCAATTTTCAAGTGAGGGTCTCTTACCATGCCATGCTTCATAGGGTGTCATGCCATCAAGAGACTTAGATGGTAACCTATTTATGAGGTAAGTGGCAGTAGAAACACTCTCTGCCCATAGGTAGTTAGGTAACTTTTTCTCATTAATCATAGATCTAGCTGTCTCAACAATTAATCTATTTCTTCTCTCAGCTACCCCATTCTGTTCAGGAGAATACCTTGTTGTTATCTCTCTTTTGATGCCTCTCTCCTGCAAGAAGTCTTCAAATTCATTGGAGAAGTACTCACCTCCTCCATCTGACCTTAGCCTTTTCAAATTCCTTCTTGTCTGGTTTTCAACTAATGCAAGATATTTTTTAAAGCAATTAAATACCTCATCCTTGTGCTTCATGAAGTACAATACAGTCCATCTGCTATAATCATGAATGAAAGACACATAGTACCTTGATCCTGAGACAGAGGGGTCTTTGCTTGGTCCCCATACATCTGTGTGTACAAGCTCTAGGTAGTCTTCATGCATGTATCCTTTCTTGGAGAAGGGTAACCTGTGAGACTTACCAAATTGACAAGCACCACACTTATAAATCATATGTTGCTTGGATACATTAGGTATCGCAAGCACACATTGGTCCCTGCTCATTTGTTTCAAGGTTCTCTCTCCTATGTGCCCTAACCTTTTGTGCCAAAGCTCAAGTTCTGAAAGTGTTTGATCTTTATAACTATATAGTGCAATATTCTTTGTATCTTCCAACTCAAAAGTGAAAAGTCTACCTGATTTTTCTCCTTTTGCATCCTCTTGAACCCATGCCTTGGATCCTCCACATATGCTCCATATTGGTTGAATCTGACCTACAATCCTTTCTCCACAATCTGACCAACACTCATCAAATTTTTGGTAATAGTTGGTACATAGAGTACCCTGCTCAAAAAATTCTGATTTCCATCACAAGTCTTAACATTTCCAACTTTTGCTATAGAATGCTTTGTGTCATCACCTGTTTGGACTTGATGCTTACCTTTTGGTTCCTCAAGATCAGAGAGTAAAGCTACATTGCCAGCCACATGATTTGAACATCCTGAGTCAATGTAGAATAGGTTGTCATCATTTGTACCTGATTTTGGAGTCATGTTCATGATTAGAAGAGAGTCATCCTGCTCCTCTGTGTAGTTGTTGTAATCCTTCCTGGATTTGAATCCTCCTTGGTAGTTGCCATTGTAATTATTGTTGTAGTTGTTGTTGTAGTTATTGTTGTAGCCTTGGTGATGGTTGAATCTACCTCTTGGCTGTGAGTAGCCACCTCTTTGATATCCTCTTCCTCTCTGATTCTTGTAATTCCTGAAACACTCATCTGTAGTATGATTTGATAGACCACAAATGTTGCATGGTGAGGAGTTATAAGATCTCCCCCTACCTTGCTTACCTCCTCTGCCCCTTCCTCTTGATGATCTACCTCTCCCTGCATAGTTGGCTTGAGAAGTAGAGCCTTCATCTTCCACCTTCTTGGTTTTACCTTTATCTTTAGACTTCTTATCAGTGTATAGGGCAGAAGAGTTATTACCTTTGGATGTGTCTCCATTTTTGTTGAGCTTTGCTTCATGAGTAAATAATTGTCCCATGAGAGTTGTAAAGATCTGGAGTGTGCATGTCCATGTAAAGATCCATAGCTGTGGTGAAGCTTTCCCATTTTTCATCAGCCTTGATCCCATTGGTCACTTGCCTTACGATTTGTTCTTCTTCAATCTCTTCTCCTATGCTTGCTAACTGATCTGCTACATCTTTAATCTTGGTCACAAATTCTGAAACAGCTTGCTTAGGTTGCTTCCTTAATGTTGTGAATTCAATCCACAACTGATTTTTCCTAGCCCTTGTGTTGGAGGAAAAATATGATGACAAGGTTTCCCAAGTCTCTTGGGATGTCTTACAATTTCTAATATGTGGCAAAAGAAAATCAGATATAGAGTTGAGTAGATAAGACCTTGCCAATGCATCCTTAGCACACCATGTGTTGAGCTTTTCATGTTCTTCCTTGGTTGGTAATCCTCTTGTTTTGAATGAGGGTAATTCCTCATCTCCTGAGATGTATCCATAGAGACTCCTTCCTTGTAAGTAGGTCTTCATCCTTAGAGACCATGCTTGATAATTGTTCCTGTCCAATTTGTCAATAAATGAAGGAAAACCATTTCCCATTTTACCTTAGTTTGCTCTGATACCACTGTTGGGAAAGATGGATGGATGCTCCAAGAGACTGAGTAGGTACTGCTAAACCTACTTTGTACCAGCCCTCTTTTTCTTCAGAATTGATAGCTAGACCTTATTAGCTTTCCAATGACACCATAAAACGTCCTATGTCCTTTGGAAATGATGTGTGCAATGATTGAATCAAAACAGATTACTTTGGAAGTCACAAACTCAAGAAAACCTTCTATTTATGTCTTGATATGTGCTGGGTATTTTGCTCAGTATGACCAGCACAGTGGGAATTGGAAAAATTCCTTTTAGAGGTATCTAATTAGCTTAGTAAGCTACCTATTCCAAGTGGAATGGTGTAAAATTATAAACTATGCTAAGAGAAATCTTTAGCAAGTTAAGCTATACCCCTGACTTTTTAGGACTGTAGCAGAAAATGACCAGAGATCACCTCGACGCATACAAAATGGCTGAATAGAATGTCTTCAAACTTTGATAGCATGTAGCTTACTTCAAGCTGAATCCAACAAGCTTTGAATCACTGAATTTAGTGGAGAATTGACTGCGATATGCCCTTGACAAGTTGATAGACTTTTGAGTAGACTAATAGAGAACTCAGAGATGGACAATGTGAATGTATGTATTAATGAACAATTGTAATACAACTCCATTGGCATGAACTTCATTGACAAATGGTGTAGAGAGGTGTGGGCTAGAGTGTAGACCTCACACACACGCAAAAATCAGTAATGCTATGCTCGGGAGTGCTCTCTCTTGCCCGCGACTTTTCATGTCCATTTTTATAAGAGATGACTAAAAAATTTGAATTCAAATTCAAACTTTTGGCTCCCTATGATCAAGCTCCTAAATGCTTGGAGATATTCTTTCAATCAAACAACTACATTTTCCACGAATCTTTTTGGTAGGTGATTACAGGAGATTCCAAGTCAATTTGACTTTTACAATGAGGTAAAGTGGTAATTAACCACTAGCAATGGTTCCTATGCTTCTTCATGTGTGTATGGACTTCAATGTATCCTTTGAGCCAAATGTGTAGGCTTGTAATTTACACCAACAAGGTGCATGGTGGTTGCACTATCTCTAGGAAAAGTCGAGATTAATTTTTTGAGTATGAGTAGTGTATGAGGTGCTCCATTTTGTGCAGATCTAGATGGGATCATTTTGTTGTTGATTATATCATGTGAAAAAGAGATTGAATGATTTAACATAGGTTTTGAAGGGATACTATCTATAATTTTGTTTGCATCTCCTGTTTGTAGCAATGTTTTGATGCATCCCTTATACCCTTTTACCACGTAAGGATTGAGTATTTCTTTCTGTTCCTTTCTACTTGGGAAAAAGCTACATGCTATTATGTTCTCGTCTACCCTTGATGAAGGGGTTGAACCCCTCTACTCGCAGCAATAACCCATCTTCTTGATCTTGTTGCTATGATATGGTTCTGTGTTGGGCACTCAAGGTTCGGTGTCAAAAACTCTGGCATGTTGCCACAAACCACTCTATCTCTCATCCTTCCTGCAAAAGATTATTTCTTCTATAATGATATGGATTTTGTTTTCTTCAGTATGTTGTCGGCCAAATTGCTACCACGAGAAAATGATTTTTTGTAATAATCACTATGATTTTCTGTGTGGATGTCGGTGTAATAGCTAATTGTTAAAAGGACTCCTAATTATTATGAATCATCTCTAAATGCTTTATGCCTCAGTTTTCCTTTTCTAGAAACTTGTAGGAGGCAGTAACCCTTGTTGAGGCATCCATGGACATAGATGCTAGGTTGGCAGACCTACTAGGTGTATGCACAAATATATGAGAATTACACTTCATCTCGGAACTATGAATAGAATTTATGCGAGAGCACGTGATGCCTTTCGGATAACTTGAATGCCATATTGCATAGGATTGTTGGGGGCAAAGTTGGATGTGGTTGTTGTTTTTAATGTGGGCCTCTCTAATCCGTGGTGCCAACCTTGCTATGGTATGCATCTATCAGGGCAAGCCCTCATAGGCTCCTCTTGCTTTTTGGGAATGTCTTTCTGTTTTGCTTCCCCTTCACCCCTCATCTCTGTAGGTTGGGGCTTCGGCCCTTTCTATACCTCACGTATCAATCCCGTCTACTGCACCTAGACCAAGCACTTCATAGCATCCCTATTTGAACCTCTGAGTTGAATGAGAAAAAAATGTCCATTGTGTGCTTTGGAAGTTTAATGTCTTAAAATGTTTCACTTTAATCAGTTCTCTATGAAGGTTGACATGATTTGCGGGGGTCTTTGTGCCTGACTTTACCTTAAGGATTATCATTCTCGATATGATGCACACATTCATGCTTTAATATTCCATAACATCAGTTCCTTATAATTCTCGACCATGCCTTCTATACTTGTGCAATCTTTTCTTTGAAGGGATGCAACATTGGAACCATGGTATTCACGTTTACCAATAGATTGTAAGATTTTATCAAGCCAACTATCAAGAAGCGATGGAATCTACAAAACATCTTAGTCTGGGATAATCTCTTGATTTTTACATGCTCCAAAAACTAAGTATCTCTGTAGGTGCAAGTGCTCTCACTTCTATTTTTCTCTGAATATTTGGATGACTACCTTGAAAGACAATAGTTACGCAATATAACACAGGAGCAATAGCAGAGAAGATAACAGATATAGGAGAATCTCAACAATTTTCTACTAGCAGCAATTACAAAGATGATGGCGTTGTCCACCCGTGCGCTCTCAAGGTAGAGCATAAATGGTGATCTAGACAACTCTAGATAGGGAGATACAAGGTAGAGGTATGCTGGCTCAACTCGATGTCTTAGGTAGTGCAGAAGTCATGTATATATAGGATCATGGGTGGCCTGCCATGGACGGCTATACATGGGCGGTAGAGCGTGGGCGGCCACCGCCCGCGTAATTGCCATACACGGCTTAGACTGGTTGAACCGACCTAACAAATATAAATGATTTCTGACTCCGACAGGGAATATTCCATGGAATATTCCCTTTACCGTCGCGCCGGGGGCGCTGCCCCCGGACCCCCACCAGGGGGCCCGCTGGCCCCCTGGGACCCCCCAGCCAGGGGGCCCGCTGGCCCCCTTGGACCCCCCAGCCGGGGCTGCTCACCGCTGCCCCGGACCCCACAATTGGGGACCCTGGTAACTCCCTTTCCTTATAATATCTTGCATGGTCCAATATGACCTTCATCCAACATTCAAGTTGGGATTCCCATCAATTGGGTAATGCACACTTGGCTTCTCCTCATAAAGGGGGCCTTACAAAATGTGCATACAATCATGAGGGGTAGACATTGATCATACTCTAACACCCCCCCTCAATGTTTACCGATGATAAATCAAGTAGGTCTCGGTCCTATGCCCATCTGTTGAAGATGCTTGTTGAGCTGCTCTCTTCCAAGTGCTTTAGTGAATATGTCAGCACAATTTGCCTCTGTTGGGCAATATTCTAGCTCCACAATTTCATCTTCAATTAGCTCACGAATGTAATGGTACTGTACTTCTATGTGCTTGGTGCGAGCATGAAATACTGGGTTCTTTGCAATAGCCATACAACTTTGATTATCACACTTGAGTACAATTGGCATATTTGATGGAAAGCCTATATCTGCAAGAATTCTCCTTAACCAGACTGCCTCACAAGAAGCAAAACAAGCTGCTTTGTACTCTGCTTCAGTGGAGGAGAGTGCGAGAGTTGGTTGCTTCCTACTTACCCAAGAAAATATTCCTGAACCAAGTGAGAAACAATATCCAGAAACTGATTTTCTAGAATCACAATCTCCAGCCCAATCTGAATCACAATATCCTTGGAGTGTATCACCTGTGGTATACAAAATACCAAAATCCAAGGTTCCTGCAATGTACCTTAGAATTCGCATTCCAGCATTCCAGTGACTCTCCTTAGGTTTGTTGGAAAACCTGCTTAACACTCCAACAGCATAGCAAATGTCTGGTCTAGTGTTGCACAGAAAAATAAGACTTCCAACGAGCTTCCTATACTTCTTAGCATCTACATCAGGCATGTTATCATCCATAGATAGCTTATGATTTACCTCCATAGGTGTGCTAGTTGGTTTGCAGTCCATCATTCCAAATGCCTTGAGAATTTCTTTGGAATATTTTTGTTGTGAGATGAAAATGCCATCCTTCCTTTGCCATACTTCAATTCCCAGACAAAAATGGAGTAGACCTAAGTCTGTCATTTCAAACTCAGTGCCCAAGCTGATCCGAGTTTGATTGATGAGTTCCTGATGATCTCCTGTAATGATCAAATCATCTACATATACAATGACAACAACTAGCTTGCTATCCCTTTTCGTTACATACAAGTTAGCATCAGAAGTACTTCTTTCAAAACCCATATTTTTGAAAAAATGATCAATTCGTTGGTACCAAGCCCGTGGAGCTTGCTTAAGTCCATACAAAGCTTTCTTCAACCTGCAAACTTTATTTTCTGAATTGGGCACCTCAAAACCTGGTGGTTGAGATACATATACCTCCTCCTTGAGGTGACCATTCAAAAATGCAGATTTGACATCCATCTGGAAAATAGGCCAAGACTTTTGTGCAGCTACTGCAAGTACCGTCCGAATAGTTGTCATGCGTGCTGTTGGTGCAAAAGTTTCTTGAACATCAAATCCTTCAATCTGTGAAAAACCCTGTGCAACTAATCGTGCCTTATACTTTTCTAATGTTCCATCAGCTTTATACTTAGCTTTCCAAATCCATTTAGTACCTATTACCTTCTTCTTTGGCGGCAAGTCGACTAGATCCCATGTATCATTTTTGAGTATACTATCATACTCAGACTGCATTGCCGCTCTCCAATCTGGATCATCAATGGCTTCTTCAATGGTGGTAGGTTCCTTTATCGAACCCATGATATCTGCCATTAGAGCCATGTTAACAATGTGTTCTGAGGCTCTTCTTTGCTCCTCTATTCTCTTTGATCTTCGTAATCCATCCGATGATGATTCTGGTGCATCTACATGTGGATTGTGATCATCAAAGAGCTGTTGTGCCCACTTCGGTAGTGGCTTACGCTGTGCAGCTACAATTGGTTGGCTTTTTATTGAGGAAATTTCTCCATTAGATGTTTCCTCCTCCTCAACTTTAACCTGTCTTTTGATAGGCACAAGGTGAGATATTTCTCCGTTTGATGAGATAGTAGATTTACCTTTATCTTCTACTAAGTGTGGTCGTTCATCAAACACCACATCTCGGCTGACAAAAATCTTCCTTGCCTCAGGATCCCATAACCTGTATGCTTTAGACTCTTCACTATATCCTAGGAAGACACACTTTTTGCTTTTTGAATCCAACTTTGATCTTGTTGAATCAGGAATATGTGCATAACAGAAACAACCAAAAATTCTGAAATGCAAAACTGAAGGCTTTTTACCAGAATATGCTTCTTGAGGAGTCATCCCCTTCAGAGCTTTTGTGTAGCTTCGATTGAGGATGTAGACTGCTGTATTGACTGCTTCTGCCCAGAATGAATCAGGCATGTCTTGAGCCTTTAACATACAACGAGCCATTTCAACTACTGTCCTGTTCCTGCGCTCAACAACGCCATTTTGTTGAGGTGTATGAGCTGTGGTAAGTTGCCTTTTCACACCATGCTCCTTACAGTAATTGTTGAATTCTGTTGACAAGAATTCACCTCCTCTATCTGTTCTAAATTTCTTCAGTTTCCTTCCTGATTCACTTTCTACATACTTATGCCACGCTTTAAATTTTTCAAAAGCATCAGCCTTCTCTCGAATGAAATAAACCCACATCTTTCTACTATAATCGTCGACTAACAGCAAGAAGTAGAAAGATCCTCCTAAAGCAGGTGTAGACATTTTACCGCAGAGATCAGCATGTACCAACTCTAGAGGAGCTTGAGATCGATTGCTGGTCTCTCTTGGAAATGCCTTTCGTTGTTGCTTGCCCATCATACAAGCTTCACAAGGTTCCTGCAACTCTGAAAATGCAGGCAAATGAGCAACCATCCCTGTTCGTTGCATCTCCTTCAAAACTGCAAATCCGAGATGCCCAAATCGTTGGTGCCATAACCTGCTTACATCTTTATCTTCTGTAGCAGTTAAAGCACTTAACTCATACAAGTTATCCCGTCGTGTGCCTTTACCTACAACATTACCTGATGAATCCATGATTTCCGCACCACTCTTATTGAAGTGAACTTCGAGTCCACGATCTGTTATTGCAGAAACTGACAACAAATTTCTTTTGAGTGTAGGTACATAGAGAACATCGGATAACTTTTTCTCAACACCTGGAGAAGTGATAAAAGAGATGGTTCCAGTTCCTTCATCTGGACACTTGGAGTCGTTTCCCACCACTACATTGATGGATTCCCGTAGAGGCACTAGGGAACTATACCAATCCTTTTTACTAGTCATATGGCGAGAAGCTCCACTATCTAAAATCCATGGCTCATCAACACGAGCTTGAGCAGATGAACATACCTCTTCAATAGCTACCCAAAGTTCCAGCTCTGTGTTGTTTGCAGACTCTTTGTTCTTCCATGATGATTTTACAGTCCCATTCCGTTCATCAGCTTGCTTCTTTCTGCAATCCTTGATGGCATGGCCTTTCTTTTCGCAATAGAAGCAACTTCCTGTGAACTTTTTCTTCTTTGGCTTCTTCTTTGATCCCTCTGAAGAGCCTTTACCTTTTGCATTTGCTGAGAATGCAGCATCAGTTGTACTTTGCCGATTCTTCAGCCGCATCTCTTCTTCTAAAAGCATGGCACAAAACTCTTCAAATGTAAGAGGAGTTGGCCTTACCTGAGTGTTAAGGGCTGTTACTAATCCATCATACTTTGCTGGAAGAACACGTACAGATCTTCGAGCTAGCTCTTCTGGTGTTATAACAACACCAACTGCAGCCAATTGATCTTGAAGATGCTTTATCCGTTTGATAAAATCTTCAGCCTTTTCAGAATCAGAATGCTTTTCATTTGCCAACTGATTTTCTAAATTCTGTATCCTAGTGTGGTTCTTGGTCTCATATTGTCGAGCCAATATGCCCCAAGCCTCATGTGCTTTAGTAGTATGTTGAACTAAAGTAAGCACAGAATCACTTACACTAGTGACAATCGCACATAATGCATCAGCATTCCGCCTCTTCCAAGCTCGTAGAAGATCTGGATCTGGCTGAATCATCAATCTTGAATTTGCTGGATCTTCAACTGGTATAGGCTCTGGATCCAATCCCATCGGTCCCATGACAGTGTCAAGTAATTCATAGGAGTCCAAAATTGCAGAAATTTTGAACTTCCAGAGTGTATAGTTGGTTCCATCCAGCTTCCCTTCAGTGAATGCAGGTGGACGAATTCGAATAGGTGCAGCATTAACATTAGGTGAAGCACCAAGACTAGTGTTCGACGATGAAGCCATCATGTAATCACTAGAATAATCTACTGATATTCTAGTCTGCTAGTAGGCTAAAATAATGATACTTCTCAAGCTATTCGAACCTTACAGCTCTGATACCATGAAAGACAATAGTTACGCAATATAACACAGGAGCAATAGCAGAGAAGATAACAGATATAGGAGAATCTCAACAATTTTCTACTAGCAGCAATTACAAAGATGATGGCGTTGTCCACCCGTGCGCTCTCAAGGTAGAGCTTAAATGGTGATCTAGACAACTCTAGATAGGGAGATACAAGGTAGAGGTATGCTGGCTCAACTCGATGTCTTAGGTAGTGCAGAAGTCATGTATATATAGGATCATGGGTGGCCTGCCATGGACGGCTATACATGGGCGGTAGAGCGTGGGCGGCCACCGCCCGCGTAATTGCCATACACGGCTTAGACTGGTTGAACCGACCTAACAAATATAAATGATTTCTGACTCCGACAGGGAATATTCCATGGAATATTCCCTTTACCGTCGCGCCGGGGGCGCTGCCCCCGGACCCCCACCAGGGGGCCCGCTGGCCCCCTGGGACCCCCCAGCCAGGGGGCCCGCTGGCCCCCTTGGACCCCCCAGCCGGGGCTGCTCACCGCTGCCCCGGACCCCACAATTGGGGACCCTGGTAACTCCCTTTCCTTATAATATCTTGCATGGTCCAATATGACCTTCATCCAACATTCAAGTTGGGATTCCCATCAATTGGGTAATGCACACTTGGCTTCTCCTCATAAAGGGGGCCTTACAAAATGTGCATACAATCATGAGGGGTAGACATTGATCATACTCTAACATACCTTAGGTTCTAGAGTACTTGTAACCTTTCGTCGGGGATGGTATCCAAAATCCCCACCAAAACATCAAGATTGGAAACACTCTCAGCTCATACGTGGTCACTGAGGTACTAGGTGGTTCTCTCAGAGACATTATCAAGAGAACATTATCTAGTAGTAAGTGGAAGTTGATCATATGTGCCATTGGCAAATGGTCTCTTCTAACTCTGCCCTTGAGAAACTGGAAGATGTTCACCATCACAATATGCAATGTGACTAAAAGAGTTACATGTAAATTGGTGCCATGACATTTGAAAGCAATATCTTTTGTGTCTCTAGTAGGAGTTTTTACCTAACATTTATGGAATTGAGCATTACAGGTATTCACGTGGATGTTGGAAAGGAGTGTTATACCTTGGTTCATATGTACAAGAAAGGAAGATCGTTTCTTTCAAGGCTGTATTTATTTGTTGTTTCAAACACTACTAGGACCATTGATAGTCTCATAGTGATTCTCAGGAGATAGATATGCCTTGAGGGAAGGCTCTTCTCTTTAAACTTGGAGGCTTACTATTGCTATACTACAATGACTCTACAATTTTGTATATAGCATGATTGAAGGACTAATCACACCTCAGAACACATGGACTCTGGTGATGGCTGGCTCTAAATATGTAATGCCTGGACATCCAGAGCCTATCAGAAGATTAAGACTGATTCAGGTGGCCAAATGTATGAGAAAACACTATGATGGATTGGGAGAACCATATGACCACATAGATGAATTTAAACAAGTTCTAAGAGCTGAACAAGTGGATGATTTCTTTGTGCAGTATGAGTCTTTTGGACTCACTCTCATAGGAACGGCTCTAACATGGTTCTAGCCATTAGACCCCAATCAATTTGGAGATATTGAGCAATTCTTTCAAGAATTCATAGGGGAATTTACCAAGAGAGGGATTAAACACAACTCTTCATCTTTAATCCTTAACTTCAAACAGAACCCAAATGAAACTGTGAAAACAACTGCCCGAAGATTCAATCAGTATGTCGAGAGATGCCCAGTGGCAGAGAGACCTACGCAACAAAAAATGATATCATTATTCTTGGACGGACTAACGAATGGGACTTTAAGAACTTTAGTCTATGTAAAGAGACTACAGATGTTAAGTGAATGTCTTCAAGAATGTATTGACCTAGAGGACAACCTAGCAGATGATCTCAAGAGTACAACCAGCCCTACTAAATCAGAAGACACTTGAAGCACGGTAACATCCAACTTGAGTAGTGTAGAAGAATTAGCAGAGCTGGTAGTGAAGAAGTTAGGAGTGCAAGGACAGAGAAACTACCAGCACCCATCTCTAAGAGTACCCATATTGCGAAGATGTAGCCTATGTGGAGGTGATCACCCTACTCACATGTGTGCACGAGGAGGAACAGGTGTGCCTCAAGCTTACCCTTATAATAGATAGCCACATCATGGAACCAATTTGTACTGCCACTTAGAACAAAAATACACCAACCATACCATGGAGAATTGCCCGTTCAATAAGAAGACATGACCTTTAAACCCACCTCAGTATCAGCCATATGGATACCCACCTAGAGAGCCAG
Source organism: Ceratopteris richardii (assembly GCA_020310875.1). Taxonomy (NCBI): domain Eukaryota; kingdom Viridiplantae; phylum Streptophyta; class Polypodiopsida; order Polypodiales; family Pteridaceae; genus Ceratopteris; species Ceratopteris richardii. Next base: position 218,422,132 of record CM035409.1, read on the forward strand.
GTAGGGAGATCACCAAGTATAATCCCTATCCAGCACCACTAGGAGCACTTAGACCATATGACCAAGTACAATTTGGAAACCATCAGCAAGTGTTAAGACCACAACCACCACTTCCTCAACACGTAGTGCCAATCAAATATGCTCAACTAGAGGAAAACTTAGAAAGAGCCATAGTTCTAGCATCACCAATAGCCACTGTAGAATCCCCGAACCCAGGATACGAGCAAACCCAAGGAGATTACTATCCCTATGATGCTAGTATAATGGAGTACGAGCAAGCGTTTGACCCCCAATACTATGGATATGAAGGGTATGACAATGTCTATGGACCAGAGGTGGCGACATTAATATATACCGCACCTAAAGCATAGGTACTCATAAGACCACCCATCAGACCACCTATGCCAAGAGGACCGTGTTATAGATGCGGAGGAGACCACTTTATTAGAGAATGCACTCGGTCATACAACCAACCACCTCCTAGGACATGGGAAGGGTATTGTAGTGATTGTGGAAAGGAACATCTCTTTAGGGATTGCCCAAAAAATCCCAATAAGGCTCAGGATATAGCACCTATTAATGTGATCAAAGTGATAGAAGCATCTGGAAGTGACAAGGAATATACCATACCATTAAAGGCCATTACACGAGCACAAATGAAAGGACAAGAGAGGAAACAAGTAGACCACGAGCTAGAAAAGAGTAAAATCCTAGAACGTAGAATTCAAATAGTGGAACACTCAGAAGACCCACGTGAGAGTACCCAAACAACAAAAAGCCAAAAATGGAAGGAAAGGAAGGAAAAACTCAAGGAAAAATGGATAAAAAACAAAAACAACGAAGACAAGAAACATATGTGCAGCAATAAGAAATCTAAAGAACCTGAGATTCAGGAAGAAGTTTCTATTACACCGCCGACACGAGAGCCAGAGAAGCCAGGATCAATTCTAGCCGACCCAAAACCATATGATTTAGACATGTGGTTGAAAGCATACAAAGCTAGAATCAAGAAGGGACCAAATGTAGAGCAGCATGAAAAGCTTTACCCACATGGGGAGTTGGAAAAGGAAAGGCTAGCTATATGTAGAAAACTCATAGAGGTAGCTCAGGCCACCCTAAAGACTATCCCAGCTCTCCCAGAGACAAGAATATCCAAGGAGCAATACAATTATTGTATCAAAACCAAGGACAAGAAACCAAATGCGAAGGATGATAAACCAGAACTATTGAAAACCCCGGACAAACCTCTGTCCACAATCCCTGATTTAGAGGCTGACTGGCCAAAAGAATTGTGGAATAGAATTCGAGAAGATCAATGGAAAAGGAATGGGGTTGCAAAACCTCCTTTTGAGGAATTAGATGTGGAAGATTTTCAACCAACGCCAAACATGGAAGAAATATATGAAGAAGTCTCTAGACTAGACCAAAATATGGAAGAAGCATAGAGCATGTCGACCCTACCAAATTACATGGGAGAATATGAATAGGAGTCCATAATCTTTCGTGCTCCCATTGTAAGAGGGAAAGAATAAGGAATCTCAAAAAAGAATTCACACAATCTAACGGAACTTAAAAAGACCAAAGTACAATGTCAATTGACTGTGGAAGAACTAGTTCATGTTAAACCACAATTATGGAAACAATTAGCAAGACAACTAGAGTTAGAGCAGGAGAAGAACGAGAAGGAAAGCAAGGGAAATGAGAACCCATCCAACATACAAATCCTAGTGGATAAGGTTGGAGAATTTAGTGAAGGGGATGAGGGTAACACATGTGTACCAATCACATACAATGGATACATGACTAAGGCCATACTAGACACAAGAGAAGGAGTAGGTATTGCTACCAAATAGATTTGGGAGAAATGGGGAAATCCCGCCCTATGACCCACTCGTATGAAGCTTCAGTTAGTAGATGGTCATGTGGAGAAACCATTGGGAATATTGGAAAAGATCAAATTAACCACCTGTGGAGTTGAATTTGAGCACACTTTAGCCATCTGTCAATTTGGAAAAGCAAATAACTATGAGATGATATTAGGATGACCATTCATGAGACAACTTAGGGTAGTACAAGATTGGGGACGAGGCTCATTATACCTTCAACATCAAGGAAACACCACCAAGATAAATTTGCATACCTTTGCATACCGAGATGTACCCCCATTACAATGGAACCCCATACATAAGGAAGAGGATGATTTGTCTATCCATAGTGTTGGATCAAGCGATCAATCTTGGATGCATGAGGATGCCCAATTGTGGATGTGTAAAGAAGCCAAGAAAGAGGATAACAAAAGGTAGTTATGGCCCATAGGACATCCTAATTATTGACCCATAGAGGACCCCATATACATGCCTCAAATCTTTTCTGATGAGGCATTTGAACCGCATGATTGGATGGAAATCCTAGCAACCTTGGATGTAAGTGTGAATGAAGAAGTTCTGACGATGAATGAATGTGTGGACAAAGAAGGCTATAACATAATAATGTACATGGTTGTCCGTCAAGAAGTAGAAGCAGGAGAAATATTGGAAAAGGAATGGAAAGAAGAATACGAGAGCATAGAAATGGAACCAGAATTTGATTCAAAAGAACGTTACCTAGAAGCCATTCGAACTAAAGACAAGAATGGAATGACCAAATTGTTCGCAATAGAAGCAGCCCCTATAGTACCAAAATAGGAGGAAAGTGTTAGTAAGATCGAACCAAACCCTGATCTTTTTGAGGTACCAGAGCATTTCAAAAGATATGAAGTAGAAGAGAGGAAAATAACCATACAGATGCCTAAGAGAGAGGCAAGTGAAGGAGAGGCATACGACAACAAGGAACAAATGAAAAAAATCATAGTGACTATAGAAGACGGAGAAGAAAGATGTACATACATAGGAAAAGATGTGTCAACAGAAGAGGAAGAAGAATTGATATGGTTGATCCGAGAATATCGAGATGTATTTGCTCGGACCTATAAGGATCTCAAGGGTGTGGAACCCTCCATTTGCTCTCATAAAATACCAATGACACCGGAAGCAAAACCATCTAAACAACACCCTTACACATATAACGAAGTCTATGCTGCTAAAATAAAAGAAGAAATAGACAAGCTATTAGCGGTTGGATTCATTTACGAGATAGAACACACCGAATGGGTGTCACCATTAGTTGTTGTGGCTAAAAAGAACGAAAAACTGAGAGTATGCATTAATCTGAAGAAAGTCAATGAAGCCATGATTCATGACAGTTATCCGTTACCTATCACTGACCACCTATTGGAAAGAGTTGCAGGAAAAGAAGTCTATAGCTTCTTAGATGGATTCTTTGGATACAACCAAGTAGCTATTGCTATAGAAGATCAACATAAGACCGAATTCACGACTGAATGGGGGGTCTATGCTTTTAGAGTGATGCCTTTTGGACTCACTGATGCACCTGCTACTTTCCAAAGGTTGATGTGTCACGTTTTCAAAGAATTCCTAAAGAAAAGTATGGAGGTGTATGTAGATGACCTATGTACATATTCAAATCGAAGGCAAGAACACATTCTTGATTTGCGCAAAATATTTGATAAATATCGACAATATAGAGTATGCCTAAATCTTGAGAAGTGTGTCTTCATGGTGTATCAGGTTCATGAATCCAACAAGAACAATATCAGCATATCCCAGTCGTACTTAAACTTAGGAATTGGAACGACTGAGTACCAGCTAATAGATGCCTTGATAAATTCAGGAGAAGCACTCAGTTGCATACGAAGTACAGTCATCACACATCTTCAAACGAATATAAAACCTACGAAAGCACACATGATAGGTGTGGGAGGTCAATTTATAGAATGCATTGGAGAAGCTACAGTATCCCTCCTCCTAGTAAATTCAACTATGGAACAATGAGTTCTAGTGTGCAAAGATGAGGATCTAGTAGAAAACTTGGTCCTAGGACAAGACTAGATCATTGAGAATGAGGTAAGCATTCATCTAGCTCAAGGATACATTTCAGCCAAAATAGGGCACAAGGAAATCTTTAGTCTATTAGAAGAGAAACCCTCTCATAGACTGGATGTCATCAAAAGTGCTAAACAAATTGCAAAAGAGTACATAGCAAATGATTCCTTCACAAATCAGAAGAAGGTCTGATAGAAGAAAGGATTTCAAACCCCAATGTATCCAAGGAGAAAGTAGATTCATCCCACTTGAATGGTGAACAGAAGGGAACCAAGGAAGACAATGCTCCTAAAGCCTTCTATGAGAAAAAGAGATCATCAGCATGGAACCCCATTGTCAGGTTCTCGCAATCAAGAAATGCTAACCTAAAGTGGATTCGCAAGGATCGAGTGAAGGAATCAGAGAAGGCAATGCCAGTACATGCCATTCATCATAGGAAGACAAGAGCCGACGAGGATTCTTCTTCACCAAAATCAGAACCGAAGAGATTTCTGAGAATATGGCTTCAAAAGCCATTAGTGGAAGCTCAAAGAACACAACAACAAATATGGATTCCAAAGAAGGTCAGACAAGTGGCCACTCGAGAGATAGACAAGCAAAAGGAAACATTCTATAGACACAACAAAACCATAAATCCAAGCAAGACTCATCACAGATACTGGAAAAGAAGGACCCCAACAACTCAGACAACAGAGAAGAAAAAAGAAACACATGGAGCACAACAAAATCAAAAGAAGACGAAGCTTTAAACTTCAAAAACAACATGGATATGGAAACCAAGGAAGCAGGAAACACCAGAACATCAAGACCTAAAAGATTCCAAGTGAACACATGAAGCATTAAATGCACTTAAAGTATGCATGATAGGGCCACAATACGAGGCCATGCATTCAGCACAGGAGGAACACAACAGAATTAGTGGTGCACATTCCCAACTTGGGGATAGGTCATAGCTTCTACTTCCTAGGAATGGACCTACTATGTAAATAAATAAATGCTTTGGCTACACTAATTCTTGTTTTCTTTCAGGAGTGAAAATGAAAAATTATGTGGTAAGAGATCTTACTTATACACGGGGAACGAAGTGATGCAACGAACAAGATGTCACTACAAGACACCTCACTAAAGACTTGCTATCAATGGAAGCTAATGCTCTTTTCATTACGAGTGCATATGGCTTTCAAAGATTCTGAAGCTACAATTCAGGAGGAGGTGTTGGAATTCCCTCTACAAAGTGTGACTAAAGCAAAAGGTTATTGGTTTAGAGAAGATCAACCAGCAAGGGATTATTTGTTCCTGGTGACCATCAAAATCATGGATACTGATCATCAGTTCCCTGTGATGTCCAAAGATTTCAAGGTAGTGCATGAACTCCCATCAACCATGGACATTATGAAGAAAGCGGGCATTCACAAGTATTTTGAATTGCCAATCTACAAACCTGATTTTCAACGATGTACGCAAGTTATGAACACTTTGCAGCCGGCCTTGCATGATCCATTGGTACCTCAAGCAAGAGTCATGGATGGAGTAGGGGAATGGGTCATTATCCAATTTACACATGACCTAATTAAGGAAGCTTTTGGATGCGAGAAAGATGGAAATACGGTATTGAAAGAAGAAAGTCAAGGAGCAAAGACACGAACATTCAATGACATTAATTGCATTGATATTGAAGAAGAAGTGAGACTCATCCATCAGCACTTCTGCTTTCCCAACATGCACGAGTACACTGCTCCACAAAAGATCATTGTGCAAATGTTGTCACGTGCTATAAAACAAATTGGAAACCAAGTCAATATGACTCCATATATTCAAGAGCGGCTGTTTGAGGCAAAGAAGCAATGGAATCACAAGAAGTTTTTGAATGGAAGTGTTGCCCTGACCATAATGATATATCATGCCTTGGGCATTAGAGAGCATTTAAGAGAGATGCCATCATCGGAAGCCATGGCCAAATATAAAAAAATTGCTACAGTCCCTAGGAAGAAGAAGGGAGCCAAGGTCATTGAGGAAGCAGAAACAAGCTCCCAACCGAGAATGAGAGGTACCAAGAGATTAAGGGAAATGATGCAAGCAGAAGCAGAAGTTCCAGCCACCAAAAGGGCACATGTACTTCCAAGGATGAGACTTGAAGACCGTCAACCAATCATTGAAGAAGAGTTGGCTAAAGCAATGGAAGCCACACACCAGTACACCGAAGGTCAAGTCAATCTATCTGTCCAAGAGCACCATTTCTAGCAAGCCCATCAAGATTTAGAACAAAGAAAAAGGTTGATCAAGGTTCACAGATACAGGGAATTGGGTTTAATAAATTCAAGCTCATCATCAGATGCACAAGAAGAACCAGACACTTCCATGTTAAATGTGGACATTCGAAGTGATTCCAAGGATGATGGACAATGGGAGGAGTTAAATGAAATGAACAAGAATGTAGAAGGGGAAGGAATGAAGGTGGATCCAATGCCCATGAACTCCAGCCAAGACACGACAAGGAAGGAAGCCTCCCAAGAACGAGTACACATTATTAAATTGAATGAAGTATCTAATATTCAAATCCAAGAGACTCTGCTGGTGGGAGAGGTCTTATTCAAGAATCCCAAGGAAGAAAAAGTGGAAAATGCAGTTGAAGAATCAGAACCATTTACACCAATAAGGGTAGTGGCAGAACCATCTCCCATGGATGTCACATTTCAAGGGAGTGCCACGAAGATCATTAACAAGGAAGAAGAAAGCGAAGAACATGAAGTACAACTACAGATAAGGCAACCTCATAACAAAACCATACATGTGGAACAAGGAAAGGATGTAAGAACGGGAGAAGCTCCAAGCATCCCAAAAACTTGGTTGAATGTGGACGTCGCCCAGCTCAAACCAATGGTGCAACACATGATACAAACTGCCATGGACACTCAACAATTAATGCTTGAGGCTGATGCTAACTATGACAGGGCAATGCGGGAAAAATGTCAATTCCAAGAGATAGGTGAGAATCTCTCGGCCCAATTGATTCAAGCACAAAAGAGCATAGTCGAGAAAGAGACAGCAATCCAAGAGTCCAAGCAACAATGCAAGACACTAGAAATAGAAAATTAGAAACTAAAAGACCAATTAAAGGATTTACAAAGTAAATATGAGACTAGCGAAGCTGAAAAGGCCAAAATGACCAATAAAAGCAAAATCCTTGAAACACAAATTAAATTATACATGGAAAAAGCAGATAATTTATGAAACAGAAACAAGGAGCTGATGACAGCACTTCTATGCAATCAACCAATAGAAGCTCCTAACGGGACAGACAAGGACACACGAACATTGGAAGAAAAGATAGCAAAGTATGAAGATCAGCTCAAGTAGGAGCAAGCCATCATCGTAGAGTGGGAGAAAAGGTATATGGATGACACTGTAGAACTGAGAAAGAAGTGGAAGGTTGCAAAGAATAAATACTTTGAGCAATGCAAAGAAGATGTTGATCAACTCGCTGTCATGGGGACACCAGTAGTTCCACACTCCACAGCGGCTACTAAGGAGACTGAGGTACGTCCTCTCTCTCCCCCCTTACATCATTCACCGATAAGGGAGGAAACAGAGATCCACTCTGAAAGACATCATCGGGATATTGCAGAACTAAGCCGGCACGAGCGGGCACTACTGGTGTCCCAGCTTACTGCAAAATTTGAAGATCAAGTGGTCCAGGTCATGAAGGAAGCAAAGATTGAAAGCAAAAATCTAGAACAGGTAATAACGCCATTCAATGTACCATATGGATTACTTAAAGATCAAACACGGCAATATATAAAGAACACAACCAATAAAGAACCAGATAGAAACCTCCAGTTTAGCATGAAACATTCACTTACACACAAGAGGAATTTGACAAAGCTGATCCAATATGGAGGAGAATTTTTTTGGAGAAGAATCATACGCTATGGGTACAATGGGAAGCATCACCATACACACTTCAAGTCAATCCATCTTTCTGCCCAGTACCCCATAGATTCTCCTAGATGCAATTTTGGGAAGGACAGAGCCAAGGAAGCATAAATAACCAGTGGCTCAACTATCCATTACTGCCAAGTCCACCGTGTAACTATCTACTGATCCAAGAATACATGGTTAAGACCATGGAATTTTGGATTGCTTGCTATGCAACTGTACCAGATTTAGCAGTCAAGATGACTAATAAGATTTTGAGAATGTTGCTTACGGTCATCAAAGTGTTCCAGCATGCCCAATATACCTTTTTGAACTTCATCGGCATTAATTCGGGATCAGATGCCCTCATTTTTATCTATCAACCATACCTAGTGGATTAACACTCATGGCCATATACTCAAGGCTTATGTTTTTGCCAAGTACATACATGCATACTTTTGAAGAGGCATTTTTCACAGGTTTCTTTGAAATAGATTCAGAAGTTATTGTAAAAATGTCCTCTAATCTTAATGCGTGACTGGTGGCCTACGAATTAAGTTTCTTAGCGGATCATAGATAGGCACCAGATGATGGGGTAATGTCAACTCAATGGAAGGAACAAATGATATGTCAAGCCAATCTGCTGAATCAACGAGAGCATCAAGTCATCCGGACATACTCATGTCGCCACAAGAAGCCTATCGAGGATGACAGATTTCAGGAGGAGGGACGTGTGGAAGGGGAATCAAGCAAAAAGAAAAGAAGAAGAAGATCAAAGAGTAAAACGGCTCAGTAAAGAACAAATTCTATGAAGAAAAAGAACAACTCTCTGCCCAAAGCTCCGCAGGGGCACGCATCAGGCGACAACACCAAGGAACCAGGTCATGAGGAGTGGAATTAAAGAAAGATAACAACCAAGACATTTCATGGGAGGTTGCACACAGCTTCCTCATCCACCAGGAGCAGGCGGTGAAGCAAAACAAGCTGGAAAGAGAGACAACACACGAAGGACTCTTCATCGGATAAGATAACCAATTGTCTGAAGGTCCTAGCTGCCTCCTCGTCCACTAGATATGTGCGGTGGGAAGAAATGGAACAGGTCCTAGAAGATGACAAAGAAGATTCAAGAATAGGACCTTTAAAACGTAACGCTCTCTTAAAAGAGAGTAGAGGTCAGCAAATTAAGGCATGCAGAGGAAGAAAGTAAAGAGGCTCCAAGAAATGCAACAGGGTCAGATGTGTGAAGACAAAGACATATCAGAAGACCAAAAGCTAGAAAGAGGCAGAGGCTGAAAAGTTGAAGAGAGTGACTAAGAACATCACAGAGCAATTGTCAGATTTGAGTGAAAATACCACCAGTAGATGCGTCTCATCGAGAGCTTCAAAAGAACCCACTATTGGCTATATTCGGAGTTCGAATCTGGGAGAAACATTTGAATTTGAGTTTACTGCTGTAAGTGGTATCGCGGCAGACACTTTCAGAGATTAAGTGAGTTGGAGAGGTAGTTTAGTCTTATCTCATGCATTTTAGCTGAACCATTTCATTTTCCATCACGTGTGCACATGTCCTCATACACTTGGTTAGGTCGGTTCTTCCGATTGATAATTAAGCGTGTATCAATCCACCACTATATGCACTTGTGTGGCAAATGAGATTTAGTCTCTTTGACACAAGTCCCTAAGACTTCGTGACTTAGGTACACAACCTAGAAGGAATAGCTCCACATCTAGGTGTGCACACCATACCTCTTGCTAAAAACACGAAGCTGATTAGGGGGAGGATATATAGACTCAATCCCAAATATGCCAAAGCTGTGAAAAAGGAGATTGAAAAGATGGAAGAGGCAAAAATAATTGTACCAGTGGAACATTCGCAATCGCTATCATCCATGGTTATAGCACCTAAGAAGGTCTAATAAAATCAAAATTCATCTTCTTTATGAGGATTGCTAAATCAGTTCTGCAATATCAGACGTTAAGTTTTGCATCCCGCTTCATTCACATTAAACTTTGAATCAAGTTTGTCACAAGTTTTGTCACACACATTGCTCCATGACCCACTATAAGTTATCTATTTAATTGATAAATCTACCCCCCTAACAAATTCGGGTTAAGTCGTGGAGGTTCTTGAAGTGAGTCATATGCAAAGTACTGTAACACAAAGTTTTTTTCTTCAAGATTACCCATTTACACTTATACAAATCTTTGGGAAACCCATTTGAGAGATCTTTTGTCAAAGTTCACTCATTAAATCTACATTACAACCAAGGCTTTGAGTTATTGTATTTTCTAAGGGGTTATATTGTATTATTCCTAAGGTTTCTACCCTCTCAAGAGGCACACCACCTTAGTACTAAGTACCCCTTCCTTGTAACATCAAGCAATATAAGAAGGATAGTGTGTGTGTGTGTGTGATTTGGGAGGCAATTATAAGCCCCCAAAGTGTTTCTTGGTGCATTTGGGCTACTCTAAGCCCCTCTCCAAGGTTTCTTTCTTGCCTTATCCAATGTAGGGCTATTCTAAGCCCCCCCTCTTCAAGGTGTCTACTTCATTTTTGGTGCAAGTGCAGGGCTACTCTAAGCCTCCCACCCCTACTCAATTTTATGAACCAATTTTTATCACGTGTGGTAAATTCGTTTTAGCAGCAATAGTATCAATGATTTCAAATGCAATGTCCTCAAGTCAATTATATTTTCCCTGCTTTACACTGATATTCATGCCAAAAGATGAAAGAATAAATGGCACAAATTACAACCTATGGAAGGACACTATTAGGGGCTACCTATATACAAACCTGTTGTACGAGGTAGTTGAAGGAACAAAACGAGAGCCCAATAAGGAAAGTGAACTAGGAACTTGGAATATATGGAATGTCAAACATAAAAGGGTATTAGGCCAACTTCTCCTTGCATGTGATGAATTGACCAAGCATCACATCACTGCATGTAAGACTTTAAAAGAAGCTTGGGATACTCTAGCAATCCTATATGAAGATAAACCACCTTCTAAGATTTATACTCTAGAGGCCGAGTTTCACAATCTCACTATATGTCCACAAGACACCATCACCAAAGTGATAGCCCAATTCGAAGATTGTCAAAGAAAGTTGGCACTTTGTGGCTGCAAGATCTCAAGTGAAGACATGGACATTAGATTACTCAACAAGCTTCCTCGGTCTTATGAGACCTTTGTGACCACTCTATACAATAACAGTCAAGAACTCACTTGGGAAGAGGTTCGTGGACTTTTGGTCCTCCATGACTTGCGAGCAAAGTCAACTTCCTCACAAGAGACAACAATGAAGGCTAAGGGAACCTTCCACAAGGGCAAACATGCTAGTCATAATACTAGCAATGCACCCAAGCAAGGTTCCAACACTTTTTCAAGGAAATTTAGTTGTAATTTCTATGGAAAAACAAGGCACTTGGAAAAATTTTGCTACAAGAAGAAGCATACATCGAAGCCTTCTAGTTCCAAGAACCCATCCAAAACATCTCAACATAGGTCTCACTGTTCTAATGAAGACCTATTTATTTCCATAGATGCTAATGCCCTAGTAACTTTAATTTCATCATAAGGATGGATCTTTGACAGTGGAGCAACATCACACATGTGTAAGGATCAAGATTCTTTTCAAGAGATTGAGGACCATACTGGTGAAGTTTACCTAGGCAACAACAAGAGCCTACCCATCGAAGGGAAAGGCAAAGTACAAATCACGAATGACCAAGGGGTGTGCTAATCATTATCCAATGTCTTATTTGTTCCTAACTTGTGCATGAATTTACTATCAGTCAAGGCCATCATCGATCACGCTAAACAAGTGTTATTTGATAACACTTCAGTTAACGTGATTGACCCTAAAACCAAAGACATCATCGCATAAGGCATAGAAGAAAAAAGGCTCTACAAACTCTCTTGCTTTCTGTCTAAGGAGTTGCTTTCCAGTTTGTGGCATCAAACGTATGGCCACACTTCATGTTTACCAAGGGTTTCCTCCTCTCAGATAGTTAAAGGATTGCCTAAGATCGAGCAAGTCAATGATGTCTGCCAAGCTTGCACCCACGGCAAGCAACACAGGGCTCTCGTTCCCAAATAGGCTTCCATAAGAGCTAGGAACCCTTTAGCCCTAGTCCACATGGACCTTTGTTGATCTATGAATACCCTTCTTCCCTTAGTGGACCACTTTACTTCTTTCTTCTAGTAGATGACATTCCACGATACATTTGGGTATATTTTTTGAAGTCAAAAGCAGACACTTTCTCTAAGTTTCAAGAAGGGATCAACCAAGTTGATAACGAAGCATCCAAGACAATCAAAAATATTTGATCAGATGGTAGTTGTGAATTTATCAATCATGACTTTGACGATTTCTTAAAACAAAAGGGGATAAAAAGATAAGTCACTCAACCTCACACTCCATCCCCAGAATGGAGTATCTGAGAGAAAGATCCAAAGTGTGATGGAAATGGCATGAACCATGCTTCACAACAAAGAATTATCCTACAAGTTTTGGGAAGAAGCAATGTACATTGTTTTGCACATACTCAATAGAGGCTTCACTAGTGCATCACACAACAAGACACCCTTTGATGCTTACTATGGAAGAAATCCTAATGTCAATTACTTTTGATTATTTGGAAGTGAAGCATTTGTCCATGTACCAAAAGAAGATCGCAACAAGTCCCGGTCTCTTCTTGAGAAAATTCAAACTAGGATTAAATTGGTACAGTGAACAATCAAAAGCATATAGAATGTACGATCTTGAGAACCACTCCATCACAATTTAAAAAGATGTAATCTTTAATGAAGCTTCAAGATACTCAACCAAAGATCCAAATACTAGTCTCAGTTTGCCCATCTACACTTCAAACAGAGACACAAACTTTTCAAAGCACACATCAAAGGCAAGTACTTCGCATCAATCTAGAAGATCACAAAGTCTCATTAAAAAGCAACAACAAAAACAAATTCATTACGTAAATTATGTGTTGATGCATTAAATCCAACAAATTCCAGAGCCTTCCAACTACAAAGAACTCAAGGCCAACCTAAGTGGGAAGAATCTATGAAAGTGGAAATGGATGCAATTGAGAAGAACAAGACTTGGACCCTTGTTCCTAAGCCCACAAATCATCAAGTCATAAGAGTTAAATGGGTCTATAAAGTTAAGTACAAATAACATGGCACATTAGACAAGTACAAAGCAAGACTTGTAGCCAAAGGATATAAGCAACAACATGGCATTGACTATGAAAAAACCTTTGCCCCTATTGCAAGGTTTACCACCATAAGGATGCACATTTCAAGTGGCCCATCTACCAACTGGACATCAGAAGTGCTTTCCTCAATGGACATCTTCAGGAAGAAGTATATATTGACCAACCTGAAGGTTTCAAGATCAAAAGAAAAGGAAGATCAAGTCTACAAGCTTCACAAAACACTTTACAGACTTAAGCAAGCTCCCAGAGCCTAATATGAAAAGATTCACAAGTTCTTTGAAGATAAAGGATTTCAAAGAAGCAATGTCGATGCAATCTTATACATCTATCAGAACAAGTCCTTAGTGGCCATCATCATCGTCTATATAGATTACTTGATCTTGATAGGCTCAAATGAAGAACGCACCCAATTCATCATCACACAGCTTCACCTTGAGTACTCTATGGACTACTTCACTACTTCTTGAGTCACTGGAAGTTTGCCAAACAAAAGAAGGCATATTCATATCACAAAAGAAGTACTATTTTCTTCTTTCTAGATATAACATGGACCAATGTTGCTCAGTATCTACACCACTTGATCCAAACATCAAGCACACACTGGAGGATTCATCATCACTTGTGAATGTGCATACTTATCGACATCTTGTTGGCTCATTACTCTACCTTGCCAACACTAGACCAGATATTATGCAGTTGGTATACTCAGTCAGTTTGCACATCAGTCTTGACAGACACATTGGGATGTTGTTCAAAGACTACTTTGATATTGTGCCTTCACCCAACATCATGGTCTTTGGTATAAAGGGGCATTGAACTCATCAGATATTCAGAGAATTGGTCTCCAAAATGAGACTAATTTTCAAAACTAACCTATAGAATGAGACCAATTCCCAATAATTGGTCTACAAAATAAGACTAATTTTCAGAATTGGTCGAAAGTAAGAGACCAATTTCATAAAATTGGTCTTTTTTAGAATTGGTCCAAAACAAGAGACCAATTTCACAAAATTTGTCTTTTTCAAAATTGGTCTAAAACAAGAGAAAATTTTCACAAAATTGGTCTTTTTCAAAATTGATCTAAAGCAAGGGACCAATTTCACAAAATTGGTCTTCTTCCAAATTCGTCCAAGCCAAGAGGAGAAGGCCAATTTCACAAATCGGTCCACGGAAGAGAAGGATCAATTCCAAGAATTGGTCTAAGGACTAATTTTTCCAGAGAGGACTAATTTCTCAAATTTGTCTCATAAAGGCAAACTAAAGAGAAGGGAACCATGAGACTGGTGGAGTAGAAAAGACAGTGGAGACAAAGAAAGCAGAGAAAGAGAATGGAGAATAGAGTACTAGATTTGGAGAGCACTGAGTAGCAGAAAAGAGAGTGGAGACAAGGAGAAGAGAGAAAGAGAGTGCAGTATCGTGTATCATGAGATGATCCTGTTTCCTTGTTTTGACCGCCAAGTGCCGGATTTGACATAACTTTTTCATCCCAAATCCATTTTCTGAGCTCTAGAGTGCGTTGGAAAGCTGGTTTCGAATCCCACATGGTCTCAATTGTTTTTCTTAAGAATAATATGTTGATTCTTAGATAGGCTAATTTGAAATTGACCTTCAAGTGGGATTAGCAAGCCAAGGGGGCTCCAAAGGATTTTGAGCAATACAAAGAGGAAAATTGGGACTAGTAGACAAAGCTTATAAACCTGAGATCTGATAGATATCTAGGCTGGGATAGACAAAGCATTAGATCATTTGAGGCTAGTGTCAACCATACAGCTAGGACATGGGCTCAACAACTTAGTGGTTATCCCTACATGCTAATTTGAGACACAAGTGATTCAAAAATGTCTTTTAGCATGGAGAGATGCACAGGTAGCTCAGGCACTACCTATTCATAGACACCAGAAGGTCCCTATAAAATGCAATTGGAATATAATACGACCAACTGATTAGGTGCATGCATTTATGAGGACCGTCTAAGGCAATCAGTGGTGCAACTCAAAAATCCCGATAAACCCTTTAGACTTGAACATGCAGTGGTTAAATTCAAAGAGAGTTCTTATATTGATAATCAAGGAACCATGTATGTGAAAACCAACTTACCAGACAGGACAAATGAGTTTGGAAATGTCATTCTTCAGAATGAGATAGGAGACCTAGAGCAAGGAGACCTAGGACGAGAATCAAAGACTCCTCGAGGCAAATCTACCTTGAGCAAGGTAATTACCAAAGACTGGATTGCCCAAGACAACAAAAGCATAGAACTATTCTTGAATAGAGAAATAGAGGAAGCTTTTTGGAGATTCAATCCAAATCAACCTAGCAAAATAGGTAGAATCACCATCTATGAGTTCAAAGATCCTGAGATACGAGGCAAATTTATCTATCTGGATAACACATCCGAGAGAATGTTCTTGGTAACAGAGCATTAAAGGCATA
The DNA here is from genome assembly GCA_020310875.1 of Ceratopteris richardii. Classification (NCBI taxonomy): domain Eukaryota; kingdom Viridiplantae; phylum Streptophyta; class Polypodiopsida; order Polypodiales; family Pteridaceae; genus Ceratopteris; species Ceratopteris richardii. The sequence continues at coordinate 218,437,643 of CM035409.1, forward strand.
CATACACTTGGAAGAGAGAATTGATTTTCCCTCCACCACGATCTAATGTTTGTCATGGCCTCCAAGGTGCAGGGTCATCCCAGTCTCATGAAAACCAAAGGGACAGGGCAAGAGAGAGACTTGAGGTAAGCTTTGCACACACTATGGGCAGAGATAGATCAGGACTTGAAGGTGAAAGACCTAAAAGAGAGAGACATAGAGCACATAGGCATCAAAGAGATGAACAAGATTTTCCATTGCATAGACTTCGAGAATATCCAAGAACCCTTAGATCCTCTCAAGTGGTCAAGGCAATGAAAGGGTCTACAATGTTCTCCTGTGTGGGCACATATGCCAACCTGATCTCTCCACCACAGAACCTCCCCTTGATATAATGATAATGCACCTCAATGTGCTTAGCGGGAGCATGGAACATAGGGTTTTTCACAACTATCAATGCACTCTGACTGTCACTAAAGATGGTGGTGGTAGAAGACTAACCAACACCCAAATTAGCCATAAGGCATCTGAACCACACACTCAACAGTCGCTGTGAAAGTTGCCCTATACTCAGCCTCACAACTTGAAGTGGCCACAGTAGACTCCTTCTTGCTCAACCAAGATGTACATGATCTACCATGCATGAAGCAAAAGCCACTAGTGGACACACGTGTCATAGCAACCAAACCCAATCAAAGACAAGAAAAGCATGTAAATCTGGCGGTAGTGATCCCCCTTGGGATAAAACAATCCAAGTAGTCGGGTACCACTCAAGTAGTGAAAGATGCACTTAACCGCCTGCCAATGCTTTACACCTAGGCAATGCTTAGACCTGCTCATCTGTGAGATAGCAAACTAAATATCTCACCGAGTAATGCATAAGTAAATCAAGCATCCAACAACCTACTCATAGAGAACAACATCAAATTTTCCTCCAACGTCATGAAGACTCAATTGTAAACCTGTCTCCATAGGAGTGGCAATAGGTTTACGGTCTTCAAGGACAAAATGTCGTAATAATGTGTCAATATATTTTGTTTGACACAAAGCCATTCCACCATCAACTTGCATAATCTGAATGCCCAAATAGTGATGCAAATGCCCCAAATTTGATATTTCAAATGAGGCATGCAAATCAGCCCTAAAATCAGCAATATGCTTGTCATGAGGACTAGTGAGTAGCATGTCATCAACATACACAAAAATGATCAGAGGCGCATCATTATGACTTGTAACATATAAGGTGCTTTTAGTTGGACTATTCTCAAAACCATGTGCAATCAGATAGGCATGTATCTTTATATACCAAGCATGTGGTGCTTGCTTTAAGCCATATAATGCCTTCTTTAACCTGCACACTTGGTTTTCATGCCCTTTTTGCACAAAGCCACGGGGCTGAAAAACATACACTTCTTTATGAAAGTCATCATTCAGAAATGTAGTTTTAATGTCCAACTGATGTACATTCCAACCATGATGAGCTACAAAAGCGCAGATGCTATGAACAGTAGTCATTCGGCATGTAGGTGCAAAGGTCTCATCAAAACCAATGCTCTTTCCATCACATAACCCTTTGCAACAAGCCTAGCCTTATACCTCTCAATTGTTCCATCAGGCTTACGCTTCAGCTTGTATACCCATTTAGTGCCAATGGTCTTCTTGCCAAGAGGAAAATCACATAAAGACCAGGTACCATTTTTCATTATAACATCATATTCAGATCGCATAGCAGCCATCCAACTTTTTGAATTTTGTGCTTCATCAAACAAAACAGGCTCATTCTCATTACAGAGATTGGAGGTAGCCATAGCATAGAAATTTGATGCAAAAGAGGCGCTATGAGAGCCTGAACGAGTAGGATATGATAGAGACACATCTAATTCGTTTTCACACAAAGTCTGGACCAACCATTTTGGCATAGTTTTTTCCTCCTCAATATAAGCTCTCTGATCAACAAGTGCATCATGTAAATCTGCATAAAAAATGGAATGATCTACATCATCACATGAAATTTGCAAAGGCTAAGAAGTTTCCTCATTAGGAACAGCACTGATTGTCCACCTATAAAAAGAGGTAGCAAAGTATCATACATGTCTTTGGAGCTAACAGATGTTTTTCTTCGTACATGAAAGTAAAGGCTGAATAGCATCTACACAAAAATAACATCACGACTAACCAAAATGCATTTAGTCTATGAATGATACAGATGATAGCCATTGCTTTCATAACTATACCCAACCAAAATACATTTTACTACTTTATCGATTTCTTGCAATGTTGTTCAGGCATTAATGCATATGCTAGACAACCAAAAACATGCAGGTGAGTGACAGATGTCTTACAACCATGCCAAGCCTCATGTGGAGTGATAGACTTCAATGCTTTAGTGGGACATCTGTTAAGTACATATGCTACACACATAATAGCCTCAAGCCAAAAACTATGTGGTAAAGCCTAATTGTTGACCATACACTTCACCATCTCCATGAGTGATTTGTTCTTCTGTTAGAAAATCCATTCTGTTGAGGTGTATATGGCACTATACACTGATGATTTACCCCACATTCAGCCAAAAATGCATTAAATTCAGAGGACATATAATTCCCCCCTCGATCAGAATCGAGAGCCCATTTTTAATGCTTACATATTTTCAGGCAAAACTAGAAACTATTTGAAGCACATAAACACCGGACATTGCTTATTGGATATACCCATGCATGGAAAAATCATCGATGAAAGTCACAAAGTGAAGATAGTTTCCAAAAGAGGGTGTCTACATAGGACCACAGACATCATTGTGAACAAGCGGCAATTTTTTACTAGCTCAAACTGAACCATTTTTTGGAAAGGAGGAATGCTGCATTTTGCCCAAAATATAGCCTTCACAAACATGTTTATCGGGTGCCTCAAGTTTGGGCAAAGAGCAAACCATTTCATATTTCTATAGGTGTACCAAACTAGCAAAATTTAGATGACCAAAGCATGCATGTCAAAGCTTTGCATCTGACATGGCCTGAGAATCATGTACTACACATGTTGAATCATTCATAGATTTTTCATAGTCTATGAGCTTATACAACGCATGACATAAAATGCAAGAAGCAATAATCATGTCACCATTTGACAAATCATGAATTGTACATCTATCATCAATAAATTTCACAACCAAGCCAATCTTGGCTAAAGCTGAAAATGATAACAAACTCTTCTTGATCCATGGCACAAATAAAGCATCTGACAATGTAAAAGAGCTACCATCAACAATAGTCAGAATGATCTTACCAACTCCCATAACAGGATAAGAGGAGTTGTTGGTGCATGTGATAGTATTCCCTATAGGGGCAGGCTCGAGTGAAGTGAAGAAATTGTGCTACGAGGTAATATGTTTGGTTGCCCCACTATCAAAGCACTAAACATCTGAGTCTACTACAAACATACACTGTTCAGGAGAAGATGGTTCAAAACAACAAATAGTAGTAAATGCCCATTCTTCATTTTGCACTAGATTAGTAGACTCTGTTTTCAGTGTAGAGGCCTCTACAACAACCATTCTAGCCTCTTTTTTCTTTGCCTCTTTTTTCTTTGCCTCTTTTGCAACAAGTTTTGGACAATTCTTTATGGCATGATCATCTGCTATATAGTACTTGCAAAACAATTTCTACTTTTCTGTTTTCTTCTCTTCTCTATCTTCCTTCTTTGATTGTGCACAATTAGTAGACTTAAGATTACTAGTAGAAGAGTTCCATTTACCTTTGCCCTTCTGACTCGCCAAGAAAGCTTGATATGCAACACGCATAAACTGATCTTCTTGCAATAAAACAGAGACTAACTCCTCCAATGTTAAGGCATTTGGATTGCCTTTCATCATCAAACAAAGAGTAGATAGGCTAATTTGAAATTGACCTTTAGGTCGGATTAGGAAGCCAAGGGGGCTTCAAAGGATTTTGATCAATACAAAGAGGAAATTTGGGACTACTAGACAAAGCTTATGAACCTGGGATGTGGTAGATACCTATGTTGGGATAGATAAAGCATTAGATCATTTGAGGCTAGTGTCAACCATATAGCTAGGACATGGGCTCAACAACTTAGTGGTTATCCCTACGTGCTAATTTTGGACACAAGTGATTCAGAAATGTCTTTTAGCATGGAGAGACCCATAGGTAGCTCAGGCACTAACTATTTATAGACACCAAAATCCCTATAAAATGCAATTAGAATCTATTAGGACCAATCGATTAGGTGCATGCATCTATGAGAACGGTTTGAGGCAATCAGTGGTCCAACTCAAAAATCTCAATCAACCCTTCAGACTTGAACACCCAGTGGTTAAATTCGAAGATGGTTCATATATTGATAATCAAGGAACCATGTATGTGGTTACCAACTTACCAGACAGAACAAATGAGTTTGGAAATTTCATTCTTGAGAATGAGATAGGAGACCTAGAGCAAGGAGACCTAGGATGAGAACCAAAGACTCGTTGAGGAAAATCTGCCTTAACCAAGGTAATTACTGCAGAGTGGATTCCCCAAGATAACAAAAGCATAGAAATATTCTTGAATAAAGAAACAGAGGAAACTTTTTGGAGATTCAAGACAGATCAACCTAGCAAAATAGGTGGAATCACCATATATGAGTTCAAAGATCTTGAGATACTAGGCAAAGTTATCTATCTAGATAACACATCGAGAGAATGTTCTTGGTAACAGAGCATGAAAGGCATGCATACACTTGGAAGAGTGAATTGATTTTCCCTCAACCATGATCTAATGTTTTTCATGGCCTCCAAGGTGCAGGGTCATCCCACGTTCATGAAAACCAGAGGGACAGGGCAAGAGAGAGACTTGAGGTAAGCTTTTCACACACAGTGGGCAGAGATAGATCAGGACTTGAAGGTGAAAGACCTGAAAGAGAGAGACATAGAGCACATAGGCATCAAAGAGATGAACAAGATTTTCCATTGCCTTTATCCCGTGAGTATCCAAGAACCCTTAGACTCTCTCAAGTGGTGAAGGCAATGAAAAACTACTTTGATGGGTCAGGAGATCCTTATGATCATGTGGTTGAGTTCAAACAAGTGTTAAGAGCTGAATAGGTCGAGGACTTGTTCACATAGTTTGAGGCATTTGGTTTGACCCTCAAGGGTACTGCCTTAGCTTTGTTCCAGCCTCTAAACAGTCACAGCTATCGAGATATAGGTCAACTGCTAGGAGAATCCATCGTAGAATTTTCCAAGAGTGGCATCAGGCATAACACATCATCCTTGATCCATAGCTTCAATCAGACACCCCAAGAAATAGTTCGGCTAGCAGGATGTAGATTTAAACAATATATGGAGAGATGTCCCACACCTGAATTACCAACACAAGTGAAACAAGTTTCCTTGTTTTTAGATGGATTTATAAGCAGGAAACTTAGATCATATGTATATGTCAAGGAGCCAATCACACTAGATCAATGCTTGAGAATGTGTATTGACATAGAAGAAAATTTGGGTGAGGAGTTAGAATTGTCCAAACTCTATAAGGATTCTAAGATACTTCTAGACTTCTACTAGTCATACTTCTAGACTCTCCATTGAGATAGATGAGATAGTTGAGCAAGTTGCAAGAAAGCTAGGAGTTCAAAATAGACAAACACCAAGGGTCACCTCATTGAAGCAATGTTACACTTGCAGAGGGGAACATATGGCTAATGCATGCCCATTGCAAACCAGAACATGAGAGAATTGAACGCTCCATTTTGCACTATTGAGAGAAAATACACAAACCATATGGCTCAAAAATTGTCCCTACAATAGGTAGGTTGTTAGACATACTTATTAGCAACCTTACCAATAGGGTAGGTATTAGAATCAATACCAAAAACCTTATTATAGGTCTCAATAGCAATATCAAGCACCATATAGGCCACAATCGGCCCTAGGAAACCAACAGCCACCTCTTGTCAATGTGATCCCAATTAAGTATGCAGTGGTATAGAGCATTGGTATTGATGACCCCTTTGGTTTCAAAAAATGATCTTCATGCTCAGAGTTTTGACTATACTCATGAAGATAGTCCACAAGCTTACTACATTGATTCACCTAAGCATAATGGGACTTATTCGTATCAATATGAGGCACTACCTATGGAACCAAACTGGGAGCTAGAATACTCCAATGTCATGTATACAAATCCTAACCCCACGCCCCAATTAAGACAAATGAGACCACAAGCCCCTAGAGGACCATGTTTTAGATGTCATGATGGCAATTTCTTTTGTGAATGTCTGCACCCATTGGCTCTGGGACAAGGACAGAACATCACAATATAAGGTTTTTGTCTTGAGTGTGGCAAAGAACATCTCTTGAGATATTGTCCAAGGAACCCCTCTAGTGCAGCCAAGGTCACACCCATTAATGTGGTAGGCTTAGTGGTGGATTCAATTTCAAGTAGCATTAATGTGGCTCCTATAAAGGCAGTTACTAGGGCACAAGCCTTACAATAGGCTAAACTAGCTGAACAATCAAAGACAAGTGAATTAGGAGAGCCTAGTAAGAAGAAAACAAGAACATCAAAGGATACCAGGGGAAAGACCAATCATAAGTGGACTAGAAAGTTATTTGAACTAGAAGAAAGCCTGAAAGATGCAAAAAAAATTAGCAAACATTGCATCTCAAAGCCCCTCACATGTTGAAAACCCATCCACTCCAGTTCATCCCAACCCACCACTCACTCTAAATAGACCACAACCAGGGTTTGTTCTCATAGATCCAACCCCAGAAGGCTTGGACATGATGTTCAAGGCCTACCAGGTTTGACGTCAAGAAGGGCCAACAGCTACAAACCTAGACAAGAATTACCCTAGAGCAGACTTGGAGATTGAATGGACAAAAATGTGCATGAAAATGGTAGAACTAGCTCAGGCTATGCTCGAGGCTAATCAATTGTTCAATCAGACAAATTCTATCAAACCAAGTTTGCATTTCCAAGGTTTACTAGAAAGATTAGAGCAATTGGTAAATAAGCCACAATTTTCTTTACCTCCAGATGCTCAACTAGTTGTTGAAAGAGAAAGCGCACCAGCAATGGAAGTGTATGTTCTTACTTCCGTGGATGCGGGAAAACCTCTTTCAATTGCACAGTACTCTCAAGAGTTCTTGCAGGAAATACAAGGAGAGAAATGGGCCAAGGAGAAGGGTAATCCCTCTCCTATTCCTAAAATTGGTGATCTTCATGATCAATTTCCCCAAGACATTCCATCTATTTATGGAGACCAAGCAGAGCAACAAGAAGATGAAAGATTAGATTTTGAATCTAATTCTTTACAAGAGTTGTCACAATTCACAGGTCAATGGGAATCTGAATCCCTTTAGACCAGAGCTCTCATTGAATTTGTGAAGAATACTAAGGTTCAGTGTCATCTCACTTTAGAAGAGTTGCTCAAAGTAAAACCTAAGTTATGGAAACATGTTGCGAATCAAGTTCCAGAACTTGGTTCCAATGTGTCGAAAGCAGCCTCTAAGCAAAAATTCCCAGAGATACCTCTAGACAAAATAGGAGATAAGAGTGAAGGAGAAGAAGGTAATAATTATCTTCCAATCACCTACCAAGTTTACACAACCAAAGCTAACTTAGATTCAAGGGCTGGTGTTGCGATTGTGACCACCTCCTTGTGGAAGCAATGTGGACAATCCGCCTTAAGACCAACTAGAATGAAGCTTCAAATGGATGATGCCCATGTTGAAAGACCTTTAGGATTGCTAAAAGGGATAACTCTAACCACTTGTGGTGTAGAGTTTGAACACACCTTTGCGATATGTGACTTTGGAAAAAGTAATGTCTATGAAATGATCCTAGGAAGACCCTTCCTATGACAATTGCATATAGTACAAGATTGGGGAACCAGCTCCTTGTACTTGAAGCACTTAGGGGACACAACAAAGGTCAATTTGAAGGATTTTAGAGATGTACCACCCCTACAGTGGAATCCTATCCACAAGGTGTAAGGATATTCAATCTTAATGCATTCTAATAGTACTTCTAATCCATCTTGGATGCATGAAGATACTCACTTGTGGGTGTGCAAGGTTGCAAAGGAAGAGGGAAGCTGCCTAAAAGAAAGAGAAGAAGGAAATTCTCAAGGAGCCAGACAAGTTAGAGACCCAACCTACACACCGATGATTTTTCCAGATGAGGAATTCGAAGCTGATGGTTAGGCAAAAATCTTAGCCACCATGGACATTGCTGACAATGAAGAATAGTGGACACCTCATTATGATGAGGAGGGATATGATGTGTTGGAGATCAAGGTCTACGGAAGCACACGAATAGAAGGAAGAAGAAGAAGAAGCTTGGAGCACAACATAAAATACTGAATGCATTACCACTAGAATGTACAAAGATAAGTAACCCATTAGGGCAATAGGCATATATACAAGTTGGGGAAAAAAACTCCTAAAGAGGGAAAAAGGTGCCGGGGTGCTCCTAGAGTGTTCACACACATCACTACCTAATATATATCAACAAATCCCCACTGGGAGTGATACGGTGAACAAGGAGCTGGCACTCATGTATAAAGAAGTGCCAAGTTATGTGGAATCAATCCACAAAAGGAAGTAAGCCCAAAGCTTTGCGGAAAGCTTCAAACTTCTCCCTAGGCAGAGCCTTAGTGAAAAGGTCTGCAATGTTCTCTTGTGTGGGCACATATGCCAAGCTAATCTCTCCATTAGAGAACCTCTCCTTGACATAATGATAATGCACCTCAATGTGCTTAGTGCCAGCATGGAACACAGGGTTCTTCGCAACTGCCAATGCACTCTGACTTTTAGTGAAGATGGTGGTGGTAGAAGACTGACCAACACCCAAATCAGCCATAAGGCATCTAAACCACACACACTCAACAGTCATTGTGAAAGCTTCCCTATACTCAGTCTTACAAATGGAAGTGGCCACAGTAGGACCCTTCTTGCTCAACCAAGATATACATGAGCTACCAAGCATGAAGCAAAAGCCATTAGTGGACACACGAGTGTCATAGCAACCAACCTAGTCAGAGACAAAAAAAAAACATGTAAATATGGCGGTAGTGATCCCCCCTTGGGATAAAACAATCCAAGTAGCCCGGTACCACTCAAGTAACGAAAGATGTGCTTAATCGCCTACCAATGCTTGACAACTAGGCAATGCATAAACATGCTCATCTGTGAGAGAGCAAACTGAATATTTGGCCGAGTAATGCATAAGTAAATCAAGCATCTAATAGCCTGCTGATAGAGAACAACATTAAATGCATCTCCAACATCATGAAGATTCAATCGTAAATGTGTCTCCATAGGAGTGGCAATAGGTTTACGGTCTTCAAGGCCAAAATGCTGCAATAATGTGTCAATATATTTTGTTTGACACAAATCCATTTGACCATCAACTTGTATAAACTGAATACCCAAATAGTGATGCAAATGCCCCAAATCACACATTTCAAATGAGGCATGCAAATTAGCCTCAAAATCAGCAATATGCTTGTCATGAGGACCTGTGAGCAGCATGCCATCAACATACACAACAATGATCAGAAGCACATCATTAGCACGCTTAACATATAAGGTGCTTTTAGTTGGACTGTTCTCAAAACCATGTGCAATCAAATAAGCATGTATCTTTTCATACCAAACATGTGGTGCTTGCTTTAAACCACATAATGCCTTCTTTAACCTGCACACTTGGTTTGCATGCCCTTTCTGCACAAAGCCACAGGGATGAAAAACATACACTTCTTTATGCAAGTCACCATTCAGAAATGTAGTTTTAATGTCCAACTGATGTACATTCGAACCATGATGAGCTGCAAGTGCACAACTGCTATGAATAGTAGTCATTCGGCATGTAGGTGCAAAGGTCTCATCAAAACCAATGCTCTTTCTTGCATATAACCCTTTGCAACAAGCCTAGCCTTATACCTCTCAGTTATTCCATCGGGCTTACACTTCAGCTTGTATTCCCATTTAGTGCCAATGGCCTTCTTGCCAGGAGGCAAATCACATGAAGACTAGGTGCCATTTTCCATTACATCATATTCAGATCGCATAGCAACCATTCAATTTTTTGAATTTTGTGCTTCATCAAACAAAATAGGCTCATTCTCATCACAGAGACTAGAAGCAGCCATAGCATAGCAATTTGATGCAAAAGAGGCACTACAAGAGCCTGAATGAGTATGATATGATAGAGATGCATCTAATCTGCTATCACACAAAGTCTGCACCAACCATTTTGGCATAGTTTTTGCCTCCTCAATATCAGCTCTCTCATCAACAAGTGCATCATGTAAATTTGCATCAGAAATGGAATGATCTCCATCATCATATGAAACCTACAGAGACTAAGAAGTTTCCTCATTAGGACAAGCACTAGACTGTCCACTTGTAAAAAGAGGCAGCAAAGTATCATACATGTCTTTGGAACTAATAGATGTTTTCCTCCGTACATGAAAAAAAAGGTTGAATAGCATCTTCCACAAAAACAACATCACGGCTAACCAAAATGCATTTAGTGTGTGGATGATGTAGATGATAGCCTTTGCTTTTAGAACTGTACCCAACAAAAATACATTTTACTGCTTTATCATCCAATTTCCTATTATGTTGTTCAGGCACTAATGCATATGCTAAACAACCAAAAACATGCAGGTGAGTGACATATGGCTTACGACCATGCCAAGCCTCATATGGAGTGATAGAATGCAATGCTTTAGTGGGACATATGTTAAGTACATATGATGCATACATAATAGCCTCAAGCCAAAAACTATGTGGTAAATCCTGACTCTTGACCATACACCTCGCCATCTCCATGAGTGGTATGTTCTTCTGTTCAGCAACTCCATTCTGTTGAGGTGTATATGGCACTGTACACTAATGTTTTATCCCACATTCAGCCAGAAATGCATTAAACTCAGAGGACATATAATTCCCCCCTTGATAAGAACGGAGGGTGCACATTTTACATGCAGACAGTAGAAGAGAAACTTTAGTATGAATCGGCAAGACCATTCAGAACAGTTTGCACAAGTGAACTGTCAGGCAATACTTCATCAGCAAAAATTAATTATTCCTTCAAATCTTTGATTTGTTAGAAAACTATCCATAGAATCACCTTCATTCATATGCTCACTCTCCAATTATTATAGGTAATCAACAGGAGCCTCGTTCTTAACCTGGTGCAATGTGGTAAGTGTATCCCAAGCATCCCTAGTTGTTCTGCAAGAGCGAATGTGAGGAATAATGGCATGTTTGACAAATAAGGCTATCAATGCATGTGCCTGAGCATCTCTACCATCCCCACAAATTTGATTTATAGTAGATGTAGCAGAAACTGGAGCATGAACAGGAATATGAAGAATATCATCATCTTTAATGCCATCTATATCAACTTCAATACATGTATTTGCAGGTGTAATAGGACGTTTTTCAACACCTCGCATAATATTCCACAGTCCTTTTGCAACCAATATAGGACACATCATATAAGCCCACAATGGGTAATTCATACCATCCAACTTATCCTCAACAGCCAACATATGAAATACATCACTACTTTCAGCCATAGCCACTGACTAAAATACCCTGATGCAAAAAAATGATTGTATCTAAAGAAGTTGAACAAAACTACCCTAAGGAGTTCTACTAAACTTGTAGCAGACTTCGAGTAGCTTATACTAGAGAATCAAAAACTATATATATCTTTGGCATAAAAAGATGAAATAACCTACACAAGCACTATGATAGTGCATTCGGAGGCCGAAATGAGCTCAGATCGTGATTTTGGCACCACAAAGCGAAACCATTTTGATCTGATAATCATCTTGAGTATGCTCACCAAATTTTGTGCAATTCTAATACTATGATCGGAGGGGTTTCAATGATGCCCTAGATGAAGCGACGACCTGCTCTGATACCAATTGTTGGAGATCGAGGTTTACGAAAGCATGTAAATAGCACAATGAAGAAGAAGAAGAAGCTTGGACCATAACACACAATACTGAATGTATTACCACTAGAATGTACAAAGATAAGTACCCATTAGGGCAATAGGCATATGTACAAGTTTGGGGGGGGGGGGGGGGGACCTCCTAAAGAGGGAAAAAAGTGCCTTGATGGTCCTAGAATGTGATGTTTTTTTTTCTCTGATACCACTTGGTGAACAAAACCACAAATAAACACAAAAACCACAAAAAAACAAGCTAACGTGATATTTTGGTGAACAAAACCACAAAAAAACAAGCTAACGTGATATTAGAATGCTTCTATAATCACCACTAGCTTGAACTACTTAATCTCAAACCTTGGACACAACCGAAACCTATTTCGGTTTCATTCTAGTACCTTTTCAATAACTTTTCGATGGAATTATGGTGGTTAATTGTATTCTTCCAATGCTTTCTGGTGACCTTCCGATCACTTCTCTAGTGCTAAAAGTCTTAGAAATTTGCACAACCTAATGTCCTTCTGATAATATACCACTTGTGCTTACTATACAAGAATTCTGAACATTTATCTTTTTCTAGTTAATCATACCTTTATATGTTCGGTGCATTCCTCTGGGCATGCATTCTATTCCACCAAAATCTTTCGGTCATCTGTAGTAGAAGATGATAACTTCACAGTGAGCTATCAGTCACGAACCCTTTATTCTCGTATCATGAGATATACTTCCAAGATGATCAAGAAAACTGAGTCAACGGAAAACTCGTAACTAACTTTAATATGGTTATGAAAAATACTCAGATTTCCTCAATGAAGAGAATTTTCTATTAGAGAAGATGTGTACAAAATGGCATGACCTCTACTTATAGCAAAGGAATAACTCCTATACTGAGTAGTCTTTCCTTACCATCTCTCTCAGAAACTACCTGACCGCCTCACCACTCTTAAGACTTACAACTCAGGTTCTGTTATTCTCTTCCCTTCTCTCTTATTCTTCTGCTACTACTTCTCAATACTATCTACATATCTCTTCATACATATTGCCAGATGAACTTATATACATTTGGTCTGTATGCTCTAGAATTCAAATTTGTATACTAGGAGATCCGAATCAAAATGGATTTCTGGTCTTGCAATCCTTTGTATGCGTGAGATTGCTCTTTCACATAGGCATAATTTCTGAATGTCCATTTCGTACTTCCTTTCCTTCATATTGATGTCTTCTCGTCGTTATATCCTTATTTTTGTTTTGTCTAATTAGTGAGTCAAGCCCCAATAGCTCCCCCTCAGTCACTAATTAGCATTTTATGAAAATTAGTATCCTCTCATTTTCTCATATATCCTTCTTCTCTTTTATCCCTACCACCCCTTTGAATCTGCTTGTCTTTACTCCATCCATACTCTTTGTCATGATATCTGCTATTTGATCTTTTGTATAAGTGTATACCACTTCAAATCTTCTCAATTACCTTTCCTCTCATGAAATGATATTGAATCTCTATATGCTTTGTTCTTGCATGGAATACTAGATTTGCTACGAGATATAATAAACTCATATTATCTCCATGTATAGTAGGTATACCATGATCTATGCCCGAGCTTTTGAACAAGTTCTGCATCCATATTACTTCTTTAGCTGCTTCTACAAGTCCTTTGTATTCTACTTTGATTGATGGTAGAGCCACTATATGTTGCTTCTTTGAACACCAGCTTACAAGCTTGTCACCAACGTACACCATGTATCCATGCATTGATCTTCTGTCATCTTGACTTCTAGCCCAATCTGAGTCACTATATGCTTTCAACTTTATATCTAAAGTAAAAGGATAATATAATCCTTCCTTTATAGTTCCCTTTATATATCTGAGAAATCTTTGTCCTGCAATCCAATGTTGCTCCTTCAGATAGCGCGTGAATTGCGAAAGAACTCCCACTGCATAACTAAGATCGCGTCTTGTTAGTGTAGCATAAATTACTTCCTACTAATGATTGATACTTTCTTATGTCTTTGAACTTTGCACCATCATATTTGCTGAGTTTGTGATTAACATCAAGTGGTGTTGAAGTTTCTCTGCACTTCTCCATGTTGAAATTCTTTAACATATTTAAAAGGTATCTTTCTTGTGATATAGTGTAGTACTCCTCATTCTCTCTCTGGCTGGGCATGCAGGAGGACCAAAGAAGATAGAAGAGAAAGTCAAGCAACGAAGAGGCAAATGTGTATGGCATATTAAGTGAAATAAAGCCCCTGATCATTGATCCATGCTCATAACGCCATGAACATGTGGTGCACTTCATTCCGACAAGTAGCTGCCATCTTCGTTATTGTCAACGGTTGCCGAGACTGGGAGGAGAGCTCTCGGATGTCTTGGGCTCCGATCCATTACATTACTTTCACTTTCAGAGCCATCTCGGTTGATTTGTTTTACTACTCTCTTTTTCTCTCTATCTCTCTCTCTCTCTCTCTCTCTCTCTCTCTCTCTTTCCTCCTCTCCACACCCGCAAGCGCCCCCCTCTCTCACCCCGCCAGCCACCCCATCCAACCCCCCCATCTCTCACCCCGCCCCGCTGCCCCATCCAACCCCCCTCTCTCACCCCGCCCCGCTACCCCATCCAACCCCCCCTATCTCTCACCCCGCCCCGCTACCCCATCCAACCCCCCCTCTCTCACCCCGCCAGCCACCCCATCCAACCCCCCCATCTCTCACCCCGCCCCGCTGCCCCATCCAATCCCCCTCTCCAACCCCCCCCTCTCTCACCCCGCCCCGCAAGCGCCCCCCTCTCCAACCCCCCCTCTCTCACCCCGCCCCGCTACCCCATCCAACCCCCCATCTCTCACCCCGCCCCGCTACCCCATCCAACCCCCCCTCTCCAACCCCCCTCTCTCACCCTGCCAGCCACCCCATCCAACCCCCCCTCTCCAACCCCCCTCTCTCACCCCCGCCCCGCTGCCCCATCCAACCCCCCTCTCTCACCCCGCCCCGCTACCCCATCCAACCCCCCCATCTCTCACCCCCGCCCCGCTGCCCCATCCAACCCCCCTCTCTCACCCCGCCCCGCTACCCCATCCAACCCCCCCTCTCTCACCCCGCCCCGTTGCCCCATCCAACCCCCCCATCTCTCACCCCGCCCCGCTACCCCATCCAACCCCCCCTCTCCAACCCCCCTCTCACCCTGCCAGCCACCCCATCCAACCCCCCCATCTCTCACCCCGCCCCGCTACCCCATCCAACCCCCCTCTCCAACCCCCCCTCTCTCACCCCGCCAGCCACCCCATCCAACCCCCCCATCTCTCACCCAGCCCCGCTACCCCATCCAAACCCCCCTCTCCAACCCCCCCTCTCTCACCCCGCCCCGCTACCCCATCCAACCCCCCCATCTCTCACCCCGCCCCGCTACCCCATCCAACCCCCCCCTCTCCAACCCCCCTCTCTCACCCCGCCAACCACCCCATCCAACCCCTCTCTCTCACCCCCGCCCCGCTGCCCCATCCAACCCCCCTCTCTCACCCCGCCCCGCTACCCCATCCAACCCCCCCATCTCTCACCCCCGCTCCTCCACTCAATCCCACTCAACCCCAACCCCAACCCCAAACCCCCCTCAACGCTCCACAAACCCCCACGAGTCATCCGCGTCACTCAATTTTGGCCAGCCTACGAAAAAAAAAAAGGGGGAATGCTCACCATTATCCTTTCAAAAAAGGTTGCCGCTGCGCTTCATGGGAATTGAACTCAGATCTAGACGTTGAGGACGGATGGCCTATCCAATGCGCCCGTCAATTTTTGTTGGATATATGAGGTAAAATAAGCTAAACAAAGTGTATGTAATTTTGGATGGATAATTGGAAGACCATTTCTTAACCAAACCCTACAGTGTTATATATTGTTGGAAAGCTCTCAACAAGTACTTTTCATTGGTGCAATAATAACTTTGAAATCTTGGATCAATTTTTTACCACACCCCAAAAAACCCCCACAACTCCTCATAACTCACCCCCTATTCCCACCCAACCAACAAACCCCACAACCCCCACACAACTCCACAACCCTCCACAACCCTCCACAAACCCCATAATCTCTCTACACCGCTCACTTAAATATGAAGGATCAAAAGCTACTACGAAAAATTAGGTAAAGGATGGGCTTCTCAAGGTCATTCAAATATCACGGGCGACACAAAATGAGGATCTCAGTTTGCATTCAAAAGTGACAGTAAAGGTGTAAGTGGTAAAAGTAAAAGTGGTGCAATGAGTGTTGCCGCCAACGATTCATGACGACTACCTATTTTTTGTGGATCCTACTTAAATCAAGTAGAATATTTGACCTACCCCTTCAATTTTGGGTGATTAACCGGCGCGTGATCAGTGGACGTGAGGATTCGGCAAGGCTCTCTTGGCCTATTGAGGCCTATAAAAACAATGGATTTGTGCTCATTTGGGTACATTTTTTTGGAGTTACATTGACGCGTGTATACGTACAGAAGTTCTCTCTTGCACTTGGTGGTTTCAAGCCTATTGTAGGAGCTACTCTGTAGTGTGGATACAGAGGGTAGGCTCCTCAGTGGAGGGCTATGAGCACTATAGTGTAAGAGAGTGCCTTGGATTTTTTCTTTCTTTTTTGTGAGTCAGTATTGGTGTTAAGCTCTATTCTCTTGAGCAAATCTTACCATTTGTATTGTTCTGGGTTAGACTGCGTGTAATTGGCCCCCTTAAGCTGAAAAGAAGACTCTACGCATTGAGGTTCTTTATTTCTGGGATGGCATGTTAGCCCCCTAAGCTTGCATTTTTTTGAACATCACTCTGCCCAACATTGTAATCATCTGATTCAAATCAAGAAGTGTATGGTCTTCCTTGGTCATTGGTTGTCCATATTGTCTGAAGTATTTACCACTCTGTGCAATCCTTGTTATCTACCTGCTCACAGAAATGTTAAAGGGTATACTTCCCTAAAGAGAACCCCCCTTGAGTAGGCGACGTACTGGATGTGTTAATCTTTAATCTCTACTTTTGTTAAAAGTGGATACCCCAGTACCTCCTCTACATATAGATATGCCATGATTTATATAGGTGATTTCCATTCCAAGAAAATATGTCAATTTTCCTAGATCACTTATCTTGAATTCCTTTTTGAGTAGTCTCTTCACCTCCTTGATTCCTTCATTTGAGGTACCTTTGATTATTATATCATCTACATTAATATAGATGTAGATCATACCTTCATCTGTCTGCTTGATAAGTAGACTTGCATCTGCCTTTGAATTTTGATATCCAAGATGATTGAGATACTTCACAAGTCTATAATTCCAAGCTCTTGGAGCTTGATTTAATCCATAGAGATCTCTTTTCAATCTACAAACATAATCTGGATACCTGGGATTTGGAAAACCTTGAGCTTGCTCCATATAAACTTCATCTGATATGTATCCATTCAAGAATGCATTCTTTATATCTAGTTGACTCAATGTCCATCCTTAAGATGTTGCAATGGTAATGATAGTTCTTATAGTTTCCATCCTTGCCATAGGACTAACACTAGTCTAGCTTTGTATCTAGTTGTTCTTCCATCTTCACAATTCTTCACTTTATAAACCCATTTGTTTCCAATCACCTTTTTATTATTTGGTTTTGGAACAAGTTCCCAAGTCTTGTTCTCCTTTAGTGCATTGAAATCTTCCTTCATTGCTTCTTCCCATTGTCTTTTAACTTTTGCTTCATCATAGTTATGTAGTTCTTCGTCTTCCTTAACCATGTAAGCATAATTTTTCTGAGTTATCTAAGATGTATCATAAGAATACCTGTTGGTTTTTTCATTGTTCTTCATTGATCTTCTTGGTTCATACTCTTCATGTGTATGTGAATACGCTTCTTCATCAAACCTCGATGCATCTTCAAGTCTTCTGGATGTGCTTGCTTGCATATGATCTTCATCTCCATTTACCTGTATATGTGGCTTACATCTTTCACTTGTTCTTACTTCTTCTTTGAAAATCCATCATGCTTGATTCCTTTCTTCTAAAATGGTAATTTGTGTGTCTTTCCCATTTGGCATGCTTCACATTTATAAACCATGTGTTGGTTATGAACATTTGGTAGTCCTAATACAGACTAATTTGCCACCATCATTTTGATTCCCTTTTCATTAAAATGACCTAACCTCTTATGCCAGAGATCTAACTCTATAATCAATTCATAACCATGTGCAATTAGGGCTTGATCGATATTACCTTGCACTCTGAGAGTAAAGAGTCTACCTTCCTTCTTACCATAGATTATCTATTTGTATCCGTTGTTTGGATCTTCCAAAAATACACCTTCATTCGTAAATCTGACTTGAAGTCCTTTGTCCACTATTTGACCCACACTAATCAGATTCTTAGGTTTTGTGGGAGCATATAGTACATTAGTTAATAGGTTAATGTCGTTCTTGCACTCCACCTTTCCAATTGAAAATACATTGTGTCTTGTGTTATCACCTGTTTGAACTGTATGTCTAGAAGTGCTTTCTTCTAGTTCTGACATTAGTTCTATATTACCTGACAAATGATTTGAGCACCCAAAGTTAATATAGAATACCTTGAGGTCTTCCTTCTCTGATGTACTTATTGAATTCATCATCAATGTTGCATGTTCCTCATTTTGCGTATCATTTGCATAGTTGTAGTAGGCGATGTTGTTGGATTGGTTCTGTCCCCAGTTTCTTCTGCCACCTATATTGTGGCCATCTCTTTGATTTTTCCTTCCTCTTTGAGACTGACTTTTATATCTTCCACCTCGAACTCTACCATTATTGTTTTGATTCTAATTTGAACCTTGTTGATTATGCCAACAGGCATAGGCTAGATGATTGCTCAAGCCACAAATCCAGCATGTCTTCTTGTTGTTATTCTGGTTACTTGTTCCTCTTCCATTTCCTCTACTTTTGCTTCTGTCTTTACCTTTACCTCTTGCATAATTTGATTGGTAAGTCAATTCTTCTTTAGCCTTTGCTTTGGCTTTATCACTTTTCTTCTTATTCTTTGCATACATAGGAGTTCTATGTCCTGTATCTCTATCTAACTTCAACTATTGCTCAAATGTAAGCATTAGTCCAAGCAACTTATTTAAATCTGGCACAAAATAATTTAATGAAAGTTCATTTGAAAGTACAAAAGGTTTCCACCTTTCATCTCCTCTCAAACTTGCAAGTAGTTGTGCAATCAACCTATGATCCTCAATGTCTTCGTCTATAGATCCAAGACTGTCTGCCAAGTCCTTCATCTTAGTGACATAATCACTAACACTCTGACTTTGCTTCTTCTTGAAGGTTGTAAACTCTAACCATAAGCTAGCCTTCCTAGATTTAGTAGTATTTCAGAAGTGATCTTCCAATGCATTCCATATATCTTTATCCATTTCCAAACCTCTGATGTGGGGTAGCAAGTGATATGTGATAGTATTGTATATATAAGCTCTTGCGCTTGCATCTTTCTTTTGCCATAGCTTCAAGGCTTCTAACTCTTCTTTCTTTGGTCGACCATCATCTTCAATAGTAGGCTTTTCTTCTTCACCTCTCATGTATTTCATTAGGTCCTTACTCAAAAGTAAGGCTTCCATTCTCATCACCCAGACAGGATAGTTACCTCTATCCAATTTGTCAATAGAGATATGATCTGCCATGATTTTCCTTCCTTTTGCTGCAACCTTTGTTTTTGAGTATAACATCGAACTACTTCGATGATGCCTTCCACTAGAAAACTTCTTCAACTTCTTGTGTCTACACCTGCTTCTACTCTTAAGTACGATTCTGGCTCTGATAACATTGATGTTTTTTTTTTGCTCTAATACCACTTGTGGATGTTTTGTGTTTTGGTGAATAGTGCAACAAAAAAACAAGCTAACATGATATTAGAATGCTTCTCTAATCACCAGTAGCTTAAAATACTTAATTTCAAACCTTGGAGACAACCGAAACTTATTCTAGTTTCATTTTAATACCTTTCCAATAACTTTATGGTGGAATTATGGTGGTTAACTATATCCTTCCAATGCTTTTCAGTGATTAGCTAAAACTCTCAAAAATTTGCACACTCTAATGTCCTTATGATAATATACCACCTCGTTTACTATACAAGAATTCCAAACATTTATCTTTTTCTGGTTAATCATACCTTTACTTGTCCGATTCATTCCTCTGAGCACGCGTTCTGTCCACCAAAATCTTTCTCTCATCTGTAATAGAAGATGATAACTTCATAGTGAGCTATCAATCACGAACCCTTTATTCTTGTATTATGAGATATACTTCCAAGATGATCAAGAAAATTGAGTCAAAGAAAAACTTCTACCTAACTTTCATACGGTTATGACAAATACTCAGATTTCCTCAATGAAGAGAATTTCTATTAGAGAAGATGGGTACAAAATGGCATAACCTCTGCTCATAGCCAAAGGAAGAACTCCTATACTGAGTAGTCTTTCCTTACCATCTCTCTCAAAAACTACATGACTGCCTCACGACTCTTAGTGTTGGAACAAAGCAATCTCAAATTGATGATTATGAAGTACTTGAAGCAAGCCAAGAATCAAAATGAAGCCAAAGAAGTTATTGAAGATAGTGAAGAAATCTCAGAAATGTAACTTGTATACATATGTACATTACAGATGAAAATTCTTGCACTATGAGTTTAGATGATCATTATAATGATAAGGAATAATGTAATAGATGCGGGATGAGTCTAGAATCATATGTATATAAGTCAATGATGTAAAGAAATAAGCGTGATAGTCATTAGAAGCCAAGTGTCCATGAGATAGATGTGTAAAGAGTCATCTTCAGGAGTTAGTGTCGAGTCTTTCTCTGGTTTCTCTCAGCCTGATCATATGGATTAGGAAATCCTTTGTACACATCTAATCTAGAAGCTAATCAAGCTATGTTCAAAGTTTCATGGTCTAATTCCTTTCAGGTTGCGTATATGATCAATAGGAACATGTATATGTAAAATCTATAGGTAGAACTCTCAGAGTCACGCACTTTTTCGTGTCAATCTTTTGCTTGGATCTCAGTGCACACTGTAAATTTTTTGATTAGTGAGCATTCAAAATCTAAGTTAGAAGGTAAAGAAGCTATGGATAAAATCATTTGGCAAAATGGGACTTATGCTGTGAGAAATCAACCTTAGAAGTTGACTATGTCAAAGTCGCTTGTTCAGGAAGACAGTTTCTAACATATCTTTGATCTTAATGATCAAATCAGAGTTTTAATAATTCTTTTGAAGGTCTAATGGTTGATATGATTGTGCAAAGGTAGTATGGAGATTTTTTGTATCATTATATTGAAGAAATTTGAAGATATGTGCAGGTAATGAAGTTAATCTATGAAGCAGACTTCTTGAAGAAGAAAAACTTTCACTCAAAGAAGTGATAGTTAATGATTTGGTAAATCAAGGTAACATTTGTGTAAAGTTTGGTCTATAACTGATATAGAGGTGCTCTTAAATCAGTATAGATCAAGTCCTTGGAGATTTAGAGGTCTCCAACAGTGGTATTAGAGCATAAGGTGTAATACAAAGTGAAGAAAAGAGCATTGGAAGTCCTGATTGTTGCAGACATTGAAGTCTCTTCAAACTGAAGGTGGACAAGATTAAATTCTTGAAGACAACCTGAAGAAGTGTGAAGATTGAGCTCAAAATGATCTGAAAGACTGAAGCTTTACATTAAAGGTACAAAGTATATTCATTCATCCTAATATTTGCAGAAGACAAAGACCAAAGATGGGAGAAAGCTTGTAGATTGATAAGCTAGATAGGGAGAATTATCCTGCTTGGTCCATGAGGATGGAGGCACACCTCATGAGCAAAGATTTGATGGCATTTATCAGAGGAGAAGAAGAAAAGCTTGAGTTTGAAGATCTTAGTGTTCCAATTAGGGAAGAGCTTGCAGATTTGAAGAACTGGATGAAGAAGGATGCTCAAGCTAGGAGCATCATTTACATGGTTGTAAATGATTATCTTCTACCTCATATTAGAGGATTAGAAAGTGCAACAGATGTGTGGAATGCTTTGGAAGAGCATTTCCAAAATACAACCAAGTCAAGGAAGTCCTCATTATGGGCAGAGTTCACAACCTTCAAGAAGAAGAGCTCACAATCAATTTCTGATTATGTGGCAAGAATGAAGGATATTGCAGATAGCTTGGGAGCAGTAGATGAAGATATTGAAGAGGATAAGTTGGTAAGACAAATACTTATAGGTCTGAGAGGAGATGAGAAATGGAAGCCTTTCATATTTTCCATAGAATTGTCATTAGATCATTTTACTCCTGATCTTAATCAATTGCTAGGACACATGCTAACTTTTGAGCAGGACATTAAGGGAGGTAATGATAGGAGTGCAAGTCAAGATATGTACTCCAAGGACAAGAAAAAGAATGGAAAAGGGAAGCAGTCAACTCATGATGAAGGATCTTCAAGCCAAGTCAATTTCACAAGAGGAAAGATGAATTCAAGAGGTAAAGGAAGAGGAGGTAAGAATAAAGATAATGTTAGATCTTGTTGGATTTCTGGTAGAACAAATCATTTGGCAAATGATTGTTGGTATAACAATCAAAATGGTGGAAGCCATAATCAGAGTTTCAATCAAAGAGGTAGCGGAGGCAGAAATCAAAGAGGTAACTTCAGAGGAAGAGGTCGTAGGAATTCATATGCTAGAGGAGGTGGAAGAAGCTTTTAACCTCAATCCTACAATAACAACTATTATAATTATGCATCAGATCAGAAGGATGACATGACTCTTATCTTGAATGCAACACATGAAGCAATAGGAGAAGATCAAAGGGTATTCTATATTGACTCACGATGTAGCAATCATCTAAGTGTCAACATATCATTGATGAAAGATATGGAAGCAAAGGTGAGTGGACATACAGTTCAAACAGGAGATAACACCAAGCATAAAGTGGAAAGCATTGGATCAGTGAAGACAAAGAGTGGAAGCACACTCTTAAGCAAGGTGTCTATCATCATACCCAATAAACACATACTTCTCTGCTTTGGGCTCTAGCTTATGTCTTAATTGAGAAGGAACATAAGCATATGCCAAACATCCAATTACCTTACAATGATCAAGAGTAGGTTTCTTACCCCACCATGCTTCGTAAGGTGTTCTACCATCCAAAGCTTTGCAAGGTAACCTATTCATAAGATATGTTGCAGTGTTGATAGCTTCTGCCCATAAGTAGTTTGGACAATTATTCTCTTTCATCATTGATCTTGCAAACTCTACAAGAGTTCTATTTCTTCTTTCTGCAAATCCATTTTGTTGAGGGGAATACCTGCAAGTTACTTCTCTTTTTATATCTGCATTCCATAAATAATCATCAAACTCTTTCGAAAAATATTCTCCCCCTCCATCTGATCTCAACCTCTTGACCTTTTGTCTTGTAATCCTTTCTGCATAAGCATGATAATGCTTGAATGTCTTGAACACTGACCTTTTGTCTTGTAATCCTTTCTGCATAAGCATGATAATGCTTGAATGTCTTGAATCTCTTTTTTGTATCAAGATTTGTCCTTGATTACATAAAGTGTAATCCATCTTGTTGCATCATCAACAAACAACACATAATATCTGGATCCATTTATGCCATAGTTCCTTGAAGGACCCCACACATCTGTAGGAACCAACTCAAGCATGTTTGAATACTTGTATCCAGATTTATTGTATGAACTTTTGTGTGCTTTACCTAATTGACAAGCTTCACACTTGTATACCATATGTTGACCGACTTTATATCCTTTCTCCACAATTTTTCCTACACTTATCAAGTTTTTAAGAATAGTAGGAACATAAAGATGGGTTACAGATTGTGGAGTCCATCTACAAAGCAATTTCTTGTTACAAAAGATGTTACATTTGATGAGCAAAGCACATGGTATACAGGGTCAACAAATGATTATGTAGATGTTGAAGAAGTTCAAAGGAAAGGGAAGACCAAAGTAAAGGTGTATGTAGAAGATCTTGATGATGTTGATTGTAAAAGTAAATTGCATGGTAATGATGAAGATAGGCCAATATTTGATCAAGAATCAAATGTGGCTGAGACTTCAAGAAGTGCAGAGGTCAAAAGATCTTTGAGAGAAAGAAAAGAACCTATCAGGGCTATGATACAATATTTGATCAATATTTGATCAATATTTGATCAAGAATCAAATGTGGCTGAGACTTCAAGAAGCGCAGAGGTCAAAAGATCTTTGAGAGAAAGAAAAGAACCTATCAGGGCTATGATACATCTTTCTTCACAACAAAAGATTATGCTTATATTGTGAAGATAGAAGAAGGTCCAACCACATATGAAGAAGCTAAAGGTAAGCAGAATTGGGAGAAGGCAATGCAAGAAGATTATGATGCTCTACTTGAGAATGAGACATGGGAATTAGTGCCAAGACCAAAGATCTAGAAGGTAATTGGATGTAAGTGGGCGTATAAGACAAAAAGGTTTGCAAATGGTGAAGTGTCTAGATACAAAGCTAGACTTGTGGTTAAAGGTTAGGCCAAGCTCAAGAGAGCTTTGTATGGTTTGAAGCAGGCCCCAAGGGCATGGAATTATAGGCTTGTTAAATTCTTGAATGAATGTGGAGGCAAGTGAAGGCAAGTGAAGATGGGTATATATACATGTGTATTTATGTTGATTATATTATTGTTACAAGTACAGATGCTCAAGGAATCAAGGAGCTTAAGAAACAAATAGAGAAGGAGTTTAAGATAAGTGATTTGGGAAACTTGTCTTATTTCTTAGGAATGCAGATTGTGTATACTCAACATGGAGTATATGTTACACAAGAGAGATACTTGAAGAATCTTTTTGTCAAGTTCAACATGGAAGATTGCAAGCATTCAACCACACCATTGGAGGTAAATCATAAATTGAGTAGATATGGAGGAGAAGAGTTTAATGACATGAAGAAATATCAGAATTTGGTAGGTAGTTTGATCTATGCTACTTTGACAAGACCAGACCTAGCATATGCAGTTGGTGTTTTGTCACAATTTATGCATTGTCCAAAGAAGACTCATTGGATTGCAGCTCAAAGGGTACTCAGATATATCAAGGGAACTCTGAGTGAAGGTTTGTATTATGGTTTTACTTCTGACACAAGAATCAAAGTGTTTAGTGATGAAGATTGGGCAGGTAATTCAGATGATAGAAGGTCTACTCATGGTTAGCTCTGTTATATTGGAGACAAGTTAGTTTCTTGGTGCTCAAAGAAGCAACATACAGTTGCTTTGTCATCCACAGAAGCTGAGTATAAAGGAATGGTAGAGGCTACAAAAGAAGTGATATGGTTGAAGACCTTATTGAAAAGTATTGGAACTGATCTGAGTACTCCAATTATTTTTGGAGACAACATGAGATCATTATATTTGGTAGCTACAGAAGTTCAAAGAGATGGCAGGAATAAAGAAGGATGGGATGATCACAATTAGTGATTGAGGGGGAGTGGTTGGAACAAAGCAATCTCAAATTTATGATTATGAAGAACTTGAAGCAAGTCAAGAATCAGAATGAAGCCAAAGAAGTTATTGAAGATAGTGAAGAAATCTCAGAAATGTAACTTGTATACATATGTACATTACATATGAAAATTCTTGCACTATGAGTTTAGATGATCATTAGAATGATAAGGAATAATGTAATAGATGTGGGATGAGTCTAGAACCATATGTATATAAGTCAATGATGTAAAGAAATAAGTGTGATAGTCATTAGAAGCCAAGTGTCCATGAGATAGATGTGTAGAGAGTCATCTTCAGGAGTTAGCGTCGAGTCTTTCTCTGATTTCTCTCACCCTGATCATGTGAATCAAGAAATCTTTTGTACAGATCTAATCTAGAAGCTAATCAAGCTATGTTCAAAGTTTCATGGTCTAGTTCCTTTCAGGTTCTGTGTATGATCAATAGGAACATGTATATGTAAAGTTTGTAGGTAGACCTCTTAGAGTCGCGCACTTTTTCATGTCAATGTTTTGCTCGGATCTCACTGCACAATGTAAAATTTTTTATCAATCAGCATTCAAAATCTAAGTTAGAAGGTAAAGAAGCTATGGCTAAAAGCATTTATTAAAATGACACTTGTGCTGTGAGAAATCAATCTAGAAGTTGACTATGTCAAAGTCGCTTGTTCAGGAAGATAGTTTCTGACATATCTTTGATCTTAATGATCAAATCGGAGTTTTAATAATTCTTTTGAAGGTCTAATGGTTGATATGATTGTGAAAAGGTAGTATGCAGATATGTGTATCATTATATTGAAGAAATTTGAAGATATGTGCAGGTAATGAAGTTAATCTCTTAAGCAGAATTCTTGAAGAAGAAAAGTTTTCTCTGAGAGAAGTGATAGTTAATGATTTGGTAAATCAAGGTAACATTTGTGTAAAGTTTGGTATATAACTAATAAAGAGGTGCTCTTGAATCAGTATAGATCAAGTCCTTGGAGATTTAAAGGTCTCCAACACTTAGGACTTACAACCCAGGTTCTGTTATTCTCTTCTCGTCTCTGTTATTCTTCTACTACTACTTCTCAATACTATCTACATATCTCTTCATACATATATATATTCTCTATTGTCAAATGAACTTATATACATTTGGTCTATACACTCCATAATTCAAATTTGTATCCTTGGAGATCCGAATCAAAAGGGATTTTTGATCTTGCAATCCTTTATACGTGTGAGATTGCTCTTTTACATAGGTGTAATTTCTGAATGTCCATTTCACACTTCCTTTCCTTCATATCAATGTCTTCTCATCTTCATATCCTTCTTTCCTTCTTTTTTCCTTGCTTGTTTTGTTTTGTCTAATTAGTGAGTGAAGCCCCAACAGAGTGTGCATAGACATCACTACCTAAATATATCAACATGATGTCTCTGTGTTTGTGTGTGAACCCTTGCTAGAAGAGTGTGACTCTAATGAGGACATAGAAGAAGAAGAGGATGATGACGATCTAGAGTCCATTGTGATGGATAGTTACTTTAACTCAGAGGAGCACTATCTAGAAAATGTAAGAGTATTTACCCACAAAGAAGAGGAACCTCTCACAAGCATTAAAACTGTAAATTCACGAGAGGAAAGTGAAGGTAGTCAAAAGAAAAAGAAAAGAAAAGTAGTGAAACAAGAAGAGGAGGAATCATTGTTAGAAGTACTAGAGAATTTCAAGAAATATAAAGTTGAAGATTGGAAAATTTTGGTACGAATGCTTAAGAGAGAGGCCATCACAGGAGAAGCATATGATAATAAAGAAAAGACCAGAAAATTTGTAGTAACCATTGAAGAAAACAAAGAGCAATGTACATACATAGGAGAAGACCTAAGTGCATAAGAAGAACTAGAGCTTGTAGCTTTATTAAGGGAATATAGGGACATGTTTGCATGGACCTATACAGACCTAAAAGGGGTAGATCCAAAAATATTCTTTCATACAATCCCCATGATGACTGATGCCAAGCCCACCAAACAAAAGCCCTACACATATAATGACACTTATGCAACCAAAATAAAAGAAGAAATGGATAGACTAATTGAAGCTGGATTTATCTATGAGATTGAGCATACTGAATGGGTGTCCCCCATCATAGTGGTGCCCAAGAAGAATGGAAAGTTGCAAGTGTGTATTATCCTTAAAAAAGTTAATGTTGTTATGATCAAAGATAGCTATCCACTTCCAATCATTGAACATTTATTGGAACCTGTCAGAAGCAAGGAAGTTTATAGTTTCCTTGATGAGTTTTCACGTTACAACCAAGTAGCCATTGCCACAAAAGATCAACATAAAATGGCCTTCACCACAGAGTGGGGAATCTTTGCATTTTGTGTGATGCCATTTGGACTCACCAATGCACCTACAATATTCCATAGGCTCATGTGTCATATCTTCAAAGGGTTCTTACGAAACAGATTAGAAGTATATGTGGACGATTTATGTGCTCATTCCCAAGAAAAAAGACACCATATCCCAGAGCTCAGACAGATCTTCAACAAGTGTAGAGAATATGGTGTGTGTTTGAACCCAAAAAAGTGTGTGTTCATGGTACGTCAAGGTAAAATCTTAGGTCATATTGTTTCTAAGAATGGAATATCAACAGATGAAAACAAAGTAAAAGCCATAGCAAAGTTGCCAAGGCCATGGAACATTAAGGAGGTACAAGCTTTTATGGGCCATTGTGGATATTGCCACAAATCCACATGTATGTGATCATAGCTAAACCTCTTTGTGCTTTGTTGACAAATTTTGAGTGGAATGATGAGTGTAAAAATTCCTTCAATGGGTTAAAGAGATGTTTGTGCACGGCACCAATATTGACCACTCTTGATTGGAATAAACCTTCCATGTCCATGTAGACACATCCAATTATGCAATAGGATGTGTACTAGCACAACCCATGGGTGAAGGAAATCTGGATTTACCTATAGCATATGCTAGTAGACAGTTAAAAACAATAGAACAAAACCATAAAACAACTGAAAGAGAAGGCTTAGGAATGGTATATGCTGTGAAGAAGTTTAGGCACTATCTATTGGCCAACAAGTTCAAGTTTTTCACTAATCATCAAGCTTTATTATATTTGTTCTATAAACCTTGTAATACAAGATGCTTAGTAAGATGGTTCCTCTTACTAATGGAATATGACTTTGAAGTGGTTGTTAGAAAAGGTAGGAACCACCTTAGGGCATATCACCTTTCTCACATCACTTCAAGAGAGTCACCACAAGTGTCTGATGAATTGCTCAATGCTTATCTGTTTAATTTAGAAGTTGTTCCTAAATGGGCAAATAAGTTGGTACCTGTTCTAACCTTCAGACCCGCAAATAAAAATGTGAAAACAAACAAAGATGAAATTGTAAAATCACAAAATTATCAAATATTGGTAGAAAGTATGTACAAACAAGAATTAGAGGGTGTATTAGCTTGTTATGTTGAGAAGCATGAACATAGTAGTTGGTTGCAACAAGCCCATGAAGGATTACTAGGAAATCACTATTCTAAACAACAAACATTGTAGAAGTTAAAATGTCTAGGAGTGTATGGGCCTAGTATGGATAGAGAAATACATGAGTGGGCTAAGAATTGTCCAATGTGCTAGGAAGGACCCCCAGTGGAGTATGCTACCCTTTATCGCATGTCATTGATTCAAGACTAGAGTGCTCCATTGGTAGAATTTATGAGATTGGGAACACTACCCAATGAAGCTAGTCTAGCGAGAAAACGAAGCATGGAGAAAGAGGCTCAGGAATATGCCTTAGTAGGGGACAACCTATACCAAAGAGGCAAAGATGGTTACCTAAGATTATGCGTTCACGAATCAGATTATTTGAAAATCTTAGAAACTGCACATAACGATGTTGCGGGTGGACACTTTGGGCCTGATCGAGTAATTAAGACTATTTTATTCTCAGGACTTTGGTGGCCAACTCTTCATATGGATGCACGTACCTATGTGAAGAAATGTGACACATGCCAATGTGCACAATATCCGATAAGAAAAGATGAGATGCCTTTGAGGCCAATGATGGGAGATCATGCATTCTCAAAGTGGGGTATAGACTTTGTAGGTCCTATTAACCCCCCAACTAGAAACTCCCATGCAGAGTACATTATTGTAGCCATAGATTACCTTACAAAGTGGGTAGAAGTAAAAGCCATTTCAAAGAACGGTGCTCAAATGATAGCTAAGTTCTTATTTGAGAATGTGTTCACTAGATGTAGGTTACCAATAGAGTTAGTAAGTGATAGAGGTACACACTTCTTGGACAAAGTAATTGACAAACTTCTCCAAGAATTCTTGGTGATACATAAGAAGTTTGCCCCTATCATCCACAAGCTAATAGACAAGTCGAGAGCACAAATAAGATCCTATGTAATGTATTGATGAAATTGGTAAATAATAAATGCTCTGATTGGGATAAACAATGTCAACATGTTGTTTGGGCTTATCGAGTTTTCTGCAAAACCTTACTCAATACCACCCCATTTTAGATGGTTTTTTGACACAGTGTTGTGCTACCATTAGACTTGTTGATCCCGAATTTAAAAGTAGCACAAGGGCACGAGTCGAATGGACATGAGTTTTCCTCTAGGATATTTGATCTAGAATGCCTAGGTGAGACTAGAGTACAAGCGGCAGTAGGCATCTATGCTGCAAAGAAAAGAAAAAGGCATACTTTGATGCACACATCAAGGATAAAGGATTGAAAGAGGGAGACCTACTATTGGCTTATACACTAAAGTAGCATGTCCTTAAAGTAGAAAAATGAGGATATGGACCCATGATCATTAATAGAATTTCCACTAGTGGTGGATTTCAATTGGCCACACTAGAAGGTGACATATTAGCGGATGTCGAATCAAGCTATATCAAGAACATCTTACAAAGGATATGCTAATGAGACTCAACACTACTAAGAAGAAAAAAGATGAAGAGTTGAGGGTTAGAGAAGAAGCACAAGCAAAGGCTAGACAGCGCATTAGACAAAATAAGTTAAGGCGATTATGCCCAGATGTCAATCCTGAAGCCCCATGATATCACATGGCCATGTGCTAAACATTCAGTGTAATTGTTTCTTGAATAATCAATAGACGTCCCTTTGTGACCATAGAGGTAGGAAAAGGAAAGAATGTAAGAATTGTGAGAGCTTTGATTGACTCAGGTGCAGCCACTAGTGTAGTTAGACTCTCATACTGCCAAGATCTACAATTGAACATCAATTCCATAGAAGCCTATCTCATAGGATTGAGAGGTGTGGAAACCTCTTGTTTGGGTGAGGCGAAGCTTCCCATCTACCTTCAAAATGTCCCAATGATGTTCAAAATGCTAGTGTGTCAAGATGAGGTCCTTATGGAACCACTTGTCTTGGGTCAAGATTGGATCTATAACCATGTAGTCAACTTAAACCTAAGAAGTCTAGGTACATGAACAATGCATTACATTAGAATTAGAAAGTTGCATGATCAGAAATCCAAGTATCACACATTCTCTTAGTTCTTCTAAGACTAATCTTGGAGAAGAAGATGTTGAGTGTGTCAATAGCTCTATGATGCAAAAGGACTCAATCATGGAAGAACAGGCTCAAAGGCGAGTGGACCTCTATTCTTTTTCAAAGACCAATGCAACCACAATGTTTCAACCACAGAGGCAAGAAAAAAAGCACAAGACAATTGCTATATCAAATAGACAAACAAAATTCAAGAAGAAAGTAGTTCGGGGCATGAAGCAGATCTAGGTACAAAAAGGAGTGTGACCACCAGCCTTGCCACAACAATTCCCATCAAAGCAGGTCCTTGAGGCCAAAGAAGAACCAAGTAACGAGGAAAATCTCAACCACAAGGTATCCAACAAATTTGGGTGCCTAAGAAACTCAAGAGGAAAGCAGTTCTAGGCATGAAGCAAATCTGGGTACGAAAAGGAGAGTGACCACCAGCCTTGCCACAACAATTCCCATCAAAGCAGGTCCATGAGGCCAAAAGAAGAACCAAGCAACAAGGAAAAGCTCAACCACAAGGTATCCGACAAATTTGGGTGTAGCTCAACAAGGGCAATTACAAATATGGGTACCCAAGAAACTATTACATACACAGGACCCAATGCTCTCCCGCACAAGAAAAGTCTCAGCAAAGAAGCCAAGGAGAGGAAAGGGTCGGAACAAATCACAAAAATCAAAAGACAATCAACTCACCTCTTCAACAATGGTAAGAACACAACCATCAAAGGTATGGGTTTGGAAGCCCAAAACACCAGAAGTCCCCACACATCTATAGAAGTAACCACGAGGGACACAAAATTTGAGAAACCATCCAAAGATGAAGAGGCAAAAAGTGATCGATATGCAGCCCACCATTGTTCTAAAATGGATCCCTATAAGGAGGCATGATCAGTTGTCATTCAAAAATCAATTGCTTGCATCATTTCAAGCTCCATTGGATACCTCCGAACAAAGATTGCACCAACATCTACAAGTAACATCAGAAGCCTCGACGTGTGAACACCATGTGCCCTTGGCATAACCCCATCTCTTGCACCATTTAGGTCATGCATTTCCAAAGTATGCATTAGTATAGGGTCACATTACAAGGCCAAGCATAGACACAATTGAGAATACCAGGCACATGAGACTCATTTGACACATGTAAACTATTTTATTGATACTAACCATTTTTCTTGTTTTGTGACATTGTTACTCAAAAAAAGGGGGGAGAGAAGAAAAAGGGAAAAAGGAGAAAAAAGAAGGGACATGACCATGTGCTCAAAGAATCTCTTTAGTGAACCATCAGCAAGGACATCCATCAACAAGAAAGACAAGCCAATGGTCAATCACCATGATGTTAGTGTCCATCACTTCTTTGTATATGTTCTTTAATAAAACATATAGTGGCCTGGTCAGTCACAGATTGTAAGTTCAACCGCATTTCTAAGACGTAAGAAATCTGTCTTCGTGCTCCCTATGTATTGTGTTTTTCTACATATTCTGCAACCTCTGTGCAGAGTACTGTGTGCGACCTTAGGAGCTCGGTTTTCTACTCCGAGGATACCATCATGGAGCTCTCAAGAAGGAGAGCGCACTATGGTGCATCACCATCAAAATACTTCATTGGTATGAGAGCATTTCAATGCAAAAGATTTGTTCCTTTTGTGCAAGCGAAGTGAGCACTTGCCCACCCACCCAAGGCTTATGGCTAAGGCGGCGACCAAGGCATAGACCTTGGCATACCTTGTCATCTGAGTCACCAAAGTCACTGTTGGTGTTGTTGGCTGTGCATTAGGGAGGACCTCCTCGATCAAGGAAGATAGAAGTTCCCGGTACTTCCCAGGAGGCCACCCATCCTAGTATTGTTCCCCCTGGAGCTCGCTTAACCGTGGAAATAGCTTGCCACTAAGCTACACTCTTGCGGTGTCTGAAGAAGGGGAAAGACTAAGGTTAACATTACCTTGAACATGTTTTGGTTCCTCAAAGCTTCATTCTTTGCTTTCAAAGCCTATTTTTGAAGCATTTTTGGGGTGTCTTTTGGAGCCATTTTGGAGTACTTTCGCACATAGTTCTCTTCACACAGTTCCAAGAACAGCAAGAAGAGTGTTCTTTGTACTTCTTTGACAATAATTATCAACCTTTGGGCTGTGTTTTTAGCCACACTCGTAAAACTATAGGTTTCTCGAAAGGTTTTCAGTTTTGGTGGGAGCACCATTGTTCTTCATTGATAGCTACATCCATTGTTGCTAGGATTTCTGCCCAACCATGAGGCTCAAAGTCTTCATCTAGAAATACTAAATCTACATAGGCTGAGTCTTGAATTGAGCTATGAGTTTCCTTTCCACCTACCTCTCTAGCTTTTTCTCTCTTCTCTTCTTCTACTACTACTTTGTGTGGAGAACGAGTTCTCCTATGCGCAACGGAAGTGTGTAGTGAACCCTTGTATGTCCAACACTTGGACAAACATCTGCACCTTAGATAGCTTGTTGCTCTCAACACAAAAGTCAAATGGACTTGATGCTTTATTCAATCAAAGTAGACAAAGAGAGCTTTCTAACAAGCTATAAATGACTTAATTTGGACAAGTTTTGATTAGGAAACACAACTGTCAAAGATGAACTACCTGTCCACATAGGTATGCTGAAGAACTGAGCTTCACTCTCGGACTGATAGCTCTCTGAATATATATCCTTTGAGAAAGATATTTGGTATAGAGAAAGTAGACACAAATATCTTTCCACCAAGCTAAAAATAAAGTAATTTGGATGAGTTTTGATTAGGAAACTCAACTCATCAAGATAGACCATCTGCACACATAAGTACACTATAAAACTAGACTTTACTCTCTAACAGATATCTCATAGAGTATGAATGATCTGAATGGGATATTTGAGATAGTGAAAGTAGATGCCAAGGGCTTTCCAACAACACAAAAATCACGCAATTTGGATATGTTTTGGTTGGGAAACTGAACCGACCAAAATAGACTACCTATCTACACAGGTATACTAAAAAACTGGACTTCACTCTTTCACTGATATCTCACAAACTACATAAGCTTTCAAAGAGATATTTGATATGCAGAAAGTACACGAGAAAGCTTTCCAATGAATGTTTAAACGCACAAAATGGTTACATATGCACTGAGATATGAGCTCTGCAACAGAGCTGTGTACAAACTGACGTGCGGCTGGAAGGAGTCTAAGGAAAAACCAAAATGACAAAATGGCTAGATCTGACTACTGGGAGCTCTTGCCTCTTTCTCTCTTTATTTTGAATGTGCTCCCACTTCACTTTTATAACCAATGAGCATGTGAAGAAGTTTGTGCCTTCTTCTCAACTCACCACTTTCTCCACTACATGCTACTAACTACAAGGCAAGATATTGTATCTCTTACTCATCATGAAGTTTTGACTAGACTTTTTCTTTTATTATTTTTTCCTTTTTTTCTCTACTTTTCCTTTATCTTTATATTTGGTAAATTTATCCAAGCATGGCTCATATGAAAATGAGCTTGTACATTTATCTTCAACACTCCCCCTCAAGCTCATTTGGGAGTTATCTTCATCCATGTCCTGCAAATTTATCACATCCTTGAAGCCTTTGAGTTTAGAAGCATCCAAGAACTTTGTAAAAATATCTGCAACCTGCTCTTTGGTTCTAATGAACTTTATCTCCACATCTTTGCTCAGCACCTTCTCCCTTACATAGTGGTAGTGGACCTCTATGTGCTTGCTCCTTGCATGAAACATAGGATTGCTTGCCAAGTAAATACTTGACATGTTATCACCGTATATAGGGATGGTTCCAACTTGCACTCCAAGATCAGCCAAAAGCTTTTTAATCCACATTGCTTCACATGTGGCAAAAGCTAATCCTCTATATTTAGCCTCCATAGATGAAAGTGCAACAGTAGGTTGTTTCTTTGAGCTCCATGTGATAGGTTTGCTTCCTATCATGAACACATAACCTGAGGTTGATCTTCTATCTTCCTTTGAACCTGCCCAATCAGCATCACTAAAGCCTTTGACCTGTAGTTCTTCATCAAACTTGTAAAACAAAGCATGATTAACTGTATGCTTTATGTATCTCAACACTCTCTTGGCTGAATTTAAGTGTTCACTTGTCGGGGCTTGCATAAACTGAGAAAGTACACCAACAACATAAGACAAATCAGGTCTTGTAATGTTTGCATAGATCAATGATCCTACAATGCTTCTGTATGCCGTTACATCTTCCAATGGTTCTCCATCATTTGAACAAATCTTTGTATTTGTGTCCATGGGTTGAGTGAGTGGTTTGCATTCACTCATTCCAAATCTGAAAAGAACATCCAACAAGTACTTCCTTTGCATCAAGTAGATGCCACTCTTTCCATAAACAACTTCAATTCCTAAAAAATATTTCAGCTCTCCAAGATCTGAAATTTTAAACTCCTTACCAAGCTTCCTTTTAATATCTTTAATCCCTGTAACATCATTTCCTGTTATGATGAGGTCATCAACGTATATGCAAATATATACCTCTCTATTTTCTTCCTTCTTCATGTACAACGAAGGATCTGCACTACTTGGGTTGTATCCACACTTAGTTAGATACTCTACCAATCTCTGATTCCATGCTCTTGGTGCTTACTTCAAGCCATAAAGTGCCTTCTTCAACCTGCAAACAAAATCTGGATGGTTTTCATCTTCAAATCCAATCGGTTTACTCATGTATACCTCTTCTTGTAGTTCTCCATTAAGAAAAGCATTTTTTATGTCGAGTTGATATAATGGCCATCTCCTTGAAGCACCAATTGCTATTAAGGTTCGGATAGTTCCCATCTTTGCAACGGGGCTGAAAACTTCATCATAATCTATGCCTTGTGTTTGTTTAAATCCTTTGGCAACTAATCTAGCTTTATATCTAGCTAGTGAACCATCAGCATTCCTCTTTACTTTAAACACCCATTTGTTTGGAACAATCTTCATACCTTCTTTCTTTGGCACTAGCTCCCATGTGTGATTATCTTTGAGAGCTTTGATCTCCTCTTTCATAGCTTGCTTCCATTCCTTTTGTGTGCAAGCTTCTTCATATGTCTCAGGCTCTTTGTCTTTGATAACCTGCATCATGTATGAAAAATGTGTCGCCATAAAACTATCATAACTCAACCTTTGAGTTGGATACCTTGTCCTTGAAGATCTTCTTTCATTGCCATTAGAGAGTTGCTTCTTTAACCTATTTAGCTTTACCATCGGAGTGATTATCTCTTCATATTCTTCTTCACTTGCATCTACCTCACTGTTTGGAGTAGCACTTGCATCTTTGGCTCTACTATGAGCTGAATTTGGAGACAAAGAATGGCTCCCCCTCCATGTTGAACATTCTTCATTTGATGTAGATGCCTCTGGACCTGAAGCCTTTGTGCTTGATTGTTGAACTTCTCTTTGATTTGTTCCTGCATAATCATCACAATCTTCTTCAAGAATCTTTTCCTTTCCTTTATCTTCATACCATGGTCTTAGTTCATCAAAGACCACATCTCGCGAGACTCTTAATTCCTTTGTTCTAGGGTTGTAACACTTGTATCCTTTTTGCTCCGTCGAGTAGCCGATGAAAATGCATTTTTCTGATCTTGGTTCCATCTTTGTTCTAACTTCTTGTGGAATGTGAACAAAGCAAACACATCCAAAAACTTTGAGGTGTGTAAGATCAGGTTTCTTACCGGAATATACCTCTTCTGGAGTCAAGTGATGTATTCCCGATGTTGTGCACCTATTCATCAAGTAAATGGCGGTTGTGGTAGCTTCAGCCCAATAGTACAATGGTACCTTCATCTCGTTGAGCATGCATCTTGCAATTTCAGCAATTTGCCTATTTTTCCTCTCAGCTACTCCATTTTGTTGTGGTGTATACCTACAAGTGAATTGCCTTTTGATCCCATTCTCTTGTAGAAAATCTGAAAATTCTTTGGAGAAGTATTCTCCTCCACCATCGGACCTTAAGGTTTTGATAGAGCTTCCTGTTTCCTTTTCAACTTCAACTTTGAATCTTTTGAATATAGAAAACACCTCTGATTTTTGCTTCATACAAAATAGCCATACCTTTCTTGAGTGATCATCAATGAAGGTGACAAAAAATCTATTACCAGCCATTGATGCCTCTTGGCTTCGTCCCCATACATCCATATGTATCAAGTCCAAGACATCTGGAGCCACATAATTGCTCCTCTTGAATGGCTGCCTCGTTTGCTTTCCTAGTTGACAAGCTTCACATAACTCATTTAGTCCAATGCTATTAAATTTTGGAAGACCTCTTACCACTTCATGTTTGCTCATGTTGTTGCTCTAGCACAATGGTGAGAACCACGTTAAGAAGCTCCACCTCCTTAATGTCAATCCGCGGAAGAGATAGGAGTGATATGAAGATCGTGAATGTGAGATGAAGTGAGAGTGAAGGTGAGAAGCATAGAAATGCACACACACATACACACACACTACGAAGAGACAAGCAAGACACAATGGAAGGAGAGAAATCAACTCTATTACTCAAGAACACTCTTACAAGCTCAAAATAGCTCTAAGCTCACACTAGCCAACACTAACTACTTCAAAAATGAGCTCTCTAGCTCTTTTTATAGTTTCTAGACTAGTTTTGACCGGTTTCACATCTAGTGACCGTCATAGTTAAAAATTAGGTCCTAGATGCTATTTGGAAGGGTAAACGATGTCTAAAAATAACGAAAATTGATACGCTTGTTCTACCTAAGCTCCTCAAGCTCGAGGACTCCTTGGCTTGCACAAAATGGAGCTATGGATTACAAAATGGGGTTTTCTATGTTACATATGTTACAATAGTGATAAAAATCACTGTTGGAGGTTTTTGAAAAGTATTTTTAGAACATGATTCTTTGAAAAAAGATTTGACTGGCTCCCTGCTCCGTTGTTACATGCTTCCGCGTCGTCTGTGCCTCTGGCTGCTTCCAACACATGTCCTTCAGCTTTGGAATGTTGATGTGTCCTATTCTTTTGTGCCATAAGTCCAGCTCTGAAATCTTCTTGTTCCCACATTGAATGTACATGACCTTTCCATGTGGATGTTGGACATCCAAAGTGAACATCCTTCCTTCTCTTCTACCTCGAGCAATGACCTTGAAGCCTTCTTTTGGATTCCTTATGAAGCACCCATTCTCATTGAATATGACATGATAACCCTTCTCTACCACTTGTCCTATTGAAATCAAGTTCTTTGAAATTGTAGGAACATGAAGAACATTAGATAGTACCTTTGCTCTGCTTGTATCTCCAAGCCTTATATCTCCAATGTGTTCAATCATGTGTTGAGTATCATCACCTGTTTCAACACATCCTTTTCCACTTGGTACCTGTAGATTAGTGAACAAACTTCCTTGGCATGACATATGGTTACTACAACCTGAATCAATGTACCATTTTTTGTCATCTTCACAAGAGCTTCTATACTCATGTCTCATTGCAAGTAGTGTGTCCTTGCTTCCTTCACTTGAGGTGCTTGCATAGTTGCTTTGGTTCCTTTGATTGCCTCCATTTGGTCTTCCATTCTTCAGCCAACAATCACTAGCATAGTGTCCTACTTTACCACAATGATAGCATGTTATACCTTTATGAGAATTGTAGGAGCTTCGGCCTCTTCCTCTACTTCTACCTCGACCTCTTCCTTGTGTGTTGGCATTTGATGCATCCTTGTTGTCTTCCGAATTGTTTTGATTGTAGTTGGAGTGGTTGTGACCTCTTCCTTTTCCTCTTGAGCCTCCTCTTGAGTTTCTTCCTTTACCTCGACCTGCATATAACATTTGGTTGTGGCTGTCCTTTCCTTTGGGACCACCGAAGCTAAGCTCTTTTGTGACAAGATGAGGGATTAGTTGTTCAAAACCTGGATATACATCTTTCAAGTTAATGGAAGTTATAAAAGGCTTCCATCTTTCATCTTCTCTCAAGCCATTGAGAGTATAACACACAAGATCTTCGTCTTCAACCGTTGTGCCAATAGAAGCTAAAGCATCGCTTAGCTCCTTAATCTTCAAAGTATATTCAGCTATGGATTGACTCGAACTTTTCTTGATTGTGTTCAACTCATTCTTGAGTTGAAGTTTCCTAGCTTTCGTATTTGTTGAATACATCCTTTCAAGAGCTTCCCAAGCATCCTTAGCTTTCTCTAGATGTTGAATATGACCTACCATGGCATTAGTAATGACTTGTGAAATGAGGAACATGACTCTCTTATTCCTCTCTTCCCATTCTTTTGCTTGCCTCCTTTGGACTTCGGTGGCCATGGCTTGATTGATTTGAGATTGAGCATCATCGCCGCTCACAATACCCCATAAGCCTTTGCCCATTAGGTAGTTGGTCATTCTAAACTTCCACACGGGATAGTTATCCTTGTCCAACTTCTCTACTTGTTGACCCAAGTCAGCCATTGAAGAGTATCAAAGACTTTGAGAGTTACCTCGAATAGTTATAGTCCTTTGCTCTTGCGTTTGTGAAGCTCCTTCTTGTTTTGTAGCTCCTCTTTTGCTTTGCTTCACCTCCAGCTCTGTTGATGAAGCTTCAACACCAAGTTTGCTCTGATACCAACTGTGGAGAATGAGTTCTCCTATGCGCAACGGAAGTGTGTAGTGAACCCTTGTATGTACAGCACTTGGACAAACATCTGCACCTTATAAAGCTTGCTGCTCTCAACATGAAACTCAAATGGACTTGATGCTTTAGTCAATCAAAGTAGACAAAGAGAGCTTTCTAACAAGCTATAAATGACTTAATTTGGACAAGTTTTGATTACAAAACACAATTGTCAAAGATGAACTACCTGTCCACACAGGTATGCTGAAGAAATGAGCTTCACTCTCTGACTGATAGCTCTCTAAATATATATTTTTTGAGAAAGATATTTGGTATAGAGAAAGTAGACACAAATAGCGTTCCAACAAGCTAAAAATCAAGTAATTTGGAGGAGTTTTGATTAGGAAACTCAACTCATCAAGATAGACCACCTGCACACATAAGTACACTATAAAACTGGACTTTACTCTCTAACAGATATCTCACAGAGTATGAATGTTCTGAATGAGATATTTGAGACAGTGAAAGTAGATGCCAAGGGCTTTCCAAAAAGACAATGTTGAAGCTCAAGGTCAAGGACAAAGCATGGAAGCGCATCAAGGAAGTGGACACACAAGAAGAAGGAGCAAGTAGGGAGCTCCAAGAAGCACCTGTCAAATTTTCAGAAGAAATCCCTACAAAAATAGTGATTTTTATCACTAAAAACCATTGTAAATACCATTTTCCATTTTTGTAACTCCATTTTGTTCAAGCCGAGGAGTCCTCGATCTTGGGGAGTATTAGATCTACCATCCTACCAATTTTCATAATTTTTAGACTCCGTTTGAGCCCCCAAATAAGCCCTGGAACCTATTTTTTAACTAGGCCGGACACTAGGTCTGGACAGGGCCAAAACCACTCAAAAACTATAAAAAGGGCTGGAGAGCTCATTTTTGGGGTTGGCTTGTTGTAGATTTCAGTTTGGTAAGAGAGCTCTTTGGTAATCGAAGCTTTCCATTGTTCCTCTCTTTGCTCTTACCTTGTGCGCGTGTGTGTGTATGTGTGTGCATGCTTGTGTGCTTTCACTCACGCATTTGTGCCATCACTTGCTCGCGGTCTTCATACCGGTCCTCACGTCTCCACGGATTGACATTTATGAGGTGTATCTCCTCACGTTGGTACTCACCATTGTGCTAGAGTGACACCAAATTTTGGCGCCGTTGCCGGGGAGAGAGCTTGGAGGACGAGCGTGTGACGGTAAGACGTAGAGTAGCGACGTTGGAAGGTGAAAAATCGCCATTTTTCAATTCAGTTTCTGAGTTTTCCTCCTTCTTCATCTTCATCATCATCACCATCTCCTTCCCTCTTCATATTCTCTGATTTTTTCCATTTTCGCCACTACATTCACTCGTTTTTTTACTCGTGGCTGTGAGAAACAAGCTTAGGAGGAGCTGAGAACCAAAAGCGCTGAAGAAAATCACTTGGAAAACCTCTCTAAACTCCAAAAATTCAATTCAGTATCGCGCGGGCTGAAGCGACCTGCGCCTGGTATCGTGAGCATCATATTGTGATTCTGGAGGGTGACTTTGCATCCACAGGC
The DNA here is from genome assembly GCA_020310875.1 of Ceratopteris richardii. Classification (NCBI taxonomy): domain Eukaryota; kingdom Viridiplantae; phylum Streptophyta; class Polypodiopsida; order Polypodiales; family Pteridaceae; genus Ceratopteris; species Ceratopteris richardii. The sequence goes on from CM035409.1 coordinate 218,478,742, forward strand.
TGATAGGAGGGACAAGGAGGACACAAGGTACACAAACCTGCAAAAATTCTTGAATTTGGGTGTGAAAATCTCCAAGTATCGTGTCCGATTGAGATTTGGTATCGCGATACCAGAACTCCCGTGTATCGCGACACTTGTCGAGGTATCGCATCGTGCATGCCCACTTGAGGTATCGCGATACCATTCTGGTATCGTATCGTCGGGTACTTATTTTGGTAACGCGATACCATTCTGGTATCGTGCCCTGAAGTTGGTATCGCGATCTTACCTTACCTAGCAGTATCGTATCGTCCACTTTCCCAAGGGTGTCGCGATACCATTCTGAGGTCGTATCGTCCTGGTCCTCTGGTATCGTATCGTCGAAGTTTTAGTATCGTATCGCCTACTCCCCAAGGTAGTATCGCGACACTTGAACTAGTATCGTATCGCCAAGACGAGTGGTATCGTATCGTTTCCTTACCAGGAAGTGTATCGCGATACCAATTTTGGTGTCGTATCGTGGCAAACCCTTGGTATCGTATCGTGATGTTGGTGTCGTGATTTCAGTAATCCCGGTGGTATCGTGTCGTCTAAAGTGGTATCGTGTAAGAAAGAGGTATCGTATCGTGGAGAATCTGGTATCGTCTCGTCTGTTCTGAGCTCCCAGAGTGACCCTGTTTCCCTGTTTTAACCCCCAAAACCCTGAACTGGCATAACTTTCTCATACAAAATCCGTTCGGAGTGATCTTGGGTTTGTTGGAAAGCTCGTGAGGAGTACAACAAAAACATCGACTGGTTATGTTAATATTAATACCAGGATTATTAGATAGGGTATTTTGAAGTTGACCCTCAGGGAAACTAGAAAATCAAGGTGTTCCAAAGGATTTTGAGCAAGATAAGAGAACTTTGGGACTAGAAGCCAAGGCTTATGAACCTGAGATCTGGCAGACACTTAGGCAAGGATAGACAAAGCATTAGGTCATCTGAGGCTAGTGTCAACCATACAGCCAAGTCTTGGGCTCAACAGCTTAGTGGTTATCCTTACTCACGAAGTTCAGAAACCAATGACTCGGAAATGTCTTTTAGCATGGAAAGACCCACACGTAGCTCAGGCACTGCCTATTTACAGACACCAGAAGGTCCCTATAAGACCCAATTGGAGTATATCAGGACCAACCAATTAGGTGCTCGCATCTATGAGGATGGTCTAAGGCGATCAGTGGTTCAACTCAAAAATCCTGACCAACCCTTTGGACGTGAACACCCAGTGGTCAAGTTTGAAGAGGGTGCTTACATTGATAAGGAAGGAACCATGTATGTGGTTACCAACTTACCAGATAGGACAGATGAGTTTGGAAATATCATTCCTGAGAATGAGATAGGAGACCTAGAGCAAGGAGACCTAGGAGGAGAACCCAAGACCCCTAGAGGTAAGTCAATCCTAACCAGAGTGCTCACTCCAGAATGGATTCCTCAAGATAATAAAAGCATAGAACTATTCATGAATAGAGAAACGGAGGAAGCCTTTTGGAGATTTAGGCCAGATCAACCCAGCCCAGTAGTCACCATCTATGAATTCAAGGATCCAGAGACACCAGGGAAAGCTGTCTACCTAGATCACACATCTCAGAAATTATTCTTGGTATCAGATCATGACAGGCATGCTTACACTTGGCAAGGGGAATCAATTTTCCCTCCACCAAGATCTAATGTTTCCCAGGGTCTCCAAGGAGCCGGATCATCCAAGGCTCATGAAACCCAGAGAGAAAGAACTAGAGAGAGACCGGAGGTAAGCTTTGCAGACACTATAGGTAGAGACAGATCGGGATATGGAACGGAAAGACTTGAAAGGGAGAGACATAGAGTGTATAGGCATCAAAGAGACGATCATGATTTCCCATTGCCTAGACCACGAGAGCACTCAAGAACCCTTAGACCCTCTCAAGTGGTTAAGACAATGAAGAACTACTTTGATGGATTTGGAGATCCTTATGATCATGTGGCAGAGTTCAAACAAGTGCTAAGAGCTGAACAGGTTGAAGACTTATTCACCCAGTTCGAGGCATTTGGGTTGACTCTTAAGGGTACTGCCTTAGCTTGGTTTCAACCTCTAAACAGTCGCAACTATAGAGAGATAGGTCAGCTGCTAGAAGAATTCATTGTGGAATTTTCCAAAAGTGGTATCAGGCATAACACATCATCCTTGATCCACAGCTTCAAGCAGACACCCCAAGAAACATTGCGACTTGCAGGAAGAAGGTTTAGACAGTACTTGGAAAGATGCCCTGTACCAGAATTACCCACATCAGCCAAACAGGTGGCACTGTTTTTAGATGGCCTGTTGAGCACAAAATTAAGGTCATATGTATACCTGAAAGATCCTAGATCCATAGAAGAGTGTATACGGATGTGCATTGACATAGAAGATAACTTGGGTGAGGAGTTAGGACTATCCAAACTCTATAAGGACTCTGATAGTTCTACAAGTCATACCTCTAGAATCTCCACTGAGATAGATGAGATAGCTGAGCAAGTGGCCAAAAAGCTAGGAGTTCAAAATAGACAAATGCCAAGGGTCACTTCAGTGAAGCGATGTTATACATGTGGAGGAGATCACATGGCTAATGTCTGCCCAATGATGACTCAACCCCAAGGAAACCCTAATGCTCTGTATTGCACCATTGAGAGAAAATACACAAATCATACGGCCCAAGATTGTCCCTATAACAGACAGGCTGTTAGACAAAATTATCAGCAACCTTACCAGCAGGGTAGGTATCAGAATCAGTACCAACAGCCATATTATAGGCCACAACAATATCAACCTCAATACCAGCAGCAATATCAGGCACCATATAGACCACAACCAGTCCTCGGAAACCAACCACCAGCTCCTGCCAATGTGATCCCAGTTAAATATACGATGGCGGAGGAGAACCATAATAGAGCATTGGTGCCACTAACCCCATTGGTCTCAGAAAATGATTCTCACGCTCATGGTTCAGACTACTTCCATGAAGATAGTCCACAGGCTTATTATATAGAGTCACCTGAGCAAAGTGAGATTTCTCACTGTCAATATGAGACACCACCTATGGAACAAAATTGGGAGCCAGAATATTCTAACGTCATGTATACGAATCCAAATCCTTGGCCCCAATTGAGACAAGTAATACCACAAGTCCCTAGAGGACCATGCTTTAGATGTCAGGGCGATCATTTCATTCGTGAATGTCCCCACCAATCAGCTCTGGGACTAGGACAAAACATCACAATACAAGGCTTTTGTCCTGAGTGCGGCAAGGAACATCTTCCTAGAGAGTGTCCCAGGAATCCCTCTAGTCTACCCAAGGTTACACCCATCAATGTGGTAGGCTTAGTGGCAGATTCAAGTTCAAGTAGCAATAATGTGGCTCCTGTACAGGCAGTTACTAGGGCACAGGCTGCACAACAAGCAAAACCATCTGAGCAGTCGGAGTCAAGTGAGGCAGGAGAACCTAGTAAGAGGAAACCAAGAACATGGAAGGATACCAGAGAGAAGGCTAATCGCAAGTGGAACAAAAAGCTATCCGAGCTTGAAGAAAGTCTAAAAGATGCCAAAACAAAAATAGAAGACATTGCATCTCAAAGCCCCTCACATACCGAAGCTCCATCCACTCCACCTCATTCCACCCCACCACCCATTGTAAAGAACCCACAACCAGGGTTTGTTCTTGCAGATCCAACCCCAGAAGGCTTGGACATGATGTTCAAGGCCTACCAGGCTCGTCTTCAAGAAGGGCCAACAGCTGCAAACCTAGACAAGAGTTACCCTAGAGCAGATTTAGAGATTGAACGAATGAAAATGTGCATGAAAATGGTAGAACAAGCTCAAGCTATACTTGAGACTAGTCAAAAGTTCAATCAGACAAACTTTGTCAAACCGGATTTGCATTTCCAAGGTTTACTAGAAAGAATAGAGCAGTTGGTAAACAAACCACAAATTTCTTTACCTCCACAGGCTCAACCAGTTATTGAAAGAGGAAGCTCACCACCAATGGGAGCTTATGTTCCTAATTCCACGGATGCTGGAATACCTCCTTCAATTCAACAATACTCTCAAGAGTTCTTGCGGGAAATACAGGAAGAGAAATGGGCCAAGGAGAAGGGTAATTCCCCTCCTATTCCTGAGATTGATGATCTTCATGATCAATTTCCCCAAGACATTCCGTCTATCTATGGAGACCAAGCAGAGAAACAAGAAGTTGAAAGATTAGATTTTGAATCTAATTCTTTACAAGAGTTGCCTCATTACACAGGCCCGTGGGAATCTGAATCTCTCCAAATCAGAGCCCCCACAATATTGGTAAGAAATGAAGACTCAGTGATTCCAAGAAACACTGATGTTGTGAAGAACACTAAGGTTCAATGTCATCTCACTGTGGAAGAGCTGCTCAAAGCAAAACCCGAGCTCTGGAATCATGTGAAGGATCAGGTTCCAGAACTTGAATCCAATATGCCAAAAGTAGGCTCTAAGCAAAAAGTTCCAGAGATACCTCTCGACAAGATAGGAGACATGAGCGAAGGTGAAGAAGGTAACACATATCTTCCAATCACCTATCAAGGTTACACAACCAAAGCAATTGTAGATTCGGGTGCTGGTGTTGCTATCGCGACCACCTCCTTGTGGAAGCGATGGGGCAAACCCACATTAAGACCAACTAGAATGAAGCTTCAAATGGCAGATGGTCATTTTGAAAGACCTCTAGGATTGCTTGAGGGGATAACTCTAACCACATGTGGTGTAGAGTTTGAACATACATTTGCTATATGTGACTTTGAGAAAAATAATGTCTACGAGATGATCCTAGGAAGACCGTTCCTACGACAATTGCAAATAGTACAGGATTGGGGAACCAACTCCTTGTACTTACAGCACTTAGGGGTCACCACCGAGGTCAATTTGAAGGATTACACCTTCAGAGATGTACCACCCCTACAGTGGAATCCTATCCACAAAGCAAAAGAAGATTCAATCTCCGTGCATTCTGGAAGTTCACCTGATCCATCCTGGCTGCATGAAGATACTCACTTGTGGATGTGCAAGGTCGCAGAGGAAGAGGAAAAGCGTCTAAAAGCAAGAGAGGAAGGAACGTCCCCAGGAGATAGACCAATAAAAGACCCAGCCTATACACCGATGATATTTCCAGATGAGGAATTTGAGCCTCATGGTTGGGCAGAAATCTTAGCTACCATGGACATAGCAGTCAATGAAGAACAGTGGACCCCTCATTGTGATGAGGAGGGTTATGATATTTCAGTGTTCATGTGTCAGCCCCTGTTGGAAGAGTGTGATCCTAATGAGTTCATAGAAGAAGAAGAGAATGACGATGATCTAGAATCCATTGTGATGGATACTTACTTTGACTCAGAGGAACACTATTTAGAAGACATAGGAGGGTTAACCCAAAAAGAAGAAGAACCCTTCACGAGTATTAAAACGATAAATTCAAAGGAAGGAAGTGAGAAAAAGAAAAGAAAAGCAGTGAAACAAGAAGAGGAAGAATCATTGTTTGAAGTACCAGAAAATTTCAAGAAATATGAAGTGGAAGACCGAAAAATTTTGGTACGGATGCCTAAGAGAGAGGCCATTATAGGAGAAGCATATGACAATCAAGAAAAGACCAAAAAAATTGTAGTGACCATTGAAGGGAACGAAGAACGATGTACGTACATAGGAGATGACCTAAGTGCAAAAGAAGAAGCAGAGCTTGTAGCTCTATTAAGGGAATATAGGGATGTGTTCGCATGGCACTATAGAGACTTAAAAGGAGTAGATCCAAAGATTTGCTCTCATACGATTCCGATGACCGCTGATGCCAAGCCCACCAAACAAAAGCCCTACACATATAATGACAATTATGCAGCTAAAATAAAGGAGGAAATTGATAGGTTGATTGAAGCTGGATTCATCTATGAGATTGAGCACACTGAATGGGTGTCCCCCATTGTGGTGGTGCCCAAGAAGAATGGGAAGTTGCGCGTGTGCATTAACCTTAAAAAAGTTAATGCCGCTACGATCAGAGATAGTTATCCACTTCCAATCACCGAACATCTATTGGAGCGTGTTGCAGGCAAGGAAGTTTATAGCTTCCTTGATGGATTTTCAGGTTACAACCAAGTAGCCATTGCCCCCGAAGATCAACACAAAACGGCCTTTGCCACAGAATGGGGAATCTTTGCATTTCGTGTGATGCCATTTGGGCTCACCAATGCACCTGCAACATTCCAAAGGCTCATGTGTCATGTCTTCAAGGAGTTCTTGCGGAAGAGCTTAGAAGTATATGTGGATGATTTATGTGCGCATTCCCAACAGAGAAGTTACCACATCCCTGAGCTCAGACAAATCTTCAACAAGTGTAGAGATTATCGAGTTTGTCTGAACCCAGAGAAGTGTGTGTTCATGGTACGACAAGGTAAAATCTTAGGTCACATTGTTTCTAAGAATGGAATTTCAACAGATGAAGACAAGGTAAGGGCGATAGCAGAGTTGCCAAGACCAAGAAATGTTAAAGAGGTACAGGCCTTTATGGGCCATTGTGGATATTACCGTAGGTTTATCCACATGTATGCCATCATAGCTAAACCTCTTTATGGGTTGTTAATAAATTTTGAGTGGAACGAGGAATGCGAGAATTCCTTCAACGAGCTGAAAAGCCGTTTCTGCACAGCACCAATATTGACTACTCCGGATTGGAGCAAACCCTTTCATGTTCATGTAGATGCCTCCAATCATGCAATAGGATGTGTGCTAGCACAACCCACAGGTGAAGGAAACCTAGATTTGCCGATAGCATATGCTAGTAGGCAATTAAATGCAGCTGAACGAAATTATACCACAACGGAGAGAGAAGGCTTAGGTATGGTATATGCCGTGAAGAAGTTTAGACACTATCTATTGGCCAATAAGTTCAAGTTTTTCACTGATCATCAAGCTTTACTATATTTGATCAATAAACCTTGCAATACAGGCCGCTTAGTAAGATGGTTCCTCTTGCTAATGGAATACGACTTTGAAGTTGTTGTCAGGAAAGGTAGAACCCATCTTAGGGCAGACCATCTTTCTCGTATCACTTCAGGAGAGCCACCGCAAGGAGTGTCTGATGAATTGCCCGATGCTTATCTATTCAATTTAGAAGTTGTTCCTAAATGGGCAAATAAGTTGGTGCCAGTCCTAACCTTCGGACCTGCAAATAAAAATGTGAAAACAAGCAAAGAAGAAATTGTAAAATCACAAAAGTATCAAATATTGGCCGGAAGTATGTACAAGCAAGATACCGAGGGCGTATTAGCTTGTTGTGTTGAGGACGACGAACATACTAGTTGGATGCAACAAGCCCATGAGGGACTGCTAGGAAATCACTACTCTAAACAACGAACATTGCAGAATCTAAAACGTTTAGGAGTGTATTGGCCTAGCATGGACAAGGAAATACAGGAGTGGATCCAAAATTGTCCAGTGTGCCAGAAGAGACCCCCAGTGGAGCATGCCACTCTTTATCATGTGTCATTAATCCCAGATTGGAGTGCTCCATTGGTTGAGTTCATGAGATCGAGAACATTACCCAATCAGGCTAGTCTTGCAAGAAAACGGAACATGGAGCAAGAGGCTCAAGACTATGCCTTGATAGGAGACAACCTATATCGAAGAGGCAAGGATGGTTACCTAAGACTGTGCGTTCATGAATCAGACTATTTGAAAGTCTTAGAAACTGCACACAGCGGTGCTGCAGGTGGACACTTTGGGCCTGACAGAGTAATTAAGACCATTTTATTCTCAGGACTTTGGTGGCCCACTCTTCATATGGATGCACATACTTATGTGAAGCAATGTGACACATGCCAACGTGCCCAATATCCGATAAGAAAAGACGAGATGCCTTTAAGGCCAATGATGGGAGGACGTGCATTTTCAAAGTGGGGTATAGACTTTGTTGGTCCTATTAACCCCCCAGCTAGAAACTCCCATGCAGAATACATTATTGTAGCCACAGATTACCTTACAAAGTGGGTGGAAGTAAAAGCCACGACAAAGAATGATGCTCAAACGACGGCTAAGTTCTTATTCGAAAACGTGTTCACTAGATATGGGTTACCAATAGAGTTGGTTAGTGATAGAGGTACGCACTTCTTGAATGAGGTCATTGAACATCTCCTTCAAGAATTCATGGTGATACACAAGAAGTCTGCCCCTTATCACCCACAAGCTAACGGACAGGCCGAGAGCACGAACAAGATCCTATGTAATGTATTGACGAAACTTGTAAATAATAAACGCTCTGATTGGGACAAACAACTTCATCATGCTGTTTGGGCATACCGAGTTGCCTACAAAACGGTACTCAATGCTACCCCATTTCAGATGGTCTTTGGACAGAATGCCGTGCTACCATTGGACTTCTTAATCCCAGCCTTGAAAGTAGCACAAGAGCATGAGTGGAATGGACATGAGTTGTCTTCCAGGATCTTTGATCTAGAACGCTTAGGTGAGACGAGGCTACGGGCAGCAGCAGGCATTTATGCTGCAAAGAAAAGGCAAAAGGCATACTTTGATGCCCATGTAAAGGATAAAGGATTGAAGGAAGGAGATCTAGTGCTGGTTTATACGCTAAAGCAACATGCCCGCAAATTGGAGAAACGAGGATATGGACCCATGATCATTAATAGACTCTCCACTAGCGGTGCAGTTCAATTGGCCACTTTAGAAGGTGATATCCTACCAAACTATATTAGTGGTTGTCGAGTCAAGTTATATCAAGAACCTCTTACAGAGGAAATGCTCACGAGACTCAACACTGCTAAGAAGCGAAAAGAAGAGGAGTTAAGGGTTAGAGAAGAAGCACAAGCAGAGGCTAGAGAGCGCATCAGAAGAAATAAGTTACGGCGGCTAGGCCTAGATGTCAACACAAAAGCTCCAAAATATCACATGGACATGTGCCAAAAATCGGGCATAACTACTTCTCAAATAATTGATCGACGGCCCTTTGTGACTATAGAGGTAGGACAAGGAAAGAGTGTAAGGACTGTGAGAGCATTGGTTGACTCAGGAGCAGCAACTAGTGCAGTTAGACTTTCATACTGCCAAGACCTGCATTTGGACATCAAGCCCATAGAAGCCTATCTCATAGGATTAGGAGGCGTGGAAACACCCTGTTTGGGCGAGGTGGAACTTCCCATCTACCTTCAAGATGTTCCAATAAAAGTCAAAATGCTAGTGTGTCATGATGAGGACCTCACAGAACCACTTGTCTTGGGTCAAGATTGGATTTACGACCATGTTGTCAACTTGAACCTAAGAAGTCAACTTCTTCAAGTGTGGGTATATAATCAATGCATTACATTAGAATTGGAGAATCACATGCCCACTGAAACTGACACCACACACTCTCTTTGTTCCTCTAAGGCTAATCTTCTTGAACAAGATGTTGTAGATGTCAAAAGCTCTATGATCCAGACGGACGCAAGCACGGAAGGACAGTCACAAAGTCAAGATGAACCTTCTTCTTGTCTTCTAAAGAGCAAAGCATCCACAGGAGCTCAACCTCAGAAGCAAGCAAAACAGTGCAAGATAGCTAGTCTATCAAATAGACAAAGAGCCTTCAAGCAGAAAGAAGTTAGGGGCTGGAAGCAGATCTGGGTAAAGAAAGAAGTGCAATCATCGATGTTACCTCGAAGATTCCCACCCAACCTGATCGACCATGAAAGAAGAAGAACCAAGCACCTACGACAGGGTCAAGCACGAAGAATCCATCAAATTTGGGTACCGAAGCTATCAATGAAGGCCGACCACAATCAGGTACAAATTTGGGTGCCTAAAAAATTAGCTACAGCTCAACAAGGGCGATTATAGATGTGGGTACCCAAGAAGCTCTTACACGTACAAAGGCCTATGCTCCCCACCATGCAAAAGGCCTCAACAAAGAAGCCAAGGAAAGCCAAGGATAAGGACAGAGCACAAAGACCAAAAGAAGGTAAACTCAACCCTTCTACAAAACTAAGCAGGCACTCACCCAGGATATGGGTTTGGAAGCCAAAAGCACAAGCAACACCCACAGAACCAAGGGGCCAACCACACTGGATACCAAAGTTTGGACAGCATCCAAAGAAGAACTGGCCTGAGGTGATCTCTACAGGGCCAAACACTATTCTGAAATGGGTTCCAATCCGGAGGATTACATCATTTCGAGACCCGATAGACACCTCCAATCAAAGAATTCATCAAGTATACAAGTAACATCAAAAGCCTCGACCAGCAGCAACCATGTGCCTTTGGCATAACCTTGTCGTTTGCACCATTCAGGTCATGCATTTCCAAAGTATGCATCAATATAGGGCCACCTTACATGGCCGTGCATAGACACAATTGAGAAATTCCAGGCACATGAGACACAATTTTCACATGAAAAATATGTTATTGATACTAACCTCTTTCTTCTTGTTTGATGCCATTGTTCCAAAAAAAAAAAAAAAAAAAAAAAAAAAAAAACTATGTGCTTAAAAGTGCTCATCAGCGAACTTCAAGCAAGGACATCCCTCAACAAAAAAGGACAAGCCGACGGTCAAACACCATGAGGGAACCACAACACGAAGAGATGAAGATCAACGGACCCTTCACCATGGTAAGACATGTATGTTTCAACAACACTATAACCATGATAGATTAGGAAACCTCTTCGTCAGCATACCCTTGAGCACTTAGCTCAAGACCCAATCTCTTGCACCATACTTCTTGCCATGCATTTTCCAAGTACGCATATGTAGGGCCACATTACAAGGCCATGCACAAGGCACATAATTTGTTCAACCCATGCACTACTGCACTTAACCATCATCCATTATGGGTTACAAGTACTTGGCACGAAAACTATGAAAGCCATCTTTGGAAGAATCAGAGGACATCACGGTGACCACTACAAGAACAAGGGCGCCATCCACCATTGAGAGTTGCTCATAATCAACATTGAACACCTCCTCTAAGCAACTAGTAGTTTTGGAAAACTCACAAATGCACCACCCAGATGGAATACAAGGCAGAAGTACGCACAAAGTGACTACAAACTGCAAGAGATAACAGTGGCAAAGTGAAGAACCAGACAAACGATCAGGATACATTGGGAAGAGGGATCGCCCCTGGTGGACGCAAGAATGCTACCTCTCAACGTACTCCATGGAACGACCACTACAACAAGGGTCTGTCAGGGACGACAGACTCAAGAGGGGGGGGGAGTGTTGAAGCTCAAGGTCAAGGACAAAGCATGGAAGCGCATCAAGGAAGTGGACACACAAGAAGAAGGAGCAAGTAGGGAGCTCCAAGAAGCACCTGTCAAATTTTCAGAAGAAATCCCTACAAAAATAGTGATTTTTATCACTAAAAACCATTGTAAATACCATTTTCCATTTTTGTAACTCCATTTTGTTCAAGCCGAGGAGTCCTCGAGCTTGGGGAGTATTAGATCTACCATCCTACCAATTTTCATAATTTTTAGACTCCGTTTGAGCCCCCAAATAAGCCCTGGAACCTATTTTTTAACTAGGCCGGACACTAGGTCTGGACAGGGCCAAAACCACTCAAAAACTATAAAAAGGGCTGGAGAGCTCATTTTTGGGGTTGGCTTGTTGTAGATTTCAGTTTGGTAAGAGAGCTCTTTGGTAATCGAAGCTTTCCATTGTTCCTCTCTTTGCTCTTACCTTGTGCGCGTGTGTGTGTATGTGTGTGCATGCTTGTGTGCTTTCACTCACGCATTTGTGCCATCACTTGCTCGCGGTCTTCATACCGGTCCTCACGTCTCCACGGATTGACATTTATGAGGTGTATCTCCTCACGTTGGTACTCACCATTGTGCTAGAGTGACAGACAAAAATCACGCAATTTAGATATGTTTTGGTCATGAAACTAAACCGACCAAAATAGACTACCTATCTACACAAGTATACTAAAAAACTGAACTTCACTCTTTCACTGATATCTCACAAACTACATAAGCTTTCAAAGAGATATTTGATAGCAGAGAGTACACGAGATAAGCTTTCCAATGAATGTTTAAACGCACAAAATGGTTACATATGCACTGAGATATGAGCTCTGCAACAAAGCTATGTACAAACTAACATGCGGCTGGAAGGAGTCTAAGGGAAAACCAAAATGACAAAATGGCTAGATCCGACTACTGGGAGCTCTTGCCTCTTTCTCTCCTTATTTTTAATGTGCTCCCACTTCACTTTTATAACCAATGAGCATGTGAAGAAGTTTGTGCCTTCTTCTTAACTCACCACTTTCTCCACTACATGCTACTAACTACAAGGCAAGATATTGTATCTCTTACTCATCATGAAGTTTTGACTAGACTTTTTCTTTTATTATTTTTTCCTTTTTTCCTCTACTTTTCCTTTATCTTTATATTTGGTAAATTTATCCAAGCATGGGTCATATGAAAATGATCTTGTACATTTATCTTCAACACTTTGCACATCCATAACTGAGTGTCTTCATGCATCCATGAGGATCCTAATCCTATGGAGTGCATCTGTGTCTCTATGGATGGGATTCCACTGTATGGGGGGTACATCTCTATGAGAGTAATCCTTGAGATTGACTTTGGTTGTAACACCTAAGTGCTGCAAATACAAGGAATTGGTTCCCCAATCCTGTACTACTTGCAATTGTCTCATAGACACTCTTCCCAAATCATCTCATAGGCCTGATTTTTGCAAAAGTCACATATAGCAAAAGTGTGCTCAAACTCTACACCACAAGTAGTGAGAATTATCCCTTATAGCAATCCTAATGGTCTTTCTATGTGACCATTGGCCATCTGTAGTTTCATTCTCATAGGCCTGAGTGATGGCTTGCCCCAACGCTTCCATAGGGAAGTGGTAGCAATAGCAACTCATGTGCCTGAGTCCAAAATAGCCTTGGTGGTGTAACCTTGATGAGTGATTGGAAGATGGGTGTTTCCTTCTTCCCCTTCACTCATGTCTCCTATCTTGTCCAAGGGTATCCTTGGCATTGTTCGATGTGATCCTACTTGGGAATGAAGTTTTGCTACTTCTCGCACTTGATTTGCTACATGTTTACACAATTCTGGCTTGACTTTGAGTAGGTCCTCTAAAGTGAGATTGCACTGCACTTTAGTGTTCTTTACTACCTCTGTATTCCTAGGTATGATTGAGTCTTTGTTTCTTATCATGACCGTGGGTGCTCTCATGTAGGTAGAATTCACTTCCCATGGGCCTGTGAAATGGGGTAGTTCTTGCAAGGAATTAGACTCGAAGACTAATCTCTCACTACATTGGGCATCCTCCTGCTCTCCATAGATGGAAGGAATGTCTTGCAGGAATTGGCCATGTAAGTCATTCACAAGTTCAATGGGAGGACGATTTTCACTTTCTTTGGCCCATTTCTCTTCTTGAATCTCTCTTAAAAATTCTTGGGAATGCATATTCATAGAAGAAGTGGTGTCTGGTTCAGTGGAATTAGGCACATAAGCTTCCTTGGGAGGAATTCTCATTCTTTCACTTGCCTTGTCCTTACCTTGGGAGATGGCTTCCTTCCCAGATTTTGCAATTAATCTCTCTAATCTTTCTAACAGTCCATCAAAATGCAATTGTGTCTTAGCTGAACTAGAGTAGTTGAAAAGGTGGCTAGCTTCAAACATGGTTTAAGCCAGTTCTACCATCTTAGCACAAAGCTTTGTTCTCTCTATCTCTAGATCAGCTCTAGCGTAACATTTTTCATGATCTATCACATTTGGCCCATCTTGGACTCTAGCCTGATATGCTTTAAGCATCATGTCTAGGTCCTCAAGAGTGGGATCTGCTAGGACTGATCCTACTCTAGGTGGTGGGGGGATTACATGAGGTGAAATGGAAGGTGGTGGCTTGGATGGTGATAGGGATGGTGGTGGAGGTGGTGGTATGAGAGAGTGCCTTTGAGATGTGAGATCAACTATTTTGGCTTTTGTTTCTTTTAAGCTTTCCTCTAGCTCCCTCATCTTCTTAGACCATTGTCTCTTCATTCTCTCTCGGTTGTCTTTCCATGCTCTAGTCCTTTTCTTTGTTATACTCTCGATCTCACTAACATCTAAACTCTTTTCTTGACCTAAGCCTTGGTTTTGTTGTAATTTCTGAGCTCTCGTGACCACTTGCACTGGGGTAGTGGAAGTTACACTTCTTGTAGAGTCTACTGCTAACCCAATCACATTAATGGGAGTGATCTTTGTTGCATTGTGTGGGTTCTTTGCGCAGAGGTGCTCTTTCCCACAATCTTGAAAAAATCCTTGAATTTTCATTGATTAGGGTTGTGTAGGTGCCAGCATAGGACAATCACATATGAAGTGATCTCCCTAGCATCTGTAACATGGCCCTCTAGGTGCTTGGGTCTCATCTGTCTAGGTTGAGGCCTAGAATTAGGATCCGCATACATGATATTAGTGCATTCAGACTCTCCACTAGACTCATTAGGGTCTTCATAATAGTAAATTTCATTATGCTCAAGTGACTGCATATAGTAAGCATGTGGGCTATCAATATGAGTAGAGTCAAAACTATGATCACTCGGGTCACTTTTTGAAAGCAATGGTGTTACTGGCACTAAGGCTCTATTTAGATTTTCTTCAACAATTGCATGCTTCACTGGGATCACATTGGCTGGAGTTGGAGGTTGCTGAGCTAACACACATTGAGGCCTTTGTTTGGCCTAATAGGGTTGTTGACAGGGTTGTTGGGGCCTACCATACTACTGTGGGTACTAATTCTGATATCTCCCTTGTTTTGGATATGGTTGTGGATAGTTTTCTCTAACAGCTTGCTTGTGCAGTGTGGTTAGTGTACCTCCTCTGTATGTGCAGTATTGGTTGTTTGGGTTTGCTTGGGGTTGAGCCATAATTGGACACACACTATCCATATGGTCTCCTTGGTAGGTGTATCATCTTTTCACTGGGGCAAATCTAGGTATCTGTTTGCTAGAGACTCCTAATTTTATGGGCTACCTTCTCTGCAAGTTCCTCGATAGATGTGGATTGTTTGGAAGTGAGGCTAGTTGAGCTATCTCAATCTTTATAGACTTTTGAAAGCTCCAATTCCTCCCCTAGATTATCTTTGATGTCTATGCACATGCGCACACACTCTTCTATGGTTCTAGGGTCCTTCAAGTACACATATGATCTCAATTTGGTATTTAACAATCCATCTAAGAATAAAGCCACTTGTTTGACTGGAATTGGTAACTCTGACACTGGGCATCTCTCTAGGTATTGCCTAAATCTTCTTCCTACAAGTCTGATTGTCTCTTGATTTGTTTGTTTAAAGCTATGAATCAATGAGGAAGTGTTGTTTCTTATGCCACTCTTAGAAAATTCCGTGATGAAGGCCTCTAGAAGTTGGTTTATGTTCTTGAATTGCCTCTCATGTAGTGGTTGAAACCATGTAAGAGCTGTGTTCTTGAGGGTTACACCAAATGCATTGTATTGCATGAATAGGCCATCAATTTGCTCAGCTCTCAATACTTGCCTAAATTCAGCCACATGATCATATGGGTCTCCTGTACCATCAAAATAATTCTTCATAGACTTGACCAATTGTGTGGGTCTGAGGGTCCTAGTGTGTTCTCTAGGCCTTGGCAAAGGGAATTCGTTTGCATTTCTTTGATTCCTTGCGCCTCTAGGTTTCTCGTTTTCCATTCTATTTGTCTCAATTCTCGTTCATTCTCTTCCGATTGGGTTAGCAAAGCTTACCTCGGGTCTATCTCTACTCCTGCCCCTTTAAGTTCCATGAGCTTGAGATGTTCCAGCTCCTTGGTGACCATAGGAGATATTGGATCTTGGTTGGGGAAAAATAAATTCACCCTTCCAAGTGTAGGCATGCCTACCATGCTCTAAGACCACAAAGACTCTCGCTGACGTATTGTCTGAATAGGTCACTTTGCTTGGGCTATCAGGATCTTTAAATTCATAGATGGTGAGTGCTCCCATTTCATTAGGTTGCTCAGGTTTATACCTCCAAAAAGCCTTATCTCTCTCTCAGTTTAGGTGTAGACCTATGCTCTTGTTATCCTGGGGAACCCACTTTGGAGTGATTATTCTAGTCAAGACTCATTTGCCTCGAGGGGTTTTGGGTTCTCTTCCTAAGTTCCCTTCCTCTATGTCACATATTTCAGCCTCTAAGATCACGTTGCCAAACTCATTTTTCCTATTTGGGTGGGTGATGACCACATACATTCTTCCTTATTTATCTATGTATGCACCATTTTCAAACTTGACTACTGGATGTTCTAGTCCAATGGGTTGATCAGGGTTTTTAATCTGGACAACAGATCTTCTCAGACCATCCTCATAGATGCGAGCACCTAATGGATTGGTCCTAACATATTCCAGTTGAGTCTTGTAAGGTCCTTTTGGCTTTTCTAGGTATGCCACTCCTGAACTACCTATGGGTCTCTCCATGATAAATGACATCTCAGAGTCACTTGTTTTTTAATTTAGAGCATAGGGGTAATCACTTAATTGTTGGGCCCAAGACCTAGCAGTATGATTGACACTAGCTTCAGAAGATCTGAGGCTTTGTATATCTTGTCCTAAATATCTCCCTGACCTAAGATTCATAAGCCTTGGAGTTTATCCCAATTTTTCCCAATACAATCTCATTACAGAGTTCATTTGGATCAGTCCCTTGCTCTTTTTATTTTCCTTCGGCTGTCACTTCTTGTCCAATGGTTTTTTTCACAGGAACACTTGAGTTTTATCACACTTGAATATTGATCGCTCAATTTAAATTCTTTTACTTTAGGGCTTTTTGCAAATGTAACATATTTATGCTTGCACTTGAGTAATTAGGGTTCTTGAACTTGATGGTGCTTAACGTAGCCCTAATTAATCAATACCTCTGTCCATACTTAGCCTAAGCTAGGAATTGATAGAGGGAGTTGAGAATGATCCAACCTCAAGTTGCTTATCCCTTGCCCTTGAGTGCTCAAGAACGTCGTTCTCAAGCGTGTAGTATGCTCGTGCTCTGGACTCCCATTAGTGCTCTCAATGGACCTATAAAAGTCCAAAGTTAGCTCAAGATTTCAATTTAATTGACTTAACCAACCATGTCCATTTATGTAATACCAAGACCCAATTTTGATTTGTGTTTATGAAGATCTAAAACCGTGAAGATAGGACTTTGTCCAAAACTATCTCCTAGGTATTGTGGACCTTTCCAAATACTTAAAAGAATAGGAAAGATGGCCTACCAGCTCCAACTTCCAAAGAATAGTCAAATCCATCTAGTTTTTCATGTTAGTCGGCTTAAGAAAAGGTTGGGTGAATCTGACAACCTCATTCTAGATAGTGAGGTAGTTGATCCTATCTCTGTTCGATCTATTCCACATGAGCCTGAGAGCATACTATGCACTCGAAAGAAACGGATGAGAAATCACCTATATAAAGAGTGTCTAGTAAAGTGGAAAGATAGTTCAGAAGATAGTGCCACATGGGAGCAGGTTAGCACCCTTCAAAGATGGTTTCCCAGTTTTAAATTACCTCCCCAAGTGACTTCTTAAGGGGAAGGATATGGAGAAACAACACGGAGATATGACCATGTGTTTTTGACACATGGGGATATAGTGGGAGTGGTATTTCTCTCATTTCTCTCTTTTTATTAGACCTTCCAATACCATTTTTGAGGACAAAAATGGAATTACGAGGATGGAAATGTCACATGGAGTATTACATCATGTTCAACTTGGGGACTACTAATGCAAGATGGACAATCCTTGAGCATCATGTAGACATATGCTTCCATTGTTGGCCAATATACACATTATCTCTTAAGTGTTTATAACATCTTATGTTTTGAATGATGTTGCCCTAATGCACATACATGTGCTAATTGCAACCATTTGTCATGCTCTTCCTCTTCCACAAAACAAGGAAAGATTACTTGATTAGTCTGCTTGTAGATACTCATTGCAAGTATGTGATACTTATATGACTTCATAATTTCTTCTTCTTTGCTCCTTAGCACAGGGTTCCTAGTTCCAAATGTGAGAATAGGCACTTAGTCTAATCATTTTTCTCAATTTGGGACCACTTCTAGGTTGGGCAAGTATGCATCAGAAAGTTCTTCTGACACAACTTGCAATGATTCTCTTGAAGTAACTCCTGAAAGATAATCCGCTCAAAGGTGGGTCTTAGATTTCCTAACAACTATTTCAAGATCATATTCCATTAGTAAGAGAAACCATCTTACTAGCATGCATCTATTGCAAGGCTTGTTCACTAAGTAAAGTAAAGTTTGATTGTCTATAAAAGAATTTAAAACTTACTTGCAAGCAATTAGTGTCCAAATTTCTTAATTGCATAGACAATGCCTAATCCCTCTCTCTTGGTGGTAGTGCAATTCCTCTCTGCCACATTTAATTGCCTACTTGCATATGCTATGGGAAGGTCTATGTTCCCTTTACCTCTAGGTTGTGCTAGCACTTATCTTCATCTATCGATATTCCATTCTTTGACCCAATGTGACCTAATATCTACCCTTGTCTAACCATGAAAATGCACTTTTTTGGTTTCAAGCATACCTGATATTCTCCACATTCGTCAAAGATCTATTTGATCTCTTGGATGTGAGTTTGTCTTATGTGGGAATGAGCACACAAGTCATCCACATAGACTTTTAAATTATTTCTCAATATGTCTTTAAAGACATGACATATCAGCCTTTGAAAAGTAGCCGGTGCATTGGTGAATTCAAATGGAATCACATGAAATGCAAAGATTCCTCGTGATTTGGCAAAAGCCATCTTGTATTGATCCTCTAGGGCAATGGCCACTTGATTGTAACATGAAAATCCATCAAGGAAGCTATAAACTTCCTTGTTCGCTACTTGTTCTAGTAGATGTTCAATGATAGGAAGCGGATGACTATCTCTTATAGTGGTAGTGTTAACTTTCTTCAAGTTAATGCACATGTATCTCAGTGATGAGTAGCACCTCCTTTAATGTCAATCCGGGAAGATGTGAGGATGGTATGAAGACCTCGAGCAAGTGGCGGCACAAATGCGTGAGTGAGAAGCACACAAACATGCACACACATACACACACACGCGCACACACAGCAAGAAAAAGAGGGAGAAGCAATGGAGTTCTTAGATTACTTTCAAAAAGCTCTTACAAGTTCGTTTCAATTACAATCCAACCTCAAAAATGAGCTCTCTAGCTCCTTTTATAGTTTTTGACTATCTTTGGCCCTGTTCAGACCTAGTGTCCGGCCTAGTTAAAAATTAGGTTCCAGGGCTTATTAGAGGGCTCAAACGAGATCTAAAAAATATGAAAATTGGCAGGTAGATACTTCTAAAGCTCCTCAAGCTCACGGACTCCTTGGCTTGCACAAAATGGAGCTACAAAAATACGAAATGATATTTACAATGGTTTTTAGTGATGAAAATCACTATTTGTGTAGGGATTTCCTCTACTGATTTGTCATACACCTCTTTGAGCTCCCTACTTGCTCTTTCTTCTTGTGTGCTCAACTCCTTGATGTCTTGAAAAATTAGATGGCCTACTTGCCAGATCTCCTTTGACTACCATGCCTGCTTGTGCTGTCCCTTCGCTCTGACTCTCTTCGTCTTGTGGCTCCTTCGGTTCCCTGACTGCTGCCAACACCCCCCCCACTCTCGCGTCTGTCGCCCCTGACAGATCCTTGTCTAGAGGATTTTTGAACATAATATTGGACGACATCGGAGGCTAGGTGGTGTTCTTCGAGGCACAAGCCGCGTGCTAGATCTGTGAGCAAATCATCCCAATTCACAGGTCCGAGAACATCTGGATGAGGCACCCTCAATTGTTCTGAGTGAATAGTTCTCTCCACAGCAAATAATTGGAGGAGATGTGATGGTCTGGGTATAAAGATTTCGGAGTGATATTCCCAGAACCCTGTGATGAACATCTCCTCAAATGTCTGTTTAAAGCAGGCTAGGAGGATGATTCTGGCGTGCCAAGCATATATTACTTCAATTGATGGGGTGGTACTCATATCGTACACCAGATCCTGGTTTCCTGTCACGAAGCCTGCTCCTGAGAAGTGAGGGTCCTTAATGTTCTTAAACGTCCTGAAAGTGATCAGCATTAATTCAAATATTTTCATACACATCTGGGCCATCACATCGGGACTATTGCGTAGCCGAATACTCCAGTGACGGATTGTAGAAATCATGTAGTTCACCGTGGGGGGTCCTCGTGGAGGTGCTAGATAAACGTAATTTAACCATTTTGCGCAGGCTTTGATGTCTCTGACGGCAATAGTGAATTCAGGCCAGGTGCGTCGTCGAAGAACTGGAATGTAACAAGGATTATATTTAATAAATAACGGCATATTATTCCAGGTTCGGACCATTTCAGGATATGTTTCCAAAAGCCTGATTCTCCAGGTGGGTTGATGGATGGACCCACGCGTAGCACTTTCCGGTATATCATCTGGACGAAATTGTGTAGCGAATGTGGGAGGCTTGCCGCATTGTCGTTGAATCTCGGCATTGTAATCGGCCAACAGTATGCAGTATGGCACATATTGGTCATTATTGGTGCCGATCCATCTATGATGAGACATGCTTCTGAAATATTCTGACTTTATGACAGTTTCTTCTAGGTTTGATAGTGACTGGATCTGAATGGCCACTCGTTCTTCGTGGGTGTTCGCTGTCCTTTCCAGTGTCTGAAGTCACTCGGGTGCTTCCACTTCCAAGGTGTCTAGTCCCTCTGAGGTTCGTCGCCCGCCTGGCATTGGCATAGGAACATACGGTTCTTCGTACGAATCATCTACCTCAATAGGGACCAACTCTTCTGGCTCTGGTTCTACCACCGGAGAGGGCTGCCTCTCGTATGTCAGTAACCTCTTTTGTAATTCTGCTACCTGCTCAGTTAAGGCTTTTACTTCGTCGGAGGTAGAGGTTGATGGGACACTCTTCGGTTGTTCTTCCTGTTCCTTAAGTCTGCTCTGTAGTGTGTCACGTTCTCTTTCCAAGTCATCATGGGCTTCCAGGAGATCTGCATAGCTTTCCAAAATGGTTTTCATCGTCTCCGTGGGAACTGCTTTGAACTGCTCTGGATCTATCTCGTGTGGAGAGCCTTCCATTGCCGCTTCCAGATTCTCTTCATTTTGTTTTTGCAGTCTTTTGTTCTCTTCCAGTGTTGTGGCCATATGTTTCCTGAGTAGCGCCAAGTTACGTCTGACTCGTAGGTTATCGGCTTGGTATACTTCGAGCAAGGCTTCTAGTTGTTTGACGCCTGATTTTGTCGATGGTTGGGGTGCCTCCAATAGTGTTTGGTGAGCCTGCTCAAGCGTTGTGTAACGTTGATTCACATCTGCATTTTCCTCTTCCAGAATTTTAAATTGCCTTTGTAAGTTCTGGTGATGTGTTGTCAGTTGTTGATACCCGCCGTCCAGAGCTCTGTACTCATTCTGAAGCTCATATACACATTGATTTAATGCTAGAAATATGCTATTTACATTAAATGCTGCTGGGAGGGGTGAAGATGCAGGGGGAATGGGGGCGGGAAAGGGAATTGTGAATGATGTGGATGCAAGTGGAGATGTGGGTGGAGGGGGTATGGGAGATGGAGGTGGCATGGGGGGAGGGAGCGGTGCAGTGGCAGGAGATGTTTCCATAGTGTCAACTGTTTGAGTGACAGTGTAGATGGGGATCGTGGGTGGGGTGGATGTGACGTTAGTGAAGAGAGTGGTGAAAGTGGGCATGGTGACTCCCCCGAATTGGATTCCCGGAGAGAGTGGAATTCCCATGACGATTGTGGTGGTAGTGGACGTGGTGGTGCTAGTGTCATGTGGTGGAGTGAGTTATGTAGTGAGAGGTGGGGAGGGTGGTGACCGTGGTGCTTCCTGATGTTCGTCTGCTTGCGTTGTCTCTCCTGGTGTTGTACATTGATATGAATTTGTTTCCCGGACCTCACGGGACGAGCGGGAACCCTTTTCTCAAATCTGTGAATGTAGGCCATTGCCTCATGAATGGCCTCATCCAATCCTACTGCATCGGCATGTAGGTTTATGGACTCAATGAACATATCGTCCACGCCTTCCTCCGCTAGTAATTGGTTCATGAGTTTCTTGCCCGCTTCCAGTGACATTTTATGCTGTTCTTGAACTAATTGCATGGTTCGATATAGTCTTTTTATTTGTGCCGAATATGCAGGGGCACTTGCTAACTCTGAAAGTTCGTCATACTCTTGTTCCTCGTAGGCTTCTTCCTCTTGTTCGGTCTCTTGTTCCTCGATGTTGACTTCTACCACTTCTGGTCGGGTGGGGGCTGCAGTTGTTGTATGGGGTTGTGGTTCCTGAGCTCGCTCTGTTTCCGTCTCGAGATTAGAGTCGTAAATTAGTCTAGCCACTTCTTCATCCGTGAGATCGTTGAGAGTAAAGCCCTGTGGAAATTCCAAATCTGAGGGGACGGGTGGAAATACCAGATTGGGTCCCTCTGTACTTGGTCTTGGTAGCCGGATGGTGAATGGCCTAATGCGTCGTGTCTGGGGAGGGGTAATTTCTGGTGTAGTGGTGGCTCCCCTTGGTTGAGCACAGGGTAATTGGACTCCCCCTCTCATCTTCTTTGATGGGGGACCTGCCACTGATAGCCTTCTCTGGAATTCCTGGGCCCGGGGCCATATGAGTGCCCGCTGAATAGGCACGTCATAGGCAAGACATCGGTAGATTATCTTGGTTAGAGCACAACATCCGTGAAGCACATTCTTCAGGCCCTGGGGGGGTAAAAACTGAGAACAGGTTTTTCTCCCAATATGAGCTAAGGGGTCTCCTATGAGTCTAATCACCCAAAAATTTCCCAAAAATAGCCCCAAAATTGGCCAAAAATTGAAACCCTAAAATTTGCGATGGGGGTGCACAATCGCGATGGTGTGAGACAATCGCGATGGTCTGGGACCGTCGCGATGGCGTGAGGGTGAACCGTCGCGATGGCGTGAAAGTGGACAATCACGATGGCGTGAAAGTGGACAATCGCGATGGCGTGAAAGTGAACCGTCGCGATGGCGTGAAAGTGGACAATCGCGATGCCGTGAAAGTGAACCGTTGCGATGGCTCGATCAGGCGGACAATCGCGATGGCGTCAGTCAACGGTCAACGTGAACAATCGCGATGGTCCAAAGTGAACCGTCGCGATGGTCACAGATGCGATGGCTTGAGCCAATCGCGATGGTCTGGGCGCGATGGCGTGAGCCAATCGCGATGGTCCAAAATTTCGGGTTGTCGCGATGGTGCAAGGGTGCGAGCCGTCGCAATGGTCCCATTTGCCACGTGGCACCGTCGGCGCGATGGCGTGAGCCAATCGCGATGGTGTGGGGTCAACCGAACAGTCGCGATGGTCCGCGAACCGTCGCGATGGTCCAAATGAACCGTCGCGATGGCGTGAGACCGTCGCGATGGTCCGGCCGAGCCGTCGCGATGGCATGAGCCAATCGCGATGGTGTGACACAATCGCGATGGTCTGAGACCGTCGCGATGGTCCACCAAACTGATGATTTTGCAAATGCAAGTTTGGATTCCTAGAGGCGCAAGGGTCGCCTACACGCCTGTGTGGTCGCTTACCTCAAATTCCGAAGTTTGCAGACCATCGCGATGGTTTGACACACTCGGAAATTTCTGACAGAAGTTGATTTTCTTACCTTTTTGCAGCCTTCCTGATGCACTGGAGTACTGTACCTGCAAGAAAACTCAAGAAAGCAAAAGCACACACAAGCACAAAAGCTCTCTCTCACTCTCTCGCATGCACAAATGAGGGGAAATGAGGAGAATGGGTGGATATGGTGAATTTTCTGATTTTTTTGGAGATGAAGATGATGATGCGGTGATGAAGATGGAGTGTGGGGGAGGTGAAAAACACTAAAAACTAAGTAAAAACAACAACAAAAACTGAAATTTTTACCTTCCAACGCCACTTCTTGCTATACTCTTACCATCACACATTCGTCCTAGACTCCATCCCCGGCAACGGCGCCAAATTTGGTGTTGCTCTAGCACAATGGTGAGAACCACGTTAAGAAGCTCCACCTCCTTAATGTCAATCCGCGAAAGAGATAGGAGTGATATGAAGATCGTGAATGTGAGATGAAGTGAGAGTGAAGGTGAGAAGCATAGAAATGCACACACACATACACACACACTACGAAGAGACAAGCAAGACACAATGGAAGGAGAGAAATCAACTCTATTACTCAAGAACACTCTTACAAGCTCAAAATAGCTCTAAGCTCACACTAGCCAACACTAACTACTTCAAAAATGAGCTCTCTAGCTCTTTTTATAGTTTCTAGACTAGTTTTGACCGGTTTCACATCTAGTGACCGGCATAGTTAAAAATTAGGTCCTACATGCTATTTGGAAGGGTAAACGATGTCTAAAAATAACGAAAATTGATACGCTTGTTCTACCTAAGCTCCTCAAGCTCGAGGACTCCTCGGCTTGCACAAAATGGAGCTATGGATTACAAAATGGGGTTTTCTATGTTACATATGTTACAATAGTGATAAAAATCACTGTTGGAGGTTTTTGAAAAGTATTTTTAGAACATGATTCTTTGAAAAAAGATTTGACTGGCTCCCTGCTCCGTTGTTACATGTTTCCGCATCGTCTGTGCCTCTGGCTGCTTCCAACACATGTCCTTCAGCTTTGGAATGTTGATGTGTCCTATTCTTTTGTGCCATAAGTCCAGCTCTGAAATCTTCTTGTTCCCACATTGAATGTACATGACCTTTCCATGTGGATGTTGGACATCCAAAGTGAACATCCTTCCTTCTCTTCTACCTCGAGCAATGACCTTGAAGCCTTCTTTTGGATTCCTTATGAAGCACCCATTCTCATTGAATATGACATGATAACCCTTCTCTACCACTTGTCCTATTGAAATCAAGTTCTTTGAAATTGTAGGAACATGAAGAACATTAGATAGTACCTTTGCTCTGCTTGTATCTCCAAGCCTTATATCTCCAATGTGTTCAATCATGTGTTGAGTATCATCACCTGTTTCAACACATCCTTTTCCACTTGGTACCTGTAGATTAGTGAACAAACTTCCTTGGCATGATATATGGTTACTACAACCTGAATCAATGTACCATTTTTTGTCATCTTCACAAGAGCTTCTATACTCATGTCTCATTGCAAGTAGTGTGTCCTTGCTTCCTTCACTTGAGGTGCTTGCATAGTTGCTTTGGTTCCTTTGATTGCCTCCATTTGGTCTTCCATTCTTCAGCCAACAATCACTAGCATAGTGTCCTACTTTACCACAATGATAGCATGTTATACCTTGATGAGAATTGTAGGAGCTTCGGCCTCTTCCTCTACTTCTACCTCGACCTCTTCCTTGTGTGTTGGCATTTGATGCATCCTTGTTGTCTTCCGAATTGTTTTGATTGTAGTTGGAGTAGTTGTGACCTCTTCCTTTTCCTCTTGAGCTTCGTCTTGAGTTTCTTCCTTTACCTCGACCTGCATATAACATTTGGTTGTGGCTGTCCTTTCCTTTGGGACCACCGAAGCTAAGCTCTTTTGTGACAAGATGAGGGATTAGTTGTTCAAAACCTGGATATACATCTTTCAAGTTAATGGAAGTTATAAAAGGCTTCCATCTTTCATCTTCTCTCAAGCCATTGAGAGTATAACACACAAGATCTTTGTCTTCAACCGTTGTGCCAATAGAAGCTAAAGCATCGCTTAGCTCCTTAATCTTCAAAGTATATTCAGCTATGGATTGACTCGAACTTTTCTTGATTGTGTTCAACTCATTCTTGAGTTGAAGTTTCCTAGCTTTCGTATTTGTTGAATACATCCTTTCAAGAGCTTCTCAAGCATCCTTAGCTTTCTCTAGATGTTGAATATGACCTACCATGGCATTAGTAATGACTTGTGAAATGAGGAACATGACTCTCTTATTCCTCTCTTCCCATTCTTTTGCTTGCCTCCTTTGGACTTCGGTGGCCATGGCTTGATTGATTTGAGATTGAGCATCATCGCCGCTCACAATACCCCATAAGCCTTTGCCCATTAGGTAGTTGGTCATTCTAAACTTCCACATGGGATAGTTATCCTTGTCCAACTTCTCTACTTGTTGACCCAAGTCAGCCATTGAAGAGTATCAAAGACTTTGAGAGTTACCTCGAATAGTTATAGTCCTTTGCTCTTGCGTTTGTGAAGCTCCTTCTTG
Organism: Ceratopteris richardii; assembly: GCA_020310875.1. Lineage (NCBI taxonomy): Eukaryota > Viridiplantae > Streptophyta > Polypodiopsida > Polypodiales > Pteridaceae > Ceratopteris > Ceratopteris richardii. The sequence continues at coordinate 218,504,957 of CM035409.1, forward strand.
TTTTGTAGCTCCTCTTTTGCTTTGCTTCACCTCCAGCTCTGTTGATGAAGCTTCAACACCAAGTTTGCTCTGATACCAACTGTGGAGAATGAGTTCTCCTATGCGCAACGGAAGTGTGTAGTGAACCCTTGTATGTACAGCACTTGGACAAACATCTGCACCTTATATAGCTTGCTGCTCTCAACACAAAACTCAAATGGACTTGATGCTTTAGTCAATCAAAGTAGACAAAGAGAGCTTTCTAACAAGCTATAAATGACTTAATTTGGACAAGTTTTGATTACAAAACACAACTGTCAAAGATGAACTACCTGTCCACACAGGTATGCTAAAGAACTGAGCTTCACTCTCTGACTGATAGCTCTCTAAATATATATTCTTTGAGAAAGATATTTGGTATAAAGAAAGTAAACACAAATAGCGTTCCAACAAGCTAAAAATCAAGTAATTTGGATGAGTTTTGATTAGGAAACCCAACTCATCAAGATAGACCACCTGCACACATAAGTACACTATTAAACTGGACTTTACTCTCTAACAGATATCTCACAGACTATGAATGTTCTGAATGAGATATTTGAGACAGTGAACGTAAATGCCAAGGGCTTTCCAAAAAGTCAAAAATCATGCAATTTAGATATGTTTTGGTCATGAAACTGAACCGACCAAAATAGACTACCTATCTACACAGGTATACTAAAAAACTGAACTTCACTCTTTCACTGATATCTCACAAACTACATAAGCTTTCAAAGAGATATTTGATAGCAAAGAGTACACGAGATAAGCTTTCCAATGAATGTTTAAACGCACAAAATGGTTACATATGCACTGAGATATGAGCTCTACAACAGAGCTATGTACAAACTGACATGCGGCTGGAAGGAGTCTAAGGGAAAACCAAAATGACAAAATGGCTAGATCCGACTACTGGGAGCTCTTGCCTCTTTCTCTCCTTATTTTTAATGTGCTCCCACTTCACTTTTATAACCAATGAGCATGTGAAGAAGTTTGTGCCTTCTTCTTAACTCACCACTTTCTCCACTACATGCTACTAACTACAAGGCAAGATATTGTATCTCTTACTCATCATGAAGTTTTGACTAGAATTTTTCTTTTATTATTTTTTCCTTTTTTCCTCTACTTTTCCTTTATCTTTATATTTGGTAAATTTATCCAAGCATGGGTCATATGAAAATGATCTTGTACATTTATCTTCAACACTTTGCACATCCATAACTGAGTGTCTTCATGCATCCATGAGGATCCTAATCCTATGGAGTGCATCTGTGGCTCTATGGATGGGATTCCACTGTATGGGGGGTACATCTCTATGAGAGTAATCCTTGAGATTGACTTTGGTTGTAACACCTAAGTGCTGCAAATACAAGGAATTGGTTCCCCAATCCTGTACTACTTGCAATTGTCTCATAGACACTCTTCCCAAATCATCTCATAGGCCTGATTTTTGCAAAAGTCACATATAGCAAAAGTGTGCTCAAACTCTACACCACAAGTAGTGAGAATTATCCCTTATAGCAATCCTAATGGTCTTTCTATGTGACCATTGGCCATCTGTAGTTTCATTCTCATAGGCCTGAGTGATGGCTTGCCCCAACGCTTCCATAGGGAAGTGGTAGCAATAGCAACTCATGTGCCTAAGTCCAAAATAGCCTTGGTGGTGTAACCTTGATGAGTGATTGGAAGATGGGTGTTTCCTTCTTCCCCTTCACTCATGTCTCCTATCTTGTCCAAGGGTATCCTTGGCACTGTTCGATGTGATCCTACTTGGGAATGAAGTTTTGCTACTTCTCGCACTTGATTTTGCTACATGTTTACACAATTCTGGCTTGACTTTGAGTAGGTCCTCTAAAGTGAGATTGCACTGCACTTTAGTGTTCTTTACTACCTCTGTATTCCTAGGTATGATTGAGTCTTTGTTTCTTATCATGACCGTGGGTGCTCTCATGTAGGTAGAATTCACTTCCCATGGGCCTGTGAAATGGGGTAGTTCTTGCAAGGAATTAGACTCGAAGACTAATCTCTCACTACATTGGGCATCCTCCTGCTCTCCATAGATGGAAGGAATGTCTTGCAGGAATTGGCCATGTAAGTCATTCACAAGTTCAATGGGAGGAGGATTTTCACTTTCTTTGGCCCATTTCTCTTCTTGAATCTCTCTTAAAAATTCTTCGGAATGCATATTCATAGAAGAAGTGGTGTCTGGTTCAGTGGAATTAGGCACATAAGCTTCCTTGGGAGGAATTCTCATTCTTTCACTTGCCTTGTCCTTACCTTGGGAGATGGCTTCCTTCCCAGATTTTGCAATTAAGCTCTCTAATCTTTCTAGTAGTCCATCAAAATGCAATTGTGTCTTAGCTGAACTAGAGTAGTTGAAAAGGTGGCTAGCTTCAAACATGGTTTAAGCCAGTTCTACCATCTTAGCACAAAGCTTTGTTCTCTCTATCTCTAGATCAGCTCTAGGGTAACATTTTTCATGATCTATCACATTTGGCCCATCTTGGACTCTAGCCTGATATGCTTTAAGCATCATGTCTAGGTCCTCAAGAGTGGGATCTGCTAGGACTGATCCTACTCTAGGTGGTGGGGGGATTACATGAGGTGAAATGGAAGGTGGTGGCTTGGATCGTGATAGGGATGGTGGTGGAGGTGGTGGTATGAGAGAGTGCCTTTGAGATGTGAGATCAACTATTTTGGCTTTTGTTTCTTTTAAGCTTTCCTCTAGCTCCCTCATCTTCTTAGACCATTGTCTCTTCATTCTCTCTCGGCTGTCTTTCCATGCTCTAGTCCTTTTCTTTGTTATACTCTCGATCTCACTAACATCTAAACTCTTTTCCTGACCTAAGCCTTGGTTTTGTTGTAATTTCTGAGCTCTCGTGACCACTTGCACTGGGGTAGTGGAAGTTACACTTCTTGTAGAGTCTATTGCTAACCCAATCACATTAATGGGAGTGATCTTTGTTGCATTGTGTGGGTTCTTTGGGCAGAGGTGCTCTTTCCCACAATCTTGAAAAAATCCTTGAATTTTCATTGATTAGGGTTGTGTAGGTGCCAGCATAGGACAATCACATATGAAGTGATCTCCCTGGCATCTGTAACATGGCCCTCTAGGTGCTTGGGTCTCATCTGTCTAGGTTGAGGCCTAGAATTAGGATCCGCATACATGATATTAGTGCATTCAGACTCTCCACTAGACTCATTAGGGTCTTCATAATAGTAAATTTCATTATGCTCAAGTGACTACATATAGTAAGCATGTGGGCTATCAATATGAGTAGAGTCAAAACTATGATCACTCGGGTCACTTTTTGAAAGCAATGGTGTTACTGGCACTAAGGCTCTATTTAGATTTTCTTCAACAACTGCATGCTTCACTGGGATCACATTGGCTGGAGTTGGAGGTTGCTGAGCTAACACACATTGAGGCCTTTGTTTGGCCTAATAGGGTTGCTGATAGGGTTGTTGGGGCCTACCATACTACTGTGGGTACTAATTCTGATATCTCCCTTGTTGTGGATATGGTTGTGGATAGTTTTCTCTAACAGCTTGCTTGTGCAGTGTGGTTAGTGTACCTCCTCTGTATGGTGCAGTATTGGTTGTTTGGGTTTGCTTGGGGTTGAGCCATAATTGGACACACACTATCCATATGGTCTCCTTGGTAGGTGTATCATCTTTTCACTGGGGCAAATCTAGGTATCTGTTTGCTAGAGACTCCTAATTTATGGGCTACCTTCTCTGCAAGTTCCTCGATAGATGTGGATTGTTTGGAAATGAGGCTAGTTGAGCTATCTCAATCTTTATAGACTTTTGAAAGCTCCAATTCCTCCCCTAGATTATCTTTGATGTCTATGCACATGCGCACACACTCTTCTATGGTTCTAGGGTCCTTCAAGTACACATATGATCTCAATTTGGTATTTAACAATCCATCTAAGAATAAAGCCACTTGTTTGGCTGGAATTGGTAACTCTGGCACTGGGCATCTCTCTAGGTATTGCCTAAATCTTCTTCCTACAAGTCTGATTGTCTCTTGATTTGTTTGTTTAAAGCTATGAATCAATGAGGAAGTGTTGTTTCTTATGCCACTCTTAGAAAATTCCGTGATGAAGGCCTCTAGAAGTTGGTTTATGTTCTTGAATTGCCTCTCATGTAGTGGTTGAAACCATGTAAGAGCTGTGTTCTTGAGGGTTACACCAAATGCATTGTATTGCATGAATAGGCCATCAATTTGCTCAGCTCTCAATACTTGCCTAAATTCAGCCACATGATCATATGGGTCTCCTGTACCATCAAAATAATTCTTCATAGACTTGACCAATTGTGTGGTTCTGAGGGTCCTAGTGTGTTCTCTAGGCCTTGGCAAAGGGAATTCGTTTGCATTTCTTTGATTCCTTGCGCCTCTAGGTTTCTCGTTTTCCATTCTATTTGTCTCAATTCTCGTTCATTCTCTTCCTATTGGGTTAGCAAAGCTTACCTCGGGTCTATCTCTACTCCTGCCCCTTTAAGTTCCATGAGCTTGAGATGTTCCAGCTCCTTGGTGACCATAGGAGATATTGGATCTTGGTTGGGGAAAAATAAATTCACCCTTCCAAGTGTAGGCATGCCTACCATGCTCTAAGACCACAAAGACTCTCGCTGACGTATTGTCTGAATAGGTCACTTTGCTTGGGCTATCAGGATCTTTAAATTCATAGATGGTGAGTGCTCCCATTTCATTAGGTTGCTCAGGTTTATACCTCCAAAAAGCCTTATCTCTCTCTCAGTTTAGGTGTAGACCTATGCTCTTGTTATCCTGGGGAACCCACTTTGGAGTGATTATTCTAGTCAAGACTCATTTGCCTCGAGGGGTTTTGGGTTCTCTTCCTAAGTTCCCTTCCTCTATGTCACCTACTTCAGCCTCTAAGATCACGTTGCCAAACTCATTTTTCCTATTTGGGTGGGTGATGACCACATACATTCTTCCTTATTTATCTATGTATGCACCATTTTCAAACTTGACTACTGGATGTTCTAGTCCAATGGGTTGATCAGGGTTTTTAATCTGGACAACAGATCTTCTCAGACCATCCTCATAGATGCGAGCACCTAATCGATTGGTCCTAACATATTCCAGTTGAGTCTTGTAAGGTCCTTTTGGCTTTTCTAGGTATGCCACTCCTGAACTACCTATGGGTCTCTCCATGATAAATGACATCTCAGAGTCACTTGTTTTTTAATTTAGAGCATAGGGGTAATCACTTAATTGTTGGGCCCAAGACCTAGCAGTATGATTGACACTAGCTTCAGAAGATCTGAGGCTTTGTATATCTTGTCCTAAATATCTCCCTGACCTAAGATTCATAAGCCTTGGAGTTTATCCCAATTTTTCCCAATACAATCTCATTACAGAGTTCATTTGGATCAGTCCCTTGCTCTTTTTATTTTCCTTCGGCTGTCACTTCTTGTCCAATGGTTTTTGTCACAGGAACACTTGAGTTTTATCACACTTGAATATTGATCGCTCAATTTAAATTCTTTTACTTTAGGGCTTTTTGCAAATGTAACATATTTATGCTTGCACTTGAGTAATTAGGGTTCTTGAACTTGATGGTGCTTAACGTAGCCCTAATTAATCAATACCTCTGTCCATACTTAGCCTAAGCTAGGAATTGATAGAGGGAGTTGAGAATGATCCAACCTCAAGTTGCTTATCCCTTGCCCTTGAGTGCTCAAGAACGTCGTTCTCAAGCGTGTAGTATGCTCGTGCTCTGGACTCCCATTAGTGCTCTCAATGGACCTATAAAAGTCCAAAGTTAGCTCAAGACTTCAATTTAATTGACTTAACCAACCATGTCCATTTATGTAATACCAAGACCCAATTTTGATTTGTGTTTATGAAGATCTAAAACCGTGAAGATAGGACTTTGTCCAAAACTATCTCCTAGGTATTGTGGACCTTTCCAAATACTTAAAAGAATAGGAAAGATGGCCTACCAGCTCCAACTTCCAAAGAATAGTCAAATCCATCTAGTTTTTCATGTTAGTCGGCTTAAGAAAAGGTTGGGTGAATCTGACAACCTCATTCTAGATAGTGAGGTAGTTGATCCTATCTCTGTTCGATCTATTCCACATGAGCCTGAGAGCATACTATGCACTCGAAAGAAACGGATGAGAAATCACCTATATAAAGAGTGTCTAGTAAAGTGGAAAGATAGTTCAGAAGATAGTGCCACATGGGAGCAGGTTAGCACCCTTCAAAGATGGTTTCCCAGTTTTAAATTACCTCCCCAAGTGACTTCTTAAGGGGAAGGATATGGAGAAACAACACGGAGATATGACCATGTGTTTTTGACACATGGGGATATAGTGAGAGTGGTATTTCTCTCATTTCTCTCTTTTTATTAGACCTTCCAATACCATTTTTGAGGACAAAAATGGAATTACGAGGATGGAAATGTCACATGGAGTATTACATCATGTTCAACTTGGGGACTACTAACGCAAGATGGACAATCCTTGAGCATCATGTAGACATATGCTTCCATTGTTGGCCAATATACACATTATCTCTTAAGTGTTTATAACATCTTATGTTTTGAATGATGTTGCCCTAATGCACATACATGTGCTAATTGCAACCATTTGTCATGCTCTTCCTCTTCCACAAAACAAGGAAAGATTACTTGATTAGTCTGCTTGTAGATACTCATTGCAAGTATGTGATACTTATATGACTTCATAATTTCTTCTTCTTTGGTCCTTAGCACAGGGTTCCTAGTTCCAAATGTGAGAATAGGTACTTAGTCTAATCATTTTTCTCAATTTGGGACCACTTCTAGGTTGGGCAAGTATGCATCAGAAAGTTCTTCTGACACAACTTGCAATGATTCTCTTGAAGTAACTCCTGAAAGATAATCCGCTCAAAGGTGGGTCTTAGATTTCCTAACAACTATTTCAAGATCATATTCCATTAGTAAGAGAAACCATCTTACTAGCATGCATCTATTGCAAGGCTTGTTCACTAAGTAAAGTAAAGTTTGATTGTCTATAAAGAATTTAAAACTTACTTGCAAGCAATTAGTGTCCAAATTTCTTAATTGCATAGACAATGCCTGATCCCTCTCTCTTGGTGGTAGTGCAATTCCTCTCTACCACATTTAATTGCCTACTTGCATATGCTATGGGAAGGTCTATGTTCCCTTTACCTCTAGGTTGTGCTAGCACTTATCTTCATCTATCGATATTCCATTCTTTGACCCAATGTGACCTAATATCTACCCTTGTCTAACCATGAAAATGCACTTTTTTGGTTTCAAGCATACCTGATATTCTCCACATTCGTCAAAGATCTATTTGATCTCTTGGATGTGAGTTTGTCTTATGTGGGAATGAGCACACAAGTAATCCACATAGACTTTTAAATTATTTCTCAATATGTCTTTAAAGACATGACATATCAACCTTTGAAAAGTAGCCGGTGCATTGGTGAATTCAAATGGAATCACATGAAATGCAAAGATTCCTCGTGATTTGGCAAAAGCCATCTTGTATTGATCCTCTAGGGCAATGGCCACTTGATTGTAACATGAAAATCCATCAAGGAAGCTATAAAATTCCTTGTTCGCTACTTGTTCTAGTAGATGTTCAATGATAGGAAGCGGATGACTATCTCTTATAGTGGTAGTGTTAACTTTCTTCAAGTTAATGCACATGTATCTCAGTGATGAGTAGCACCTCCTTTAATGTCAATCCGGGAAGATGTGAGGATGGTATGAAGACCTCGAGCAAGTGGCGGCACAATAGAAAGCACACAAACATGCACACACATACACACACACGCGCACACACGGCAAGACAAAGAGGGAGAAGCAATGGAGTTTTTAGATTACTTTCAAAAAGCTCTTACAAGTTCGTTTCAATTACAATCCAACCTCAAAAATGAGCTCTCTAGCTCCTTTTATAGTTTTTGACTATCTTTGGCCCTGTTCAGACCTAGTGTCCGGCCTAGTTAAAAATTAGGTTCCAGGGCTTATTAGAGGGCTCAAACGAGATCTAAAAAATATGAAAATTGGCAGGTAGATACTTCTAAAGCTCCTCAAGCTCAAGGACTCCTTGGCTTGCACAAAATGGAGCTACAAAAATACGAAATGATATTTACAATGGTTTTTAGTGATGAAAATCACTATTTGTGTAGGGATTTCCTCTACTGATTTGTCATACACCTCTTTGAGCTCCCTACTTGCTCTTTCTTCTTGTGTGCTCAACTCCTTGATGTCTTGAAAAATTAGATGGCCTACTTGCCAGATCTCCTTTGACTGCCATGCCTGCTTGTGCTGTCCCTTCGCTCTGACTCTCTTCGTCTTGTGGCTCCTTCGGTTCCCTGACTACTGCCAACAACCCCCCCACTCTCGCGTCTGTCGCCCCTGACAGACCCTTGTCTAGAGGATTTTTGAACATAATATTGGACGACATCGGAGGCTAGGTGGTGTTCTTCGAGGCGCAAGCCGCGTGCTAGATCTGTGAGCAAATCATCCCAATTCACAGGTCCGGGAACATCTGGATGAGGCACCCTCAATTGTTCTGAGTGAATAGTTCTCTCCACAGCAAATAATTGGAGGAGATGTCATGGTCTGGGTATAAAGATTTCGGAGTGATATTCCCAGAACCCTGTGATGAACATCTCCTCAAATGTCTGTTTAAAGCAGGCTGGGAGGATGATTCTGGCGTGCCAAGCATATATTACTTCAATTGATGGGGTGGTACTCATATCGTACACCAGATCCTGGTTTCCTGTCACGAAGCTTGCTCCTGAGAAGTGAGGGTCCTTAATGTTCTTAAACGTCCTGAAAGTGATCAGCATTAATTCAAATATTTTCATACACATCTGGGCCATCACATCGGGATTATTGCGTAGCCGAATACTCCAGTGACGGATTGTAGAAATCATGTAGTTCACCGTGGGGGGTCCTCGTGGAGGTGCTAGATAAACGTAATTTAACCATTTTGCGCAGGCTTTGATGTCTCTGACGGCAATAGTGAATTGAGGCCAGGTGCGTCGTCGAAGAACTGGAATGTAACAAGGATTATATTTAATAAATAACTGCATATTATTCCAGGTTCGGACCATTTCAGGATATGTTTCCAAAAGCCTGATTCTCCAGGTGGGTTGATGGATGGACCCACGCGTAGCACTTTCCGGTATATCATCTGGACCAAATTGTGTAGCGAATGTGGGAGGCTTGCCGCATTGTCGTTGAATCTCGGCGTTGTAATCGGCCAAGAGTATGCAGTATGGCACATATTGGTCATTATTGGTGCCGATCCATCTATGATGAGACATGCTTCTGAAATATTCTGACTTTATGACAATTTCTTCTAGGTATTCTAGTGATTGGATCTGAATGGCCACTCGTTCTTCGTGGGTGTTCGCTGTCCTTTCCAGTGTCTGAAGTCACTCGGGTGCTTCCACTTCCAAGGTGTCTAGTCCCTCTGAGGTTCGTCGCCCGCCTGGCATTGGCATAGGAACATACGGTTCTTCGTACGAATCATCTACCTCAATAGGGACCAACTCTTCTGGCTCTGGTTCTACCACCGGAGAGGGCTGCCTCTCGTATGTCAGTAACCTCTTTTGTAATTCTGCTACCTGCTCAGTTAAGGCTTTTACTTCGTCGGAGGTAGAGGTTGATGGGACACTCTTCGGTTGTTCTTCCTGTTCCTTAAGTCTGCTCTGTAGTGTGTCACGTTCTCTTTCCAAGTCATCATGGGCTTCCAAGAGATCTGCATAGCTTTCCAAAATGGTTTTCATCGTCTCCGTGGGAACTGCTTTGAACTGCTCTGGATCTATCTCGTGGGGAGAGCCTTCCATTGCCGCTTCCAGATTCTCTTCATTTTGTTTTTGCAGTCTTTTGTTCTCTTCCAGTGTTGTGGCCATATGTTTCCTGAGTAGCGCCAAGTTACGTCTGACTCGTAGGTTATCGGCCTGGTATACTTCGAGCAAGGCTTCTAGTTGTTTGACGCCTGATTTTGTCGATGGTTGGGGTGCCTCCAATAGTGTTTGGTGAGCCTGCTCAAGCGTTGTGTAACGTTGATTCACATCTGCATTTTCCTCTTCCAGAATTTTAAATTGCCTTTGTAAGTTCTGGTGATGTGTTGTCAGTTGTTGATACCGGCCGTCCAGAGCTCTGTACTCATTCTGAAGCTGATATACACATTGATTTAATGCTAGAAATATGCTATTTACATTAAATGGTGCTGGGAGGGGTGAAGATGCAGGGGGAATGGGGGCGGGAAAGGGAATTGTGAATGATGTGGATGCAAGTGGAGATGTGGGTGGAGGGGGTATGGGAGATGGAGGTGGCATGGGGGGAGGGAGCGGTGCAGTGGCAGGAGATGTTTCCATAGTGTCAACTATTTGAGTGACAGTGTAGATGGGGTTCGTGGGTGGGATGGATGTGACGTTAGTGAAGAGAGTGGTGAAAGTGGGCATGGTGACTCCCCCGAATTGGATTCCCGAGCTCGCTCTGTTTCCGTCTCGAGATTAGAGTCGTAAATTAGTCTAGCCACTTCTTTATCCGTGAGATCGTTGAGAGTAAAGCCCTGTGGAAATTCCAAATCTGAGGGGACGGGTGGAAATACCAGATTGGGTCCCTCTGTACTTGGTCTTGGTAGCCGGATGGTGAATGGCCTAATGCGTCGTGTCTGGGGAGGGGTAATTTCTGGTGTAGTGGTGGCTCCCCTTGGTTGAGCACAGGGTAATTGGACTCCCCCTCTCATCTTCTTTGATGGGGGACCTGCCGCTGATAGCCTTCTCTGGAATTCCTGGACCCGGGGCCATATGAGTGCCCGCTGAATAGGCTCGTCATAGGCAAGACATCGGTAGATTATCTTGGTTAGAGCACAACATCCGTGAAGCACATTCTTCAGGCCCTGGGGGGGTAAAAACTGAGAACAGGTTTTTCTCCCAATATGAGCTAAGGGGTCTCCTATGAGTCTAATCACCCAAAAATTTCCCAAAAATAGCCCCAAAATTGGCCAAAAATTAAAACCCTAAAATTTGCGATGGGGGTGCACAATCGCGATGGTGTGAGACAATCGTGATGGTCTGGGACCGTCGCGATGGCGTGAGGGTGAACCGTCGCGATGGCGTGAAAGTGGACAATCACGATGGCGTGAAAGTGGACAATCGCGATGGCGTGAAAGTGAACCGTCGCGATGGCGTGAAAGTGGACAATCGCGATGGCGTGAAAGTGAACCGTCGCGATGGCTCGATCAGGCGGACAATCGCGATGGCGTCAGTCAACAGTCAACGTGAACAATCACGATGGTCCAAAAGAAGCAGATTTAGGCAATACCTAGAGAGATGCCCAGTGCCAGAGTTACCAATTCCAGTCAAACAAGTGGCTTTATTCTTAGATGGATTGTTAAATACCAAATTGAGATCATATGTGTACTTGAAGGACCCTAGAACCATAGAAGAGTGTGTGTGCATGTGCATAGACATCAAAGATAATCTAGGGGAGGAATTGGAGCTTTCAAAAGTCTATAAAGATTGAGATAGCTCAACTAGCCTCACTTCCAAACAATCCACATCTATCGAGGAACTTGCAGAGAAGGTAGCCCATAAATTAGGAGTCTCTAGCAAACAGATACCTAGATTTGCCCCAGTGAAAAGATGATACACCTACCAAGGAGACCATATGGATAGTGTGTGTCCAATTATGGCTCAACCCCAAGCAAACCCAAACAACCAATACTGCACCATACAGAGGAGGTACACTAACCACACTGCACAAGCAAGCTGTTAGAGAAAACTATCCACAACCATATCCACAACAAGGGAGATATCAGAATTAGTACCCACAGTAGTATGGTAGGCCCCAACAACCCTATCAGCAACCCTATTAGGCCAAACAAAGGCCTCAATGTGTGTTAGCTCAGCAACCTCCAACTCCAGCCAATGTGATCCCAGTGAAGCATGCAGTTGTTGAAGAAAATCTAAATAGAGCCTTAGTGCCTTCCTACAAGTCTGATTGTCTCTTGATTTGTTTGTTTAAAGCTATGAATCAATGAGGAAGTGTTGTTTCTTATGCCACTCTTAGAAAATTCCGTGATGAAGGCCTCTAGAAGTTGGTTTATGTTCTTGAATTGCCTCTCATGTAGTGGTTGAAACCATGTAAGAGCTGTGTTCTTGAGGGTTACACCAAATGCATTGTATTGCATGAATAGGCCATCAATTTGCTCAGCTCTCAATACTTGCCTAAATTCAGCCACATGATCATATGGGTCTCCTGTACCATCAAAGTAATTCTTCATAGACTTGACCAATTGTGTGGTTCTGAGGGTCCTAGTGTGTTCTCTAGGCCTTGGCAAAGGGAATTCGTTTGCATTTCTTTGATTCCTTGCACCTCTAGGTTTCTCGTTTTCCATTCTATTTGTCTCAATTCTCGTTCATTCTCTTCCTATTGGGTTAGCAAAGCTTACCTCGGGTCTATCTCTACTCCTGCCCCTTTAAGTTCCATGAGCTTGAGATGTTCCAGCTCCTTGGTGACCATAGGAGATATTGGATCTTGGTTGGGGAAAAATAAATTCACCCTTCCAAGTGTAGGCATGCCTACCATGCTCTAAGACCACAAAGACTCTCGCTGACGTATTGTCTGAATAGGTCACTTTGCTTGGGCTATCAGGATCTTTAAATTCATAGATGGTGAGTGCTCCCATTTCATTAGGTTGCTCAGGTTTATACCTCCAAAAAGCCTTATCTCTCTCTCAGTTTAGGTGTAGACCTATGCTCTTGTTATCCTGGGGAACCCACTTTGGAGTGATTATTCTAGTCAAGACTCATTTGCCTCGAGGGGTTTTGGGTTCTCTTCCTAAGTTCCCTTCCTCTATGTCACCTATTTCAGCCTCTAAGATCACGTTGCCATACTCATTTTTCCTATTTGGGTGGGTGATGACCACATACATTCTTCCTTATTTATCTATGTATGCACCATTTTCAAACTTGACTACTGGATGTTCTAGTCCAATGGGTTGATCAGGGTTTTTAATCTGGACAACAGATCTTCTCAAACCATCCTCATAGATGCGAGCACCTAATCGATTGGTCCTAACATATTCCAGTTGAGTCTTGTAAGGTCCTTTTGGCTTTTCTAGGTATGCCACTCCTGAACTACCTATGGGTCTCTCCATGATAAATGACATCTCAGAGTCACTTGTTTTTTAATTTAGAGCATAGGGGTAATCACTTAATTGTTGGGCCCAAGACCTAGCAGTATGATTGACACTAGCTTCAGAAGATCTGAGGCTTTGTATATCTTGTCCTAAATATCTCCCTGACCTAAGATTCATAAGCCTTGGAGTTTATCCCAATTTTTCCCAATACAATCTCATTACAGAGTTCATTTGGATCAGTCCCTTGCTCTTTTTATTTTCCTTCGGCTGTCACTTCTTGTCCAATGGTTTTTGTCGCAGGAACACTTGAGTTTTATCACACTTGAATATTGATCGCTCAATTTAAATTCTTTTACTTTACGGCTTTTTGCAAATGTAACATATTTATGCTTGCACTTGAGTAATTAGGGTTCTTGAACTTGATGGTGCTTAACGTAGCCCTAATTAATCAATACCTCTGTCCATACTTAGCCTAAGCTAGGAATTGATAGAGGGAGTTGAGAATGATCCAACCTCAAGTTGCTTATCCCTTGCCCTTGAGTGCTCAAGAACGTCGTTCTCAAGCGTGTAGTATGCTCGTGCTCTGGACTCCCATTAGTGCTCTCAATGGACCTATAAAAGTCCAAAGTTAGCTCAAGATTTCAATTTAATTGACTTAACCAACCATGTCCATTTATGTAATACCAAGACCCAATTTTGATTTGTGTTTATGAAGATCTAAAACAGTGAAGATAGGACTTTGTCCAAAACTATCTCCTAGGTATTGTGGACCTTTACAAATACTTAAAAGAATAGGAAAGATGGCCTACCAGCTCCAACTTCCAAAGAATAGTCAAATCCATCTAGTTTTTCATGTTAGTCGGCTTAAGAAAAGGTTGGGTGAATCTGACAACCTCATTCTAGATAGTGAGGTAGTTGATCCTATCTCTGTTCGATCTATTCCACATGAGCCTGAGAGCATACTATGCACTCGAAAGAAACGGATGAGAAATCACCTATATAAAGAGTGTCTAGTAAAGTGGAAAGATAGTTCAGAAGATAGTGCCACATGGGAGCAGGTTAGCACCCTTCAAAGATGGTTTCCCAGTTTTAAATTACCTCCCGAAGTGACTTCTTAAGGGGAAGGATATGGAGAAACAACACGGAGATATGACCATGTGTTTTTGACACATGGGGATATAGTGGGAGTGGTATTTCTCTCATTTCTCTCTTTTTATTAGACCTTCCAATACCATTTTTGAGGACAAAAATGGAATTACGAGGATGGAAATGTCACATGGAGTATTACATCATGTTCAACCTGGGGACTACTAATGCAAGATGGACAATCCTTGAGCATCATGTAGACATATGCTTCCATTGTTGGCCAATATACACATTATCTCTTAAGTGTTTATAACATCTTATGTTTTGAATGATGTTTCCCTAATGCACATACATGTGCTAATTGCAACCATTTGTCATGCTCTTCCTCTTCCACAAAACAAGGAAAGATTACTTGATTAGTCTGCTTGTAGATACTCATTGCAAGTATGTGATACTTATATGACTTCATAATTTCTTCTTCTTTGGTCCTTAGCACAGGGTTCCTAGTTCCAAATGTGAGAATAGGCACTTAGTCTAATCATTTTGCTCAATTTGGGACCACTTCTAGGTTGGGAAAGTATGCATCAGAAAGTTCTTCTGACACAACTTGCAATGATTCTCTTGAAGTAACTCCTGAAAGATAATCCGCTCAAAGGTGGGTCTTAGATTTCCTAACAACTATTTCAAGATCATATTCCATTAGTAAGAGAAACCATCTTACTAGCATGCATCTATTGCAAGGCTTGTTCACTAAGTAAAGTAAAGTTTGATTGTCTATAAAGAATTTAAAACTTACTTGCAAGCAATTAGTGTCCAAATTTCTTAATTGCATAGACAGTGCCTAATCCCTCTCTCTTGGTGGTAGTGCAATTCCTCTCTGCCACATTTAATTGCCTACTTGCATATGCTATGGGAAGGTCTATGTTCCCTTTACCTCTAGGTTGTGCTAGCACTTATCTTCATCTATCGATATTCCATTCTTTGACCCAATGTGACCTAATATCTACCCTTGTCTAACCATGAAAATGCACTTTTTTGGTTTCAAGCATACCTGATATTCTCCACATTCGTCAAAGATCTATTTGATCTCTTGGATGTGAGTTTGTCTTATGTGGGAATGAGCACACAAGTCATCCACATAGACTTTTAAATTATTTCTCAATATGTCTTTAAAGACATGACATATCAGCCTTTGAAAAGTAGTCGGTGCATTGGTGAATTCAAATGGAATCACATGAAATGCAAAGATTCCTCGTGATTTGGCAAAAGCCATCTTGTATTGATCCTCTAGGGCAATGGCCACTTGATTGTAACATGAAAATCCATCAAGGAAGCTATAAACTTCCTTGTTCGCTACTTGTTCTAGTAGATGTTCAATGATAGGAAGCGGATGACTATCTCTTATAGTGGTAGTGTTAACTTTCTTCAAGTTAATGCACATGTATCTCAGTGATGAGTAGCACCTCCTTTAATGTCAATCCGGGAAGATGTGAGGATGGTATGAAGACCTCGAGCAAGTGGCGGCACAAATGCGTGAGTGAGAAGCACACAAACATGCACACACATACACACACACGTCCACACACGGCAAGACAAAGAGGGAGAAGCAATGGAGTTCTTAGATTACTTTCAAAAAGCTCTTACAAGTTCGTTTCAATTACAATCCAACCTCAAAAATGAGCTCTCTAGCTCCTTTTATAGTTTTTGACTATCTTTGGCCCTGTTCAGACCTAGTGTCCGGCCTAGTTAAAAATTAGGTTCCAGGGCTTATTAGAGGGCTCAAACGAGATTTAAAAAATATGAAAATTGGCAGGTAGATACTTCTAAAGCTCCTCAAGCTCAAGGACTCCTTGGCTTGCACAAAATGGAGCTACAAAAATACGAAATGATATTTACAATGGTTTTTAGTGATGAAAATCACTATTTGTGTAGGGATTTCCTCTACTGATTTGTCATACACCTCTTTGAGCTCCCTACTTGCTCTTTCTTCTTGTGTGTTCAACTCCTTGATGTCTTGAAAAATTAGATGGCCTACTTGCCAGATCTCCTGACTGCCATGCCTGCTTGTGCTGTCCCTTCGCTCTGACTCTCTTCGTCTTGTGGCTCCTTCGGTTCCCTGACTGCTGCCAACACCCCCCCACTCTCGCGTCTGTCGCCCCTGACAGACCCTTGTCTAGAGGATTTTTGAACATAATATTGGACGACATCGGAGGCTAGGTGGTGTTCTTCGAGGCGCAAGCCGCGTGCTAGATCTGTGAGCAAATCATCCCAATTCACAGGTCCGGGAACATCTGGATGAGGCACCCTCAATTGTTCTGAGTGGATAGTTTTCTCCACAGCAAATGATTGGAGGAGATGTGATGGTCTGGGTATAAAGATTTCGGAGTGGTATTCCCAGAACCCTGTGATGAACATCTCCTCAAATGTCTGTTTAAAGCAGGCTGGGAGGATGATTCTGGCGTGCCAAGCATATATTACTTCAATTGATGGGGTGGTACTCATATCGTACACCAGATCCTGGTTTCCTGTCACGAAGCCTGCTCCTGAGAAGTGAGGGTCCTTAATGTTCTTAAACGTCCTGAAAGTGATCAGCATTAATTCAAATATTTTCATACACATCTGGGCCATCACATCGGGATTATTGCGTAGCCGAATACTCCAGTGACGGATTGTAGAAATCATGTAGTTCACCGTGGGGGGTCCTCGTGGAGGTGCTAGATAAACGTAATTTAACCATTTTGCGCAGGCTTTGATGTCTCTGACGGCAATAGTGAATTCAGGCCAGGTGCGTCGTCGAAGAACTGGAATGTAACAAGGATTATATTTAATAAATAACGGCATATTATTCCAGGTTCGGACCATTTCAGGATATGTTTCCAAAAGCCTGATTCTCCAGGTGGGTTGATGGATGGACCCACGCGTAGCACTTTTCAGTATATCATCTGGACCAAATTGTGTAGCGAATGTGGGAGGCTTGCCGCATTGTCGTTGAATCTCGGCGTTGTAATCGGCCAACAGTATGCAGTATGGCACATATTGGTCATTATTGGTGCCGATCCATCTATGATGAGACATGCTTCTGAAATATTCTAACTTTATGACAGTTTCTTCTAGGTTTGCTAGTGATTGGATCTGAATGGCCACTCGTTCTTCGTGGGTGTTCGCTGTCCTTTCCAGTGTCTGAAGTCACTCGGGTGCTTCCACTTCCAAGGTGTCTAGTCCCTCTGAGGTTCGTCGCCCGCCTGGCATTGGCATAGGAACATACGGTTCTTCGTACGAATCATCTACCTCAATAGGGACCAACTCTTCTGGCTCTGGTTCTACCACCGGAGAGGGCTGCCTCTCGTATGTCAGTAACCTCTTTTGTAATTCTGCTACCTGCTCAGTTAAGGCTTTTACTTCGTCGGAGGTAGAGGTTGATGGGACACTCTTCGGTTGTTCTTCCTGTTCCTTAAGTCTGCTCTGTAGTGTGTCACGTTCTCTTTCCAAGTCATCATGGGCTTCCAGGAGATCTGCATAGCTTTCCAAAATGGTTTTCATCGTCTCCGTGGGAACTGCAACTGCTCTAGATCTATCTCGTGGGGAGAGCCTTCCATTGCCGCTTCCAGATTCTCTTCATTTTGTTTTTGCAGTCTTTTGTTCTCTTCCAGTGTTGTGGCCATATGTTTCCTGAGTAGCGCCAAGTTACGTCTGACTCGTAGGTTATCGGCCTGGTATACTTCGAGCAAGGCTTCTAGTTGTTTGACGCCTGATTTTGTCGATGGTTGGGGTGCCTCCAATAGTGTTTGGTGAGCCTGCTCAAGCGTTGTGTAACGTTGATTCACATCTGCATTTTCCTCTTCCAGAATTTTAAATTGCCTTTGTAAGTTCTGGTGATGTGTTGTCAGTTGTTGATACCGGCCGTCCAGAGCTCTGTACTCATTCTGAAGCTGATATACACATTGATTTAATGCTAGAAATATGCTATTTACATTAAATGCTGCTGGGAGGGGTGAAGATGCAGGGGGAATGGGGGAGGGAAAGGGAAATGTGAATGATGTGGATGCAAGTGGAGATGTGGGTGGAGGGGGTATGGGAGATGGAGGTGGCATGGGGGGAGGGAGCGGTGCAGTGGCAGGAGATGTTTCCATAGTGTCAACTGTTTGAGTGACAGTGTAGATGGGGATCGTGGGTGGGGTGGATGTGACGTTAGTGAAGAGAGTGGTGAAAGTGGGCATGGTGACTCCCCCGAATTGGATTCCCGGATAGAGTGGAATTCCCATGACGATTGTGGTGCTAGTGGACGTGGTGGTGCTAGTGTCATGTGGTGGAGTGAGTTGTGTAGTGAGAGGTGGGGAGGGTGGTGACCATGGTGCTTCCTGATGTTCGTCTGCTTGCGTTGTCTCTCCTGGTGCTGTACATTGATATGAATTTGTTTCCCGGACCTCACGGGACGAGCGGGAACCCTTTTCTCAAATCTGTGAATGTAGGCCATTGCCTCATGAATGGCCTCATCCAATCCTACTGCATCGGCATGTAGGTTTATGGACTCAATGAACATATCGTCCACGCCTTCCTCCGCTAGTAATTGGTTCATGAGTTTCTTGCCCGCTTCCAGTGACATTTTATGCTGTTCTTGAACTAATTGCATGGTTCGATATAGTCTTTTTATTTGTGCCGAATATGCAGGGGCACTTGCTAACTCTGAAAGTTCGTCATACTCTTGTTCCTCGTAGGCTTCTTCCTCTTGTTCGGTCTCTTGTTCCTCGACGTTGACTTCTACCACTTCTGGTCGGGTGGGGGCTGCAGTTGTTGTATGGGGTTGTGGTTCCTGAGCTCGCTCTGTTTCCGTCTCGAGATTAGAGTCGTAAATTAGTCTAGCCACTTCTTTATCCGTGAGATCGTTGAGAGTAAAGCCCTGTGGAAATTCCAAATCTGAGGGGACGGGTGGAAATACCAGATTGGGTCCCTCTGTACTTGGTCTTGGTAGCCGGATGGTGAATGGCCTAATGCGTCGTGTCTGGGGAGGGGTAATTTCTGGTGTAGTGGTGGCTCCCCTCGGTTGAGCACAGGGTAATTGGACTCCCCCTCTCATCTTCTTTGATGGGGGACCTGCCGCTGATAGCCTTCTCTGGAATTCCTGGGCCCGAGGCCATATGAGTGCCCGCTGAATAGGCACGTCATAGGCAAGACATCGGTAGATTATCTTGGTTAGAGCACAACATCCGTGAAGCACATTCTTCAGGCCCTGGGGGGGTAAAAACTGAGAACAGGTTTTTCTCCCAATATGAGCTAAGGGATCTCCTATGAGTCTAATCACCCAAAAATTTCCCAAAAATAGCCCCAAAATTGGCCAAAAATTGAAACCCTAAAATTTGCGATGGGGGTGCACAATCGCGATGGTGTGAGACAATCGTGATGGTCTGGGACCGTCGCGATGGCGTGAGGGTGAACCGTCGCGATGGCGTGAAAGTGGACAATCACGATGGCATGAAAGTGGACAATCGCGATGGCGTGAAAGTGAACCGTCGCGATGGCGTGAAAGTGGACAATCGCGATGGCGTGAAAGTGAACCGTCGCGATGGCTCGATCAGGCGGACAATCGCGATGGCGTCAGTCAACGGTCAACGTGAACAATCGCGATAGTCCAAAGTGAACCGTCGCGATGGTCACAGATGCGATGGCTTGAGCCAATCGCGATGGTCTGGGCGCGATGGCGTGAGCCAATCGCGATGGTCCAAAATTTCGGGTTGTCGCGATGGTGCAAGGGTGCGAGCCGTCGCGATGGTCCCACTTGCCACGTGGCACCGTCGGCGCGATGGCGTGAGCCAATCGCGATGGTGTGGGGTCAACCGAACAGTCGCGATGGTCCGCGAACCGTCGCGATGGTCCAAATGAACCGTCGCGATGGCGTGAGACCGTCGCGATGGTCCGGCCGAGCCGTCGCGATGGCATGAGCCAATCGCGATGGTGTGACACAATCGCGATGGTCTGAGACCGTCGCGATGGTCCACCAAACTGATGATTTTGCAAATGCAAGTTTGGATTCCTAGAGGCGCAAGGGTCGCCTACACGCCTGTGTGGTCGCTTACCTCAAATTCCGAAGTTTGCAGACCATCGCGATGGTTTGACACACTCGGAAATTTCTGACAGAAGTTGATTTTCTTACCTTTTTGCAGCCTTCCTGATGCACTGGAGTACTGTACCTGCAAGAAAACTCAAGAAAGCAAAAGCACACACAAGCACAAAAGCTCTCTCTCACTCTCTCGCATGCACAAATGAGGGGAAATGAGGAGAATGGGTGGATATGGTGAATTTTCTGATTTTTTTGGAGATGAAGATGATGATGCGGTGATGAAGATGGAGTGTGGGAGAGGTGAAAAACACTAAAAACTAAGTAAAAACAACAACAGAAACTGAAATTTTTACCTTCCAACGCCACTTCTTGCTATACTCTTACCATCACACATTCGTCCTAGACTCCATCCCCGGCAACGGCGCCAAACTTGGAGTTGCTCTAGCACAATGGTGAGAACCACGTTAAGAAGCTCCACCTCCTTAATGTCAATCCGCGAAAGAGATAGGAGTGATATGAAGATCGTGAATGTGAGATGAAGTGAGAGTGAAGGTGAGAAGCATAGAAATGCACACACACATACACACACACTACGAAGAGACAAGCAAGACACAATGGAAGGAGAGAAATCAACTCTATTACTCAAGAACACTCTTACAAGCTCAAAATAGCTCTAAGCTCACACTAGCCAACACTAACTACTTCAAAAATGAGCTCTCTAGCTCTTTTTATAGTTTCTAGACTAGTTTTGACCGGTTTCACATCTAGTGACAGGCATAGTTAAAAATTAGGTCCTAGATGCTATTTGGAAGGGTAAACGATGTCTAAAAATAACGAAAATTGATACGCTTGTTCTACCTAAGCTCCTCAAGCTCGAGGACTCCTCGGCTTGCACAAAATGGAGCTATGGATTACAAAATGGGGTTTTCTATGTTACATATGTTACAATAGTGATAAAAATCACTGTTGGAGGTTTTTGAAAAGTATTTTTAGAACATGATTCTTTGAAAAAAGATTTGACTGGCTCCCTGCTCCGTTGTTACATGCTTCCACGTCGTCTGTGCCTCTGGCTGCTTCCAACACATGTCCTTCAGCTTTGGAATGTTGATGTGTCCTATTCTTTTGTGCCATAAGTCCAGCTCTGAAATCTTCTTGTTCCCACATTGAATGTACATGACCTTTCCATGTGGATGTTGGACATCCAAAGTGAACATCCTTCCTTCTCTTCTACCTCGAGCAATGACCTTGAAGCCTTCTTTTGGATTCCTTATGAAGCACCCATTCTCATTGAATATGACATGATAACCCTTCTCTACCACTTGTCCTATTGAAATCAAGTTCTTTGAAATTGTAGGAACATGAAGAACATTAGATAGTACCTTTGCTCTGCTTGTATCTCCAAGCCTTATATCTCCAATGTGTTCAATCATGTGTTGAGTATCATCACCTGTTTCAACACATCCTTTTCCACTTGGTACCTGTAGATTAGTGAACAAACTTCCTTGGCATGACATATGGTTACTACAACCTGAATCAATGTACCATTTTTTGTCATCTTCACAAGAGCTTCTATACTCATGTCTCATTGCAAGTAGTGTGTCCTTGCTTCCTTCACTTGAGGTGCTTGCATAGTTGCTTTGGTTCCTTTGATTGCCTCCATTTGGTCTTCCATTCTTCAGCCAACAATCACTAGCATAGTGTCCTACTTTACCACAATGATAGCATGTTATACCTTTATGAGAATTGTAGGAGCTTCGGCCTCTTCCTCTACTTCTACCTCGACCTCTTCCTTGTGTGTTGGCATTTGATGCATCCTTGTTGTCTTCCGAATTGTTTTGATTGTAGTTGGAGTGGTTGTGACCTCTTCCTTTTCCTCTTGAGCCTCCTCTTGAGTTTCTTCCTTTACCTCGACCTGCATATAACATTTGGTTGTGGCTGTCCTTTCCTTTGGCACCACCGAAGCTAAGCTCTTTTGTGACAAGATGAGGGATTAGTTGTTCAAAACTTGGATATACATCTTTCAAGTTAATGGAAGTTATAAAAGGCTTCCATCTTTCATCTTCTCTCAAGCCATTGAGAGTATAACACACAAGATCTTCGTCTTCAACCGTTGTGCCAATAGAAGCGAAAGCATCGCTTAGCTCCTTAATCTTCAAAGTATATTCAGCTATGGATTGACTCGAACTTTTCTTGATTGTGTTCAACTCATTCTTGAGTTGAAGTTTCCTAGCTTTCGTATTTGTTGAATACATCCTTTCAAGAGCTTCCCAAGCATCCTTAGCTTTCTCTAGATGTTGAATATGACCTACCATGGCATTAGTAATGACTTGTGAAATGAGGAACATGACTCTCTTATTCCTCTCTTCCCATTCTTTTGCTTGCCTCCTTTGGACTTCGGTGGCCATGGCTTGATTGATTTGAGATTGAGCATCATCGCCGCTCACAATACCCCATAAGCCTTTGCCCATTAGGTAGTTGGTCATTCTAAACTTCCACACGGGATAGTTATCCTTGTCCAACTTCTCTACTTGTTGACCCAAGTCAGCCATTGAAGAGTATCAAAGACTTTGAGAGTTACCTGGAATAGTTATAGTCCTTTGCTCTTGCGTTTGTGAAGCTCCTTCTTGTTTTGTAGCTCCTCTTTTGCTTTACTTCATCTCCATCTCTGTTGATGATGCTTCAACACCAAGTTTGCTCTGATACCAACTGTGGAGAATGAGTTCTCCTATGCGCAACGGAAGTGTGTAGTGAACCCTAATATGTACAGCACTTGGACAAACATCTGCACCTTATATAGCTTGCTGCTCTCAACACAAAACTCAAATGGACTTGATGCTTTAGTCAATAAAAGTAGACAAAGAGAGCTTTCTAACAAGCTATAAATGACTTAATTTGGACAAGTTTTGATTACAAAACACAACTGTCAAAGATGAACTACCTGTCCACACAGGTATGCTGAAGATTTGAGCTTCACTCTCTGACTGATAGCTCTCTAAATATATATTCTTTGAGAAAGATATTTGGTATAGAGAAAGTAGACACAAATAGCGTTCCAACAAGCTAAAAATCAAGTAATTTGGATGAGTTTTGATTAGGAAACTCAACTCATCAAGATAGACCACCTGCACACATAAGTACACTATAAAACTGGACTTTACTCTCTAACAGATATCTCACAGAGTATGAATGTTCTGAATGAGATATTTGAGACAGTGAAAGTAGATGCCAAGGGCTTTCCAAAAAGACAAAAATCACGCAGTTTAGATATGTTTTGGTCATGAAACTGAACCGACCAAAATAGACTACCTATCTACACAGGTATACTAAAAAACTGAACTTCACTCTTTCACTGATATCTCACAAACTACATAAGCTTTCAAAGAGATATTTGATAGCAAAGAGTACACGAGATAAGCTTTCCAATGAATGTTTAAACGCACAAAATGGTTACATATGCACTGAGATATGAGCTCTGCAACAGAGCTATGTACAAACTGACATGCGGCTGGAAGGAGTCTAAGGGAAAACCAAAATGACAAAATGGCTAGATCCGACTACTGGGAGCTCTTGCCTCTTTCTCTCCTTATTTTTAATGTGCTCCCACTTCACTTTTATAACCAATGAGCATGTGAAGAATTTTGTGCCTTCTTCTTAACTCACCACTTTCTCCACTACATGCTACTAACTACAAGGCAAGATATTGTATCTCTTACTCATCATGAAGTTTTGACTAGACTTTTTCTTTTATTATTTTTTCCTTTTTTCCTCTACTTTTCCTTTATCTTTATATTTGGTAAATTTATCCAAGCATGGGTCATATGAAAATGATCTTGTACATTTATCTTCAACACTTTGCACATCCATAACTGAGTGTCTTCATGCATCCATGAGGATCCTAATCCTATGGAGTGCATCTGTGGCTCTATGGATGGGATTCCACTGTATGGGGGGTACATCTCTATGAGAGTAATCCTTGAGATTGACTTTGGTTGTAACACCTAAGTGCTGCAAATACAAGGAATTGGTTCCCCAATCCTGTACTACTTGCAATTGTCTCATAGACACTCTTCCCAAATCATCTCATAGGCCTGATTTTTGCAAAAGTCACATATAGCAAAAGTGTGCTCAAACTCTACACCACAAGTAGTGAGAATTATCCCTTATAGCAATCCTAATGGTCTTTCTATGTGACCATTGGCCATCTGTAGTTTCATTCTCATAGGCATGAGTGATGGCTTGCCCCAACGCTTCCATAGGGAAGTGGTAGCAATAGCAACTCATGTGCCTGAGTCCAAAATAGCCTTGGTGGTGTAACCTTGATGAGTGATTGGAAGATGGGTGTTTCCTTCTTCCCCTTCACTCATGTCTCCTATCTTGTCCAAGGGTATCCTTGGCACTGTTCGATGTGATCCTACTTGGGAATGAAGTTTTGCTACTTCTCGCACTTGATTTTGCTACATGTTTACACAATTCTGGCTTGACTTTGAGTAGGTCCTCTAAAGTGAGATTGCACTGCACTTTAGTGTTCTTTACTACCTCTGTATTCCTAGGTATGATTGAGTCTTTGTTTCTTATCATGACCGTGGGTGCTCTCATGTAGGTAGAATTCACTTCCCATGGGCCTGTGAAATGGGGTAGTTCTTGCAAGGAATTAGACTCGAAGACTAATCTCTCACTACATTGGGCATCCTCCTGCTCTCCATAGATGGAAGGAATGTCTTGCAGGAATTGGCCATGTAAGTCATTCACAAGTTCAATGGGAGGAGGATTTTCACTTTCTTTGGCCCATTTCTCTTCTTGAATCTCTCTTAAAAATTCTTGGGAATGCATATTCATAGAAGAAGTGGTGTCTGGTTCAGTGGAATTAGGCACATAAGCTTCCTTGGGAGGAATTCTCATTCTTTCACTTGCCTTGTCCTTACCTTGGGAGATGGCTTCCTTCCCAGATTTTGCAATTAAGCTCTCTAATCTTTCTAGCAGTCCATCAAAATGCAATTGTGTCTTAGCTGAACTAGAGTAGTTGAAAAGGTGGCTAGCTTCAAACATGGTTTAAGCCAGTTCTACCATCTTAGCACAAAGCTTTGTTCTCTCTATCTCTAGATCAGCTCTAGGGTAACATTTTTCATGATCTATCACATTTGGCCCATCTTGGACTCTAGCCTGATATGCTTTAAGCATCATGTCTAGGTCCTCAAGAGTGGGATCTGCTAGGACTGATCCTACTCTAGGTGGTGGGGGGATTACATGAGGTGAAATGGAAGGTGGTGGCTTGGATGGTGATAGGGATGGTGGTGGAGGTGGTGGTATGAGAGAGTGCCTTTGAGATGTGAGATCAACTATTTTGGCTTTTGTTTCTTTTAAGCTTTCCTCTAGCTCCCTCATCTTCTTAGACCATTGTCTCTTCATTCTCTCTGGGCTGTCTTTCCATGCTCTAGTCCTTTTCTTTGTTATACTCTCGATCTCACTAACATCTAAACTCTTTTCCTGACCTAAGCCTTGGTTTTGTTGTAATTTCTGAGCTCTCGTGACCACTTGCACTGGGGTAGTGGAAGTTACACTTCTTGTAGAGTCTACTGCTAACCCAATCACATTAATGGGAGTGATCTTTGTTGCATTGTGTGGGTTCTTTGGGCAGAGGTGCTCTTTCCCACAATCTTAAAAAATCCTTGAATTTTCATTGATTAGGGTTGTGTAGGTGCCAGCATAGGACAATCACATATGAAGTGATCTCCCTGGCATCTGTAACATGGCCCTCTAGGTGCTTGGGTCTCATCTGTCTAGGTTGAGGCCTAGAATTAGGATCCGCATACATGATATTAGTGCATTCAGACTCTCCACTAGACTCATTAGGGTCTTCATAATAGTAAATTTCATTATGCTCAAGTGACTGCATATAGTAAGCATGTGGGCTATCAATATGAGTAGAGTCAAAACTATGATCACTCGGGTCACTTTTTGAAAGCAATGGTGTTACTGGCACTAAGGCTCTATTTAGATTTTCTTCAACAACTGCATGCTTCACTGGGATCACATTGGCTGGAGTTGGAGGTTGCTGAGCTAACACACATTGAGGCCTTTGTTTGGCCTAATAGGGTTGCTGATAGGGTTGTTGGGGCCTACCATACTACTGTGGGTACTAATTCTGATATCTCCCTTGTTGTGGATATGGTTGTGGATAGTTTTCTCTAACAGCTTGCTTGTGCAGTGTGGTTAGTGTACCTCCTCTGTATGGTGCAGTATTGGTTGTTTGGGTTTGCTTGGGGTTGAGCCATAATTGGACACACACTATCCATATGGTCTCCTTGGTAGGTGTATCATCTTTTCACTGGGGCAAATCTAGGTATCTGTTTGCTAGAGACTCCTAATTTATGGGCTACCTTCTCTGCAAGTTCCTCGATAGATGTGGATTGTTTGGAAGTGAGGCTAGTTGAGCTATCTCAATCTTTATAGACTTTTGAAAGCTCCAATTCCTCCCCTAGATTATCTTTGATGTCTATGCACATGCGCACACACTCTTCTATGGTTCTAGGGTCCTTCAAGTACACATATGATCTCAATTTGGTATTTAACAATCCATCTAAGAATAAAGCCACTTGTTTGACTGGAATTGGTAACTCTGGCACTGGGCATCTCTCTAGGTATTGCCTAAATCTTCTTCCTACAAGTCTGATTGTCTCTTGATTTGTTTGTTTAAAGCTATGAATCAATGAGGAAGTGTTGTTTCTTATGCCACTCTTAGAAAATTCCGTGATGAAGGCCTCTAGAAGTTGGTTTATGTTCTTGAATTGCCTCTCATGTAGTGGTTGAAACCATGTAAGAGCTGTGTTCTTGAGGGTTACACCAAATGCATTGTATTGCATGAATAGGCCATCAATTTGCTCAGCTCTCAATACTTGCCTAAATTCAGCCACATGATCATATGGGTCTCCTGTACCATCAAAATAATTCTTCATAGACTTGACCAATTGTGTGGTTCTGAGGGTCCTAGTGTGTTCTCTAGGCCTTGGCAAAGGGAATTCGTTTGCATTTCTTTGATTCCTTGCGCCTCTAGGTTTCTCGTTTTCCATTCTATTTGTCTCAATTCTCGTTCATTCTCTTCCTATTGGGTTAGCAAAGCTTACCTCGGGTCTATCTCTACTCCTGCCCCTTTAAGTTCCATGAGCTTGAGATGTTCCAGCTCCTTGGTGACCATAGGAGATATTGGATCTTGGTTGGGGAAAAATAAATTCACCCTTCCAAGTGTAGGCATGCCTACCATGCTCTAAGACCACAAAGACTCTCGCTGACGTATTGTCTGAATAGGTCACTTTGCTTGGGCTATCAGGATCTTTAAATTCATAGATGGTGAGTGCTCCCATTTCATTAGGTTGCTCAGGTTTATACCTCCAAAAAGCCTTATCTCTCTCTCAGTTTAGGTGTAGAGCTATGCTCTTGTTATCCTGGGGAACCCACTTTGGAGTGATTATTCTAGTCAAGACCCATTTGCCTCGAGGGGTTTTGGGTTCTCTTCCTAAGTTCCCTTCCTCTATGTCACCTATTTCAGCCTCTAAGATCACGTTGCCAAACTCATTTTTCCTATTTGGGTGGGTGATGACCACATACATTCTTCCTTATTTATCTATGTATGCACCATTTTCAAACTTGACTACTGGATGTTCTAGTCCAATGGGTTGATCAGGGTTTTTAATCTGGACAACAGATCTTCTCAGACCATCCTCATAGATGCGAGCACCTAATCGATTGGTCCTAACATATTCCAGTTGAGTCTTGTAAGGTCCTTTTGGCTTTTCTAGGTATGCCACTCCTGAACTACCTATGGGTCTCTCCATGATAAATGACATCTCAGAGTCACTTGTTTTTTAATTTAGAGCATAGGGGTAATCACTTAATTGTTGGGCCCAAGACCTAGCAGTATGATTGACACTAGCTTCAGAAGATCTGAGGCTTTGTATATCTTGTCCTAAATATCTCCCTGACCTAAGATTCATAAGCCTTGGAGTTTATCCCAATTTTTCCCAATACAATCTCATTACAGAGTTCATTTGGATCAGTCCCTTGCTCTTTTTATTTTCCTTCGGCTGTCACTTCTTGTCCAATGGTTTTTGTCGCAGGAACACTTGAGTTTTATCACACTTGAATATTGATCGCTCAATTTAAATTCTTTTACTTTAGGGCTTTTTGCAAATGTAACATATTTATGCTTGCACTTGAGTAATTAGGGTTCTTGAACTTGATGGTGCTTAACGTAGCCCTAATTAATCAATACCTCTGTCCATACTTAGCCTAAGCTAGGAATTGATAGAGGGAGTTGAGAATGATCCAACCTCAAGTTGCTTATCCCTTGCCCTTGAGTGCTCAAGAACGTCGTTCTCAAGCGTGTAGTATGCTCGTGCTCTGGACTCCCATTAGTGCTCTCAATGGACCTATAAAAGTCCAAAGTTAGCTCAAGATTTCAATTTAATTGACTTAACCAACCATGTCCATTTATGTAATACCAAGACCCAATTTTGATTTGTGTTTATGAAGATCTAAAACCGTGAAGATAGGACTTTGTCCAAAACTATCTCCTAGGTATTGTGGACCTTTCCAAATACTTAAAAGAATAGGAAAGATGGCCTACCAGCTCCAACTTCCAAAGAATAGTCAAATCCATCTAGTTTTTCATGTTAGTCGGCTTAAGAAAAGGTTGGGTGAATCTGACAACCTCATTCTAGATAGTGAGGTAGTTGATCCTATCTCTGTTTGATCTATTCCACATGAGCCTGAGAGCATACTATGCACTCGAAAGAAACGGATGAGAAATCACCTATATAAAGAGTGTCTAGTAAAGTGGAAAGATAGTTCAGAAGATAGTGCCACATGGGAGCAGGTTAGCACCCTTCAAAGATGGTTTCCCAGTTTTAAATTACCTCCCCAAGTGACTTCTTAAGGGGAAGGATATGGAGAAACAACACGGAGATATGACCATGTGTTTTTGACACATGGGGATATAGTGGGAGTGGTATTTCTCTCATTTCTCTCTTTTTATTAGACCTTCCAATACCATTTTTGAGGACAAAAATGGAATTACGAGGATGGAAATGTCACATGGAGTATTACATCATGTTCAACTTGGGGACTACTAATGCAAGATGGACAATCCTTGAGCATCATGTAGACATTTGCTTCCATTGTTGGCCAATATACACATTATCTCTTAAGTGTTTATAACATCTTATGTTTTGAATGATGTTGCCCTAATGCACATACATGTGCTAATTGCAACCATTGGTCATGCTCTTCCTCTTCCACACAACAAGGAAAGATTACTTGATTAGTCTGCTTGTAGATACTCATTGCAAGTATGTGATACTTATATGACTTCATAATTTCTTCTTCTTTGGTCCTTAGCACAGGGTTCCTAGTTCCAAATGTGAGAATAGGCACTTAGTCTAATCATTTTGCTCAATTTGGGACCACTTCTAGGTTGGGCAAGTATGCATCAGAAAGTTCTTCTGACACAACTTGCAACGATTCTCTTGAAGTAACTCCTGAAAGATAATCCGCTCAAAGGTGGGTCTTAGATTTCCTGACAACTATTTCAAGGTCATATTCCATTAGGAAGAGAAACCATCTTACTAGCATGCATCTATTGCAAGGCTTGTTCACTAAGTAAAGTAAAGTTTGATTGTCTATAAAGAATTTAAAACTTACATGCAAGCAATTAGTGTCCAAATTTCTTAATTGCATAGACAATGCCTAATCCCTCTCTCTTGGTGGTAGTGCAATTCCTCTCTGCCACATTTAATTGCCTACTTGCATATGCTATGGGAAGGTCTATGTTCCCTTTACCTCTAGGTTGTGCTAGCACTTATCTTCATCTATCGATATTCCATTCTTTGACCCAATGTGACCTAATATCTACCCTTGTCTAACCATGAAAATGCACTTTTTTGGTTTCAAGCATACTTGATATTCTCCACATTCGTGAAAGATCTATTTGAGCGCTTGGATGTGAGTTTGTCTTATGTGGGAATGAGCACACAAGTCATCCACATAGACTTTTAAATTTTTTCTCAATATGTCTTTAAAGACATGACATATCAGCCTTTCGAAAGTAGCCGGTGCATTGGTGAATTCAAATGGAATCACATGAAATGCAAAGATTCCTCGTGATTTGGCAAAAGCCATCTTGTATTGATCCTCTAGGGCAATGGCCACTTGATTGTAACATGAAAATCCATCAAGGAAGCTATAAACTTCCTTGTTCGCTACTTGTTCTAGTAGATGTTCAATGATAGGAAGCGGATGACTATCTCTTATAGTGGTAGTGTTAACTTTCTTCAAGTTAATGCACATGTATCTCAGTGATGAGTAGCACCTCCTTTAATGTCAATCGGGGAAGATGTGAGGAAGGTATGAAGACCTTGAGCAAGTGGCGGCACAAATGCGTGAGTGAGAAGCACACAAACATGCACACACATACACACACACGCGCACACACGACAAGACAAAGAGGGAGAAGCAATGGAGTTCTTAGATTACTTTCAAAAAGCTCTTACAAGTTCGTTTCAATTACAATCCAACCTCAAAAATGAGCTCTCTAGCTCCTTTTATAGTTTTTGACTAGCTTTGGCCCTGTTCAGACCTAGTGTCCGGCCTAGTTAAAAATTAGGTTCCATTGCTTATTAGAGGGCTCAAACGAGATCTAAAAAATATGAAAATTGGCAGGTAGATACTTCTAAAGCTCCTCAAGCTCAAGGACTCCTTGGCTTGCACAAAATGGAGCTACAAAAATACGAAATGATATTTACAATGGTTTTTAGTGATGAAAATCACTATTTGTGTAGGGATTTCCTCTACTGATTTGTCATACACCTCTTTGAGCTCCCTACTTGCTCTTTCTTCTTGTGTGCTCAACTCCTTGATGTCTTGAAAAATTAGATGGCCTACTTGCCAGATCTCCTTTGACTGCCATGCCTGCTTGTGTTGTCCCTTGGCTCTGACTCTCTTCGTCTTGTGGCTCCTTCGGTTCCCTGACTGCTGCCAACACCCCCCCCACTCTCGCGTCTGTCGCCCCTGACAGACCCTTGTCTAGAGGATTTTTTAACATAATATTGGACGACATCGGAGGCTAGGTGGTGTTCTTCGAGGTGCAAGCCGCGTGCTAGATCTGTGAGCAAATCATCCCAATTCACAGGTCTGGGAACATCTGGATGAGGCACCCTCAATTGTTCTGAGTGAATAGTTCTCTCCACAGCAAATAATTGGAGGAGATGTGATGGTCTGGGTATAAAGATTTCGGAGTGATATTCCCAGAACCCTGTGATGAACATCTCCTCAAATGTCTGTTTAAAGCAGGCTGGGAGGTACTTGATTCTGGCATGTCAAGCATATATTACTTCAATTAATGGGGCAGTACTCATATCGTACACCAGATCCTGGTTTCCTGTCACGAAGCCTGCTCCTGAGAAGTGAGGGTCCTTAATGTTCTTAAACGTCCTGAAAGTGATCAGCATTAATTCAAATATTTTCATACACATCTGGGCCATCACATCGGGATTATTGCGTAGCCAAATACTCCAGTGACGGATTGTAGAAATCATGTAGTTCACCGTGGGGGGTCCTCGTGGAGGTGCTAGATAAACGTAATTTAACCATTTTGCGCAGGCTTTGATGTCTCTGACGGCAATAGTGAATTCAGGCCAGGTGCGTCGTCGAAGAACTGGAATGTAACAAGGATTATATTTAATAAATAACGGCATATTATTCCAGGTTCGGATCATTTCAGGATATGTTTCCAAAAGCCTGATTCTCCAGGTGGGTTGATGGATGGACCCACGCGTAGCACTCTTCGGTATATCATCTGGACCAAATTGTGTAGCGAATGTGGGAGGCTTGCCGCATTGTCGTTGAATCTCGGCGTTGAAATCGGCCAACAGTATGCAGTATGGCACATATTGGTCATTATTGGTGCCGATCCATCTATGATGAGACATGCTTCTGAAATATTCTGACTTTATGACAATTTCTTCTAGGTTTGCTAGTGATTGGATCTGAATGGCCACTCGTTCTTCGTGGGTGTTCGCTGTCCTTTCCAGTGTCTGAAGCCACTCAGGTGCTTCCACTTCCAAGGTGTCTAATCCCTCTGAGGTTCGTCGCCCGCCTGGCATTGGCATAGGAACATACGGTTCTTCGTACGAATCATCTACCTCAATAGGGACCAACTCTTCTGGCTCTGGTTCTACCACCGGAGAGGGCTGCCTCTCGTATGTCAGTAACCTCTTTTGTAATTCTGCTACCTGCTCAGTTAAGGCTTTTACTTCGTCGGAGGTAGAGGTTGATGGGACACTCTTCGGTTGTTCTTCCTGTTCCTTAAGTCTGCTCTGTAGTGTGTCACGTTCTCTTTCCAAGTCATCATGGGCTTCCAGGAGATCTGCATAGCTTTCCAAAATGGTTTTCATCGTCTCCGTGGGAACTGCTTTGAACTGCTCTAGATCTATCTCGTGGGGAGAGCCTTCCATTGCCGCTTCCAGATTCTCTTCATTTTGTTTTTGCAGTCTTTTGTTCTCTTCCAGTGCTGTGGCCATATGTTTCCTGAGTAGCGCCAAGTTACGTCTGACTCGTAGGTTATCGGCCTAGTATACTTCGAGCAAGGCTTCTAGTTGTTTAACGCCTGATTCTGTCGATGGTTGGGGTGCCTCCAATAGTGTTTGGTGAGCCTGCTCAAGCGTTGTGTAACGTTGTTTCACATCTGCATTTTCCTCTTCCAGAATTTTAAATTGCCTTTGTAAGTTCTGGTGATGTGTTGTCAGTTGTTGATACCGGCCGTCCAGAGCTCTGTACTCATTCTGAAGCTGATATACACATTGATTTAATGCTAGAAATATGTTATTTACATTAAATGCTGCTGGGAGGGGTGAAGATGCAGGGGGAATGGGGGCGGGAAAGGGAATTGTGAATGATGTGGATGCAAGTGGAGATGTGGGTGGAGGGGGTATGGGAGATGGAGGTGGCATGGGGGGAGGGAGCGGTGCAGTGGCAGGAGATGTTTCCATAGTGTCAACTGTTTGAGTGACAGTGTAGATGGGGATCGTGGGTGGGGTGGATGTGACGTTAGTGAAGAGAGTGGTGAAAGTGGGCATGGTGACTCCCCCAAATTGGATTCCCGGAGAGAGTGGAATTCCCATGACGATTGTGGTGCTAGTGGACGTGGTGGTGCTAGTGTCATGTGGTGGAGTGAGTTGTGTAGTGAGAGGTGGGGAGGGTGGTGACCGTGGTGCTTCTTGATGTTTGTCTGCTTGCGTTGTCACTCCTGGTGCTGATACATTGATATGAATTTGTTTCCCGGACCTCATGGGACGAGCGGGAACCCTTTTCTCAAATCTGTGAATGTAGGCCATTGCCTCATGAATGGCCTCATCCAATCCTACTGCATCGGCATGTAGGTTTATGGACTCAATGAACATATCGTCCACGCCTTCCTCCGCTAGTAATTGGTTCATGAGTTTCTTGCCCGCTTCCAGTGACATTTTATGCTGTTCTTGAACTAATTGCATGGTTCGATATAGTCTTTTTATTTGTGCCGAATATGCAGGGGCACTTGCTAACTCTGAAAGTTCTTCATACTCTTGTTCCTCGTAGGCTTCTTCCTCTTGTTTGGTCTCTTGTTCCTCGACATCGACTTCTACCACTTCTGGTCGGGTGGGGGCTGCTGTTGTTGTATGGGGTTGTGGTTCCTGAGCTCGCTCTGTTTCCGTCTCGAGATTAGAGTCGTAAATTAGTCTAGCCACTTCTTCATCCGTGAGATCATTGCGAGTAAAGCCCTGTGGAAATTCCAAATCTGAGGGGACAGGTGGAAATACCAGATTGGGTCCCTCTGTACTTGGTCTTGGTAGCCAGATGGTGAATGGCCTAATGCGTCGTGTCTGGGGAGGGGTAATTTCTGGTGTAGTGGTGGCTCCCCTTGGTTGAGCACAGGGTAATTGGACTCCCCCTCTCATCTTCTTTGATGGGGGACCTGCCGTTGATAGCCTTCTCTGGAATTCCTGGGCCCGGGGCCATATGAGTGCCCGCTGAATAGGCACGTCATAGGCAAGACATCGGTAGATTATCTTGGTTAGAGCACAACATCCGTGAAGCACATTCTTTTGCTTCTTGTTCCACCTTTGATGGGCTAGGTGAATCTGATCTATGATCCAATGTGGCACGTTGATGGGGAGGCTTTCTGTCTCTGCCAGATACAAGCTAAACCATATTTTCTTTGGGGGCATGGTGAATCTTTCCTGGGCGGGGAAAGCAAAATGTTGCATGACAGTCCGTAGGTGCAGGGCGATGGTCGGTGTCATCGCTACCATATCCTTCAGCTTATTAAGATCTTTATGTTTCATTCTGCCTGGAACCATTGTTTCCTTTTCCGTGGGGATGTGCATGCCATACATGCCCAATGCTTCTCGTACCAGATTGAGGGTCAGCTTGAATCTTTTAAGCTCATGACCCGGCAGCAGTGATGGTAACACAAAGGTGCTGTCGCCTCCCTTGGCCCTGCTTGGCGTGATGGTACTGATAAGATACGAACAACGTAAGAAATCCAGTTTTGGTAAGTGGGCCCTGAAATAACTGTCCAAGCCGGCTTTGGTCCATACTGATCGCATGACTTCGGCGTTTTGATAGCTCTCAAACTCGCGTGTGAAAAAGTGGTAACATCCCCATTTACCATTAAACTCCAATTCAGCTTCCAAGAAATAGGTTCCATCACCCAATGGTCCAGCAACATCACTGAACCAATGAGCGTGTTTGCCCACTTGAGAGGTGTGCCCGTGGGGAGGATCCTGAATTGGGAGCACATGCACAGCTTGAAGTTCTTGCGGCCTTTTGGTGAGATGGGATTCGAGGAGGAGTTTTTCTATGTCCACAATCTGTGCACTGGATCCAGCTTGAGAACTGGCACCTCCAGCTTCTGCCATGGCCCTGCTTGCTTGTTGGTTCTGTGAGAATATAGAACCAGGTGTTAACATTGTAATGGATAGAATAAACCCGTAGTTGTCCCCGTTACAATATTGACATGAGGTAGGTTATGAGTCAGTGGTTAGTGAGTGCGCGATGACAATGTGTGCAGTTAATGCTTGGGTAGTCCTAGGAGACTAATGCAGTTAGTAAGTGGGGATGAATTCACAAATTGGGGTCGGGGGTTTTATTACAGGTCTTAGGTTGCCAAACACCATGAATGGCTTTTGGTATTGGTTTTGTGGAGATTCGAGAGGGTTGCATGAGTAGTTCTGCTGGGAGTAGTTGTGTCACTGGGACCCATCTACGAGTGAGTCTGTGCATGCTTCTAGGTGGCAGTGTGTTCGAGTGTATCAGACAAGAGTGGGTGGTGACTGCTTGACCGAGTGAACCCTGTCGTGTATGATGTGAATTGTGCAGGGTTAATTGAGCCCACAAGCAAGCCTTAGGCACCCAAATTTGTCTTGATTGTGGGTCAGCCTTCATCGACTTCTTGGGTACCCAAATAGATTTTATTTTCTCAACTGAGGTTTTAGGAGTCCTCTTATTAGCATCAAGTCGTTGATTACTAATAGGAAGTTGAGACCGTTGTTGCCGCTTAGTTACGGCCGGCAGCTCGTCTTTCTGCACCCACATTTGTTTCATCGGCTGAGTTGTTCTGCGTCGTGCATTCTTTTGCTCTCTCGCCTAGAGAGTCTTCAGTGATTGATCTGCCCTTAGTTGCTGCCTCCTTCTGGCCTTTGGAAAAGAAGGGAGTTCCATTGTGGTTCTGACTCCTTTTTTGAGATCTTCATTCTTCTGCATCACATAGCCTTGGAC
Source organism: Ceratopteris richardii (assembly GCA_020310875.1). NCBI lineage: Eukaryota > Viridiplantae > Streptophyta > Polypodiopsida > Polypodiales > Pteridaceae > Ceratopteris > Ceratopteris richardii. The sequence goes on from CM035409.1 coordinate 218,541,072, forward strand.
AAGAACAGCATGGTCAACTTCATGTGTACCCCTGGAGGGACCAAGAGTCCGTGTCTTTTCTAGTTCCTTGAGTGCTCCATTATTTAATTCAATTGTAATTCTAGCCTGATTCACCCATACCTGAAGAAGTCCACTTCTTAGGTTTAAGTTGACTGCTTGGTCATAGATCCAGTCTTGACCCAAGACAAGAGGTTCGGTGAGATCCTCATCTTGACACACTAGTACTTTAACTGTCATTGCCTCATCATGAATATAGAGGGGAAGTTCCACCTCGCCCATGCAAGGGGTTTCCACGCCTCCCAATCCTATGAGATATGCTTCCACAGGATTGACATTTAATTGCAACTCTTGACAATAAGACAATTTAACAGCACTAGTGGCTGCACCTGAGTCGATCAAGGCTCTTACAGTCCTTACACTCTTTCCTTGTCCTATATCTAAGGTTATGAAAGGACGTCGATCAGTTATCTTATGTGAGCTTACACCTGAAACTTCACACATAGCCACGTCATATCCTTGATCTACATATGCATCTTCCCTAGGGTGCTCTCTCCCTTGTCTTCTTAATTTCATTCTCCGTATGCGCTCTAGGGCTTCTGCTTGAGCTTCTTCTCGAATTCGCTTTTCTTCCTCTTTGCGTTTCTTAGCAGTATTGAGTCGACTTAGCATTTCCTCCGTGAGGGGTTCCTGATACAGCTTGACTCTGCATCCGCTAATATAGTTTGGGAGAACATCACCCTCTAAAGTGGCTAGTTGTACTGCTCCACTCGTGGAAATCCTGTTGATGATCATAGGTCCGTAGCCTCTCTTTTCTAGCTTCCTTGCATGTTGTTTAAATGTGTAGACTAAAACTAGATCTCCTGCTTTCAAGCCCTTATCCTTCACATGGGCATCAAAGTATGCCTTCTGTCGTTTCTTAGCTGCATATATCCCTGCAGCTGCTCTCAGTCTTGTTTCTCCTAATCGTTCTAGGTCAAAGATCCTAGAGGAGAGCTCATGACCTGTCCATTCGTGCTCTTGTGCTACCTTCAATGTGGGTATTAAGAAGTCTAATGGTAGCACCGCGTTCTGACCGAATACCATCTGAAAGGGTGTGGCTTGGAGTACCGTTTTATAGGCGACTCGGTATGCCCAAACAGCATGATGTAGCTATTTGTCCCAATCAGAGCGTTTATTATTCACTAATTTCGTCAGTACATTGCATAAGATCTTATTGGTGCTCTCAGCTTGTCCATTAGCTTGAGGGTGATAGGGGGCAGACTTCTTATGTATTACCAAGAATTCTTGGAGTAGATTTTCAATCACTTCGTTCAAGAAGTGAGTGCCTCTATCACTTACAAGCTCTATAGGTAGCCCATATCTTGTGAATACATTCTCAAACAAGAATTTAGCAGTTGTTTGAGCATCATTCTTCGTCGTGGCTTTTACCTCTACCCACTTAGTTAGATAGTCTGTTGCAACAATGATATATTCTGCATGGGAACCCTTAGCTGGGGGATTAATAGGACCTACGAAGTCTATTCCCCACTTAGAGAATGCACGTCCACCCATCATAGGTTTCAGTGGCATCTCGTCTTTACGTATAGGATACTGAGTTCTCTGACAGATATCACATCGTTTCACATAGGTATGTGCATCCATGTGAAGGGTAGGCCACCAGAAGCCCGCAAATAGTATTGCCTTGATCACCCGATCTGGTCCAAAGTGTCCTCCTGCTACACCTTGGTGAGCAGTGTCCAAGATCTTGAGATACTCACTCTCATGGACACATAGTCTCAGGTAACCGTCTTTACCACGTTTGTATAGATTATCACCAATAAGTGAGTAATCCTGGGCTTCTTGTTCTAAACTTCTTTTCCTTGCCAGAGTCATGTCTGGAGGGAATGTTTTCGTCCTCAGGAAGGATACTAGCGGTTCACTCCAATCTGGCACTATGGATACTTGATAAAGAGTGGCATGTTCCACGGGTGGTTTAGTGCAACAGATTGGGCATTCATTGCACAACTTTTGGACATCAGCTTCCATAGTTGGCCAATGCACTCCGAGCCTCCTTAGTGTCTGTAGGGTTCGTTGTTTTGAGTAGTGTTGCTCTAACGCACCTACATGTGCTAAATGCAACCATTTATTGTACTCGTCCTCTTCCACACAACAAGCCAAGATTCCTTGATCTGTGTGCTTGTACATGCTTCCTGCCATGATGTGGTACTTTTGGGCTCTCACAACCTCTCTATTTTGTGTGTTTACTACTGGATGGTTAGGCCCGTATGTCAATACTGGTACCAATGGCTTAGCCCACTGTGGCACCACTTCCAAATTAAACAAGTAAGCATCAGGAAGGTCATCTGATACTCCTTGTGGGGCTTCTCCAGATGTGAGCCTAGAGAGATGATCTGCTCTCAAATGAGTCCTCCCTTTTCTCACCACTACCTCAAAGTCATATTCCATTAGTAATAGAAACCATCTTACTAATCTACCTGTATTGCATGGCTTGTTCACAAGGTATAACAATGCTTGATGGTCAGTAAAAAATTTAAACTTGTTTGCAAGCAAATAGTGTCTAAATTTCTTAACTGCATATACCATGCCTAAGCCTTCTCTCTCAGTAGTGGTGTAATTTCGTTCAGCTGCATTCAATTGTCTACTGGCATAGGCAATTGGAAGATCCATGTTACCTTCACCCGTAGGTTGTGCAAGCACACATCCAATGGCATAATTGGATGCATCCACGTGAACATGGAATGGCTTATTCCAATCTGGTGTGGTTAAGATTGGTGCTGAACATAATTGCCGTTTAAGCTCCTGGAAGGAATTCTCACATTCATCCGTCCACTCAAAGTTTGTCAGAAGTCCGTACATGGGCTTTGCAATGACAGCATACATGTGTATAAATCGTCGATAATAACCACAATGCCCCATGAAAGCTTGTACTTCCTTGACATTCTTTGGCCTAGGTAGCTCTGCTATAGCTCTCACTTTCTCTTCGTCAGTAGATATGCCATTCTTTGACACTATGTGTCCTAGAATCTTGCCTTGCCTGACCATAAAAATGCACTTTTCTGGGTTCAGGCAGACTTGATATTCTCTACATTTGTCAAAGATTTGTCTGAGTTCAGGAATGTGGGTTTGCCTAATGTTGGAATGGGCACAAAGATCATCAACATAGACTTCTAAGTTCTTCCTCAGGAACTCCTTAAACACATGGCACATCAGCCTCTGGAAGGTAGCCGGTGCATTGGTAAGCCCAAATGGCATTACTCTAAAAGCAAAAATGCCCCATTCTGTGGCAAAGGCTGTCTTATGTTGATCCTCTGGAGCTATGGCTACTTGATTGTAACCCGAAAATCCATCAAGGAAGCTGTACACTTCCTTGCCTGCCACTCTTTCTAAGAGATGCTCTGTGATGGGAAGCGGATACTTATCTCGAATCGTGGCTGCATTAACCCCATTCTTCTTGGGCACCACTACGATGGGGGATACCCACTCAGTGTGCTCAATTTCATAGATAAATCCAGCTTCAACCAGTCTATCTATCTCTTCTTTGATCTTAGCAGCGTAATTATCGTTATATGTATAGGGCTTTTGCTTAGAGGGTTTAGCATCTGAGGTCATGGGGATGGTGTGTGAGCATATGTCAAGGTCAACACCTTTCAAATCCTTGTAACTCCAAGCAAATACATCTCTGTATTCTCTTAGCAAGGCTATCAACGCATGCTCTTCTTCCTCTGTTAGGTCATGGCCTATGTACGTGCATCTCTCCTCTCCTTCTTCTAGGGCCACTACTATTTTCTTGGTGGTTTCTTTGTTATCATAGGCCTCTCCCGATTGCGCCTCTCGTTTAGGCATTCTTATCATGACTCTCCTGTCGTCTATCTCATACTTCTTAAAATTTTCCGGGACCTCAAACAAAGATTCTTCCTCTTCCGGTGAGACTTCTTTCTTCTTTCGTTTCTTCCCTTCTTCCTTCGGGGTCACATGTGTTGCTAATCTTACATCATTTGTAACCTCTCCATGCCTCTGGGGTTGAAATTCTACTTCATGGAAGTATTCTTCATCTGATGCAAATGGTGGGTCCATAACGATTGACTCTAGATCGGAGTCACTTGCATCCTCAAATGCATCAGGGCTAGGTTCGCATTCTTCTAGAACTGCCTCTCCCATGATTGGCTCTATGGAGAAGACTGAAATGTCATAGCCATCCTCATCACAGTGAGGTGTCCATTGTTCCTCATTGATGGCTACATCCATGGTTGCTAAAATTTCTGTCCAGCCGTGAGGTTCAAATTCTTCGTCAGGAAAGACTACAGGTGCATAGGCTGGGTCTTGAATTGATCTATGGTTTTCTTTTGCACCTACCTCTCTGGCTTTGTCTCTCTTCTCTTCTTCTACTGCTACCTTGCACATCCATAAGTGGGTGTCTTCATGCATCCATGAGGATCCTGATCCTATGGAATGCACCGATTCCGTATCATCTTTGGCTCTATGGATGGGATTCCATTGGATGGGAGGTACATCTCTATGAGAGTAATCTTTGATATTTACTTTGGTTGTAACACCTAAGTGTTGCAAATACAAGGAGTTGGTTCCCCAGTCCTGTACCACTTGCAACTGTCGCATAAATGGTCTTCCCAAAATCATCTCATAGGCATGATTTTTGCTGAAGTCACATATAGCAAATGTATGCTCAAACTCGACACCACAGGTGGTGAGAGTTATTCCTTCTAGCAATCCTAAGGGTCTCTCAATATGACCATCGGCCATCTGCAATTTCATTCTCATTGGCCTGAGTGCTGGCTTGCCCCAACGCTTCCATAGGGAAGTGGTGGAAATTGCAACTCCTGCACCTGAGTCCAAAATTGCCTTGGTGGTGTACTCTTGGTAGGTAATGGGAAGATAGGTGTTCCCTTCTTCACCTTCACACATATCTCCTATCTTATCCAAGGGTATCTCTGGCACTGTCCTATGTGATCCTACCTGGGAACGAGGTTTTGCTATCTCTGGTACTTGTTTGGCTACATGTTTCCATAATTCAGGTCTAACCTTGAGTAGCTCTTCTAACTTGAGATTGCACTGCACTTTAGTGTTTTTCACTACCTCTGTGTTCCTCGGTAAGACTGAGTCCTCATTTCGTACCATGACCGTGGGTGCCCTCATACAAGTAGACTTAGTTTCCCATGGGCCTGTGAAGTGGGGTAATTCTTGTAGAGAGTTAGACTCAAAGTCTAATCTTTCTTGAGATTGGGTGCTCTCTTGTTCCTCATAAATGGATGGGATATCTTGTGGGAATTGGTCATGTGCCTCATCCACAAGTTCAATGGGAGGAGGGACTTCACTTTCTTTAGCCCATTTGTCTTCTTGAATCTCGCGTAGGAATTCTGGTGTGAATCGATTCATAGAAGATGATGTTTCTGGCTCCGTAGAGTTAGGCACATAGGCTTCTTGAGCAGGAATGCTTACTCTTTCACTTGCCTTGCCCTTGTGTTGAGAAGCTGGTTCCTTTTGTGATTGTGCCATTAGATTCTCTATTCTTTCTAAGGAGGGGGGGTTGTCTGGTTCAGTGGAATTGGCCACATAAACTTTTGATGGGGAATGGGTCATGTTTTTGCTTGCTTTCTCCCTTTCTTGATTTTTTTCTTCCTTGGCAGATCTTGCAATTATGCCCTCTAACTTCTCTAGAAGTCCATCCAAGTGTAATTGCGTCTTGGCTGAGCTCGAGTAATTGAAAAGGCGACTCGCTTCAAACATAGTCTGAGCCAATGCGACCATTTTCGCGCAAAGCTTGGTTCTTTCTATCTCTAGGTCAGCTCTAGGGTAACACTTGTCATGATCCGTGACATTTGGCCCTTCTTGGATTCTGGCCTGATATGCTTTAAGCATCATGTCTATATCTTCAGGAGTGGGATCAGCTAATACTGATCCTACTCTAGGGGGTAGTGGAATCATATGAGGTGGGTTGGAAGGTGGCGGGTCGGATGGCGATGGGAATGGTGGTGGTGGGATAGTGTGAGAGGGAGTTTGAGATGTGAGTTCAGTTATCCTGGCTTTGGTTTCTCTTATGCTTTCCTCAAGTTCACTCATCTTTTTAGCCCATTGTCTCTTCATTCTTTCCCGACTATCTTTCCATGCTCTAGTCCTTTTCTTTGTCATGCTCTCGGATTCACTAGCCTCTGGGTTCTTATCCTGGTCTACCCCTTGGTTCTGCTTCAATGCCTGAGCTCTAGTCATGACCTGTACTGGTGCAGTGGATGTCACACTTCCTGTGGAATCTACCACCAACCCAATAACGTTAATAGGAGTGATTTTTGGCATATTATTAGGATTCTTAGGGCAATCTTGTAAGAGATGTTCCTTTCCACATTCTTGGCAAAAGCCCTGAATTGTCACTGACTGGGGTTGCGTAGGTGGAGGTAAGGGACAATCACGAATGAGGTGATCCCCCTGACATCTGAAGCATGGTCCTCTAGGAAATGGGGGTCTTACCTGCCTAGGTTGAGGCCTAGGGTTGGGGTTTGCATACATGACGTTTGTGTAATCTGACTCCCAACTAGGTTCACTTGGCTCTTCACTATAGTAAGACTCACCATGCTCAGGAGACTGCATGTAGTAGGCCTGGGGGCTATCAACATGTGTAGAGTCAAAGCTATGGTCACTGGGATCACTTTCAAAAAGCAATGGTGTTACAGGGACTATCGCTCTATTCAGGTTTTCTTCTGCTGCTGCATATTTTACTGGGATCGCATTAGCTCGGGCAGGGGGTTGTTGAGCTAACACAGGTTGAGGCCTTTGTTGGTTTTGGTATGGTTGTTGATAAGGTTGTTGTGGCCTACCATATGGTTGTGGAGGGTACGGGTTCTGGTATCTTCCCTGCTGAGGGTATGGCTGAGGGTAGGGTTGTCTAACCGCTTGCTTATTGTATGGGCAGTCTTGCGCGGTGTGGGCGCGATTTGTGACGACTGGCGGATCAATTCAGTCGTCTCGCTAACGGCGCACGCAGGGTGACTATGCAGGACAGGTACAATTTTTAAGTTTTCCTAGGGTCCGTAAGGTGAAGCGTTCCTATAAAGTTCAATTGTGTCAAAATAAGAAGGTGGGATAATCTTTTCACTAACTATTTGATCTTTTATAGTTTCGTTTGTTTCTTCTTGAATGTTTTCATCGTTTCTATCTACAGTTGGAGGAAAAGGTTCTTCACTAACACTAGGAGGAACAGTAGAAAGTAAAGTTATAGTTGTCCTAGGATCATACAAAGATTCTTCTACTATTATGTCTTTTATTAATTCTTTATCTTCTATTGGTTTAGGAAACAGTAATTCAAAAGTTGATGAAGGTAGAAAGGTGTTACTAGAAGAACTTTCTTTAGACATAAGATTAATGGTGCTAAATTAATAACCAAATTCCTATACAAATTATAAGATGATGATTTTAAATGATAGTCTAATAAAATTGAAGATAACCTATACAAGCTAATAAAAGTTTCAAACTAAGGACAATCTCTGCTTTTCAAACTTCAGGTCTCATGTGAATCTCCAGTTCGCCAATAGCTTCAGTTCACCAAGAGGGCAACAGGCCTTCTTCAGTTCACCAATAGCTGCAATTCTTCGGAAAATCTCCTCTGAAAAAAACATATATATGAAAGAGGGCAACAGGCCTTCAGTTCACCAAGAGGCTGCAATTCTTCATAAATCAAATCTGAAAAAAAACACATATATGAAAGAGGGCAACAGGCCTTCAGTTCACCAAGAGGCTGCAATTCTTCATAAATCAAATCTGAAAAAAACACATATGTGAAAGAGGGCAACAGGCCTTCAGTTCACCAAGAGGGCAACAAGCCTTCTTCAGTTCACCAGTAGCTGCAATTCTTCAGAAAATCTCCTCTGAAAAAAAACACATGAACTTGTGAGCACGTACTCCCTTCTTAAATAGATGTGAGTAGCCCACCATAGCCTACAATTCTCTTTAGATAACTCAACCAATTACCTAAATTGACTCAACATCACTCCAACAACACTCAACAAGAAAAATAACGTGGGTTTTTTCTCCTAGATCTTTTCTCAATTTTCAACCAACCATTTAAATATTCTATAGACCAAAAACTTTAGGATTTAAATAACCTTTCACTTCTTCTTTTTTATTTAAATACTAAACTTTAGAATAAATACTATACCTTAGACTAAGATTTAATTTAACCCTTTTTAATTATTACCTTAGGCTTAGTGGAAATAAATAATCAATATATATTGCTATTAATTTGCTAAGGTTCCTTAAGATATAATTAACCTATTTAATAATTTATTTATAGACTATAACCCACTTATTTAATTATTTAATCTTAAGTTTACCCTACAACTAACTTTAAACCACATCAAATAACTTTAACTAACCCATAAACCTATTTTCTAACCTTCCATAACCCTCTAGGATGAATATTTAACCCATAATTAACCTTGTAACCCTTTAAAACATGATCAAGACTTTTAATTAACCCTTATTTACCCTTAATATTTAGCTAGAATATTATCAAAACCTATAATTAACCCTTAATTATCTTTATATTTTCATCCAAAACTCAGTTTACCCCTTAACTAACCCTTGATTTATCATCTAAACCCTTAAATACTATTAAGAAAACATTTAGATAAATACTTCCCTTCTTGTTATTGATCAACAACTTCTTTTCCTGTAAAATTAAGATCAAACATTAGTGAAAATTTTCATAATTTAACCAAACTTATATCAATCAATTAATCTTTTAATTTTTGTAATATCTTAAGAGTAATAAATTCTCTCCGACACCGGTGTGATTGGTGTACCTCCGTTCTATGGTGCAGTACTGGCTACTAGGATTTACTTGGGGTTGGGTCATAATGGGACATACATTCGCCATGTGGTCGCCACCACAAGTATAGCACCTTTTCACAGGGGCAAACCTTGGAATTTGTTTGCTAGTTACACCCAATTTCTGAGCTACCTTCTCTGCAAGTTCCTCGATTGATGTGGATTGGGTGGAAGAGAGGTTAGAGGCACTATCCGAATCTTTGTATATCTTGGAAAGCTCTAACTCCTCCCCTAGGTTGTCCTCAATGTCAATACACATGCGTACACACTCTTCTATGGTCCTAGGGTCCTTCAAGTACACATAAGATCTCAATTTGGTACTTAGCAACCCATCCAAGAATAAAGCCACTTGCTTGGCTGGTGTGGGTAACTCCGAAGCAGGGCATCTTTCAAGATATTGCCTAAATCTCCTTCCTGCAAGTCTCACGGTCTCTTGCGGGGTTTGCTTGAAGTTGTGAATCAGCGAGGAGGTATTATGCCTTATGCCACTCTTAGAGAATTCAATAATGAAAGCCTCTAGGAGTTTGTCTATGCTTCTGAACTGCCTCTCATTTAGTGGTTGAAACCATGTCAGGGCAGTGTTCCTAAGGGTCAGACCAAAGGCATTGTACTGCGTGAATAGATCCTCCACTTGTTCAGCTCTCAAGACTTGCCTAAACTCAGCCACGTGATCGTATGGATCTCCGGTGCCATCGAAGTAATTCTTCATGGACTTAACTAGCTGAGTTGGTCTCAAAGTCCTTGTTTGCTCTCTAGGTCGTGGTAGAGGGAACTCATCCGTATTTATTTGATTTCTGTGAGCTCTAAGTACCTCAGGTTCTACTCTATTTGTTTCCGTCCTCGTTCTTTCTCTGCCTCCTGGGTTAGCAAAGCTCACCTCCGGTCTTTCTCTATGTCTGTCTCTTTGAGTTCCATGAGCTTGGGATGTTCCAGCTCCAGGGTGACCATAGGATACGTTCGATCTTGGTTGGGGAAAAACAAATTCGCCCTTCCAAGTGTAAGCATGCCTATCATTTTCTGTCACCACAAAGATCCTCTCCGAAGCGTGATCTAAGTAGGTCACTCTGCCTGAGCTATCAGGATCCTTAAACTCATAGATCATGATTGTTCCTATATCAGTTGGCCGATCAGTTTTATACCTCCAAAAGGCTTCGTCAGTCTCTCGGTTCAGAAGCAGATCTATGCTCTTGTTGTCTTGGGGAACCCACTCAGGTGTGATAATCCTAGTGAGAACAGATTTGCCTTGGGGGGTTCTAAGTTCTACACCCATGTTTCCTTGTTCCAAGTCACCTAAGTCCGCTTCTGAGATTACATTCCCAACTTCATCTGTCCTATCTGGGTGACTGGTGACTACGTATATGGTTCCTTCTTTGTCTAAGTATGCTCCGTTTTCAAACTTGACAGCTGGGTGCTCTAGTCCTATGGATTGGTTAGGGTTTTTAATCTGGACCACAGATCTTCCTAGACCGTCCTCATAGATGCTAGCACCTAGTCGGTTGGTCCTAAGGTATTCCAACTGTGTTTTGTAAGGGCCTTCTACCCTGTGCAAGTATGGCACACCTGAACTTCCCGTAGGTCTGTCCATGCCTTGAGACATCTCTGATTCACTGGTATCAGAGCTAGGGTAATGCGAGTGGTGACTCAACTGCTGGGCCCAAGACCTTGCAGTATGATTGACACTAGCCTCTCAAGACCTAAGGCTTTGTCTCTCTCTTACTAGGTGTCGTCCTGATCTAAGGTTCATATGCCTAACTGATTAACCCAATTTTTCCCAGGTACAACCACGTTTCTGAGTCCTTTTGTATCGGTTACTTGGTTCTTTTTATGTTGATTATCGTGTTTATACTCTTGTCTGATATCACGTCGTTAGGAATACTTGAGTTTAATTTCGCACTTTAGTTTGGTCGTTTCACGTTAGGTTCTTTTCCTTTAAGGTTGTCGTTCACACACACACAGGTTATCTCTTGACTTGAATTTGATTTCTTAGACAGTCTTTGATTTATCTCGTGCCTATCGTTGCCTGGAATTACTTCTAACACTACCCGCACTTAGCCTAAACTAAGAATTGACAGAGGGTGTTGCGGGTTTTCCAACCTTGAGTTCCTTTCCTTGTATTGTTGCCCTGGTGTGCCCAGGACGCGTGTTCCCAAGCCTGCACTTACTCTTGCTTTGCGCACCCTTCGCTGCTCTCAAAGGACCTGTTAAAGGCCCACTGTTAGCTCAAGACTTAAATTCAAAAGACAGAACCAATCACTTTCATTCATGTAACACTTCACCAATTTGCACTATGACCTTTTGGACACAACTCTAGAGATCCCTGAATTTTTGTTCCCCCTGGGTATGGTCTACTTCAAAATACCCTATCACAGCAAACGGATTTCGTATGAGGAAGTTATGCCAGTTCGATTCAAAACAGTTTAATCAAGCAGGCAAAAATTCTTGAATTACTTGGGTTGTGGCCTCAACATGCAATGCTAACCCCGAGTGTTTGTCCCACACTTGGCCAAAATTTAGAACAATATTTTTGCCTTAAAAATTTGACCTAATTTGCCCTTCTAACGTGTTCGCAAAGTCTGTCACAGGTCCGTCGTGGCTGTCAGTGGCGATTGACTGGTCAGTCGCAATTGACAGGTGATCCGAATTTTCAGTCGATTGTGGTCAAACCATCGTTGACTCTGTCAGTCGTGATTGACTGGTCAGTCGCGATTGACAGGGGTCTCGAAAAGTCAATCAGTTGTGGTCAAAGGATCGTTGACTCTGTCAGTCGCGATTGATGGGTCGATCGCAATTGACAGGTCGGTCGCGAGGGTCTGTCCGTCGTGGTCAAACAATCGTTGACTGTGTCGGTCGCGATTGACAGAGCCGTCGTGGGCTGTCAGTCGCGATTGATGAGTCGATCGCGATTGATGGCTCGATCGCGATTGAGACGTGTCATGCGTATGGTCCGTCGGTCGTGGTCAATCAGTCGTTGACTCTATCGGTCGCGATTGACAGAGCCGTCGTGGGCTGTCGATCGCGATTGACGTGTCGATCGCGATTGACAGGTCTGTCCGTCGTGGTTTGTCGATCGCGATTGACAGAGCGATCGCGATTGACAGAAATCTGATGAATTTCAAAAAACTAAACACATTTTTGGGAAGCTCTAGGCCTGTAGATCATGGTTTTGCACTTTGTTTGGAAATTTGAGCATTTTTTCTGTCGGTCGCGATTGACAGAGGTCGGCGACACACAGACAGTTATGGCGAATTCCGTACCTATGCAGAGTGCTGGGGACGATGATGTGACCTGTACCTGCAAGACAGCTCAAGAAACATGCAAAAACAGCACACACAATTTCGCTCCCTCTCACAAGTGAAATGAGGGAAATGAGGTGGAGATGGTGATATAATCAAAAAACTGAAATTTTCGCGATGATGGAAATGGAGGTGGAAGATGGTGATGATGATGACGGTGGTGATGGTGGAGAGGTAAGAAAGAGAAAAATAGGAAAAGTGGAGAAATTACCTACAACGCCAACGTCTCCAATGGACGTCTTACCATCACACGCTCGTCCTCAAGGCTCGATCCCCGGCAACGGCGCCAAAATTTGGTGTATCTCAGTGATGAGTAGCACCTCCTTTAATGTCAATCCGGGAAGATGTGAGGATGGTATGAAGACCTCGAGCAAGTGGCGGCACAAATGCGTGAGTGAGAAGCACACAAACATGCACACACATACACACACACGCGCACACACGGCAAGACAAAGAGGGAGAAGCAATGGAGTTCTTAGATTACTTTCAAAAAGCTCTTACAAGTTCGTTTCAATTACAATCCAACCTCAAAAATGAGCTCTCTAGCTCCTTTTATAGTTTTTGACTAGCTTTGGCCCTGTTCAGACCTAGTGTCCGGCCTAGTTAAAAATTAGGTTCCAGTGCTTATTAGAGGGCTCAAACGAGATCTAAAAAATATGAAAATTGGCAGGTAGATACTTCTAAAGCTCCTCAAGCTCAAGGACTCCTTGGCTTGCACAAAATGGAGCTACAAAAATACGAAATGATATTTACAATGGTTTTTAGTGATGAAAATCACTATTTGTGTAGGGATTTCCTCTACTGATTTGTCATACACCTCTTTGAGCTCCCTACTTGCTCTTTCTTCTTGTGTGCTCAACTCCTTGATGTCTTGAAAAATTAGATGGCCTACTTGCCAGATCTCCTTTGACTGCCATGCATGCTTGTGTTGTCCCTTCGCTCTGACTCTCTTCGTCTTGTGGCTCCTTCGGTTCCTTGACTACTGCCAACAGCACACATGAAACTTTCTGTTTTTCTTGGGCATTACAACAATGGGGGATAACCATTCTATATGCTCGATTCATAGATGAATCTAGCTTTGATCAATATATATATCTCTTCCTTTATCTTGCCTACATAAGTAACATTGTAGGTGTAAGGCTTGGCTTGGCTTGGCTTCTACAATCATGGGGATCCTATGGGAACATATGTCTGGATTCACTCCCTTCAAGTCCTTATAATTCCAAGTAAACAAATCTCTATACTCTCTTAGTAGATTTATCAATTCTCATTCTTCTTCCTCACTCAGGTCATGTCCTATATATGTACATCTCTCTTCTTTGTCTTCTATTGTCACTATGATTTTTTTTAGTCGGCTCTTTATTATCATGGGCTACTCCCATGAAAGATTCTATCTTCGGAATCCTTACCATCATTTTCATATTGAAAGATTCTCTATTTGAATTCCTTACCATGATTTTCACATTCTTTATTTCATATCTCTTAAAGTTTTTAGGCACTTCAAACAAGGATTCTTCTTGTGTGGGTGAGTTCTTCTTTTGTTTCATTTTCTTATTTTCTTTGAGCTACCTGCATAGCTAATATCACATCATTTTGGGAATCTTCTTGTTCCTTAGTCTTAGCTTCTACCAAGTATAGGTACTCTTATTTGGAGGTGCAAAAAGGATCCATGATGATGGATAATATATCCATGTTGCTCTCTTTTGGTAGTACATTTATATTTGGCTCACGTTCTTCTATCATGGGTTCATCCATGAACATTCAAAATTTCATAGCAATCTTCATCACAATGAGGTTTCCATTGTTCTTCATTCACAGCTATGTCCATTGTTGTTAACATTTCTGCCCAACCATGGGGTTCAATTTCTTCCTTTGGAAATATCATATGCACATAGGTTGGGTCTTGAAGTGATCTCTAGTTTCATGTGGCACCTATGTTTCTGTTGATATAACTTGGTAGTGATGTGTATGAGCACACTTAAGACTATCGGGGCTTTCCCCTCTTTAGAAGGTTTTTTTACCCATCTTATATATATGCCTATAACCCTAACGGGTTACTTATCCTTGTACATTCACTTGGTAATACATTCAGTATTGTGTGTTGCACTCCAAGCTTCTTCTTCTTCCTTCTGTTGTTTGTGTGCTTTTGCAGACCTCAAACTCCAACAATTGGTAAGAGAGCAGGTTGCCGCTTCATCTAGGGCATCATCGATACCCCTCTGGTCATAGTCTCATAATTGCACAAAACTTGATGAGCATACTCAAGGTGACTAGGAGCTCATTTCAACATCTGAATGCACTATCATAGCACCTATGCAGGCAATTTTGTCTTAGTGCCTCGACGTTTGGTATAGACTTAGCGGATCTCAATAGGGTAGCTTTGTTCAACTTTTTGAGATATAGTCCTTTTTCTACATCAAGGTATTATTCAATAGCCATGGCTAAAAGCAATGATGTATTCCATATGTTGGCTATTGAGGACAAATTGGATCTTCTTCCTCATTCTCTTCTTGTCTCTTATGTTCTTCAGTCTTCAAAGGATTGACAATATGGTTGCTCTAAAGGTTTAGTCCAAATTGGTTTTGACCTTGTATCTATAACTCCTTCATTGAGTCCTTCATTCACTGTGATATTTTCTTGAACATTTTTCCTTCAAGCCTCCTCTTCTCTTCTTTGGGACTAATTTCCTTTGTAGATTCTTCCATAATCTTGATTCCTTTTGAGCTTCCAACTAATTTTTCTACTCATTTGTTCATCTCTAATGTCTGCACTGTTTTTACTGGTGTGCTTGGTACAGATAAATTTAAGCTTCCCAATAGGAAGCCTTTTATATCAACATCTAGGTCTGAAGATAAATTTGTTTCTTTGTTTGTTCTACGTGTCTTGTCTGGTTTCACTTCCTCTTCCACCTACGTCACTGATTGTTCCATAGCTTTTCCCTTGCTCTTCTTAGTTAGTTTCTTCTTATGAACATTCTTCTTTGGAACCCTTTTCTTGACTACAATTGTGGTTCTAGTTTCTAGAGGTCCCTACAACTCTTTAAAATATGCCAATAATTCCACCTCCTTTTTGACGAACATTTCTTATGTCTCCGCGGACATCATCTGATCATGAAGTTCTTCATAATATTCTATCTCCTCTTGTTTCCAGTCAGTGGCCTTGTCTGAATAGTTTTCTAGCATCTTCTGATATTGAGCCTCATATAAAGCTCTCTTATCACTTCCTTGAGTCAGGAGGTAAGCATAAAGTTGTTCCTTACTGGTCTGAGGTGGATGTGGATCTTTGTCAGCCTGTACCTCCTTTTGAGAAGCTATGATTTCCTCTTTGGTAGCTTCTTCTTGTTCCAATTCCACCTTCTTGGGATCTATTCTTCTCTTCTTGTTGGACATTACTTCTTCAATCACAACTTTCCTCTTCATACTTGATCCCCTCATTCCTGTTCTGACTCCATGTTCTCCAACCTGAATGACTTTAGATGGACTTTTTATTCCTGCTATTAGGCTTCTGAAATATTGAGCCTCAGGTGCCAGCTTCAATTGATCCTCCATGTCCAGAATATGATATATGATTCTGGTCAGAAATTGAGTTCTTGCCAATGCTTAGCAGCTTCTTTCAATTGTTCATGGATATAAGGAGTCATATCCATCACTCCAAAAGGTTTAGTTTTATCTTTATCATTGATCATAATGAGAGTAATTGGTTTATGGGGCATAGTGTATCTTGGCAACTCTGGGAAACAAAAGAACTCTAAGAACATCCTTGTGGCAAATTCCTCATTCTCTCTGCCCTTGAAATTAGCAAACTTGGAGAATGCATCATAAGTAATTGCATTCTTTTTAACAAAGCTTCCATCCAATTTAGTTCCCATAGAATAGAATTGAAAAGCCCTCTTTATCTTTTACTGAACATCTGAAATAGGCTTCATTGCCCTAACCTAGCTCCACCAAACTGGACATGACTTGTGAGACTCTTTCAAAATCTATAAAAAATATGGGTTCTTCCAAAATTTTGTGAAGTCCCACTACCTTCCACCTTTTATAATTGGCAGTCACCTTCTAAAATTCATAGAACTCCTCGCATAGCATTGTGTATTTGTTACCTCCACCCTTCACTGTGAAAATATGTTGACCAATGATCCTGATGGTTTCCTTAAGCTCTTTAATTATTTGTTATACTTTAGGAAGATCTTGTTCTGCATCAGATTCTAACTCCAAAACTTCCTCAACTGACTCACTATCCAGGAACCAATGTCCCCTTGACACCACCACTGATTCAGCTTTGAAATCATGAATGGAAAGTTCTTTGGTATTCACCATCTTGTAAAGTCAAAAAGACAATACACCACGCACACACTTCTCCATCATGAGTAATGTTTTGGGAAAAAGAAAAAATAATACTTCAAAACATTTTGAGATAACAGATTTCCTCCAAACCTCACACAATTAGTGAATTTCAAGACTCAAAATAAGTGATCATTATAGGTGAAGCAAGATTTCTATTGTTTTTTGGGCTTGCTTGGGTGAAAACTTTATCACTTAATCAACAAAATAAAAAATAGATATTGATAAATCAAAAGATTTGTCAACTTCCTAATTCTAGCCTAGATCTTGCTTGTACTTCAAAATTTGCAAAGGAAAAGAACTTCCTTGAATCCTTGAGACATACTTCTTCTGATCACTGCTTCATCTCTTTAGGTCTCCATACCCACTTAGTCTTTTGACTTGGAGTCTTCTTAACTACTTTTGGCTTCCACACCCAGACTTGCTTCAAAATCGATTGCTTCTTCTCATGTCTTCCTTGCCTATGTTGAGATTTGCTTTTGTCATGGAAAATAGTCTTATGTAGATCCAAAGTTGCTTCTAAAGGAAAAAGAAATTTCTCCATTTCCAAGCTATGAATCTCCTCATTGATTTCCTACTTATCATGACTACCAAAAGGCATTAAAAGTCTTTTGTCATTTAATTTCAAATGAAGAGACATTTTTTCAAAATTCATTATGACCTTTCCTTGTTTCATCCATGGTTGTCCCAAAATCATTTTTTCAGACGTGATGTGATCAGGCCTTTCTTCACATTCTATATTCATCTGTTTTTGGTCAAATTCAATTGTGACTGTTTGTGTAGACAAAGTTTAACCTATATGCCCATCTAGGGTTTTGATTAAGGTTTTACTCTTCTTCCTTTTTGCATTTAGTTTGTTTAGTAACTCAGTACTAATTAGATTTCCTTGTGACCCTGAGTCTATTAAAACCCTAATTTCTTCTTCTTGGAAATTCATCAAAATCACAAGCAAGTGTTCTCCCACTTTCCTTGAAGGTTTTTCACATATCAATACCTCTTTGATTTCTTTATATTTCTCATTTTTTCCTTAGCTGCTTGTTGAGCCTCATACCTCATTCTTTCTTCTTCCTGCTTCATATGCTTAGCTTGATGCAATCTCCTCCATTCGTGAGTGGTCAAAGGTTGATTATATTTCTGCACTCTACATCCACTTATAAAATTTGGCATGACTTCTGCATCTATATTGGTTAATTGAATCGCACCATTGTTACTTATTCGATGTATGATATAAGGTCCATGTCCCTTCTTTTGAAGTTTATTCTGGTGTTCTTTTAAAGTGTAGGCCAACACTAAATCTCCTACTTGTAGATCTTTATGTCTAACATGAACATCATGATATGCCTTCTGTCTTTTCTTATCTGCATAGATACTCATGACAACTTGAAGTTTGAAGCTCCTAATTTCTCCAATTTAAAAACTCTTTCTGACAACTCATGCCCAAACCATTTCAACTAATTCCCCACCTTCAATGTAGGTATAAGAAATTCTAGTGGTAAAATTGCATTTTGTCCATATACCAAATTAAAAGGTGTTGTACCAATAGTAGTTTTATATGTCGCTCTATAAGCCCATAGAACATGATGAAGCTGTAAATCCGAATCTATTCTATTTGGATTTACAAGTTTTGATAATACAGTACAAAGTACTTTGTTTGTACTTTCCACTAATCCATTTGCTTGAGGATGATAAGGGGCTGATTTTTTATGAATAATCATAAAATGATCAGTGATGTTCTCAATAACTTGGTTAAGGAAATGAGTTCCCCTATCACTTACCAATTCAATTGGTAATCCAAATCTGGTGATTATATTTTCATAAAGAAATCTTGTTGTAGTATGACCATCATTTTTCTTTGTGGCTCTTGCTTTTGCCCACTTTGTTAGATAGTCAGTTGCTACAATGATATATTCTGCATGAGAATTTTTAGCTGGAGGGTGTATAGGTCCAATGAAATCTATTCCCCATTTAGAAAAAGCTCTAGCTGAAATTAATGGTGTTAATGGCATATCATCTCTTTTGCTAGGTTGACTCACTTTTTGACATATGTCACACCTTGTCACAAACATTCTAGCATCAAGAAAAAGAGTTGGCCACCAGAATCCAGAATATAAGATTAACTTAGGAGTTCTTTCGCTTGAAAAGTGACCACTTGCTACACCTGAATGAGCCATCTCTAACATTTCCATGTATTTCTCCTCTGGGACATAGATTCTCAAGTATCCATCTATACCTTTCTTATACAACTGATTTCCTATGAGCTGATAATCCTTTGTTATTTCCTTCAAGTTTCTAGAATCTACATTAAATCTCATAGTTTCAGTTGTTCGTGGGTTTCTCAATTCCTCAACTATATGTGTACTCCAATCAGGGTTTTTCTGAAACCAATACAGATTTGTAATATCTTTATGGTCTAGATGTTAACACTTGGGGCACTTAGAAACATATCTTTCCACATCTTGTGTCTTTGTAGGCCAAGGGAAAACCATTTTGGCTAAGTTATGTAGAGTAACTATTTTAGAAGCATGTATACATGGATTCCAATTATGAGCTTTTTCCAAATAACTAGTTTGCTCCTCTTCTAGAGTACATTACCCCAAAACTCCCATGTGATTTACATGATATAAGTGTCCAACCAATAACACAAAACTTTTGCTTTGTAATAGAAGATGTGTTGTGTTATTAGCAGTTCTACAAGGTCCAAAAGTCAAAAAAGGTACCAATGTATTGCCCAATTGGGAATGCTTTTTATCTTGAATAGGTAAGCATCTGGCAATTCATCATCTATAGGAGACTCTTGTTCTTTGGTTTGTATTCTAGGCAAATGGTCTGCTCTCAGATGTGTTTTCCCTTGCCTTACTACAACTTCAAAATCAAATTCCAGGAGAAGTAAAAACCATCTTACTATTCTTCCTGTGTGGCAAGGTTTATTCACCAGGTACAATAATGCTTGGTGATCTACAAAAAATTTGAACTTGTTGGCTAGGAGGTAATGCCTATACCGGTAATTCCTAATCCCTCCCTCTCAATGGTTGTATAATTCTTCTCAGCTAGAACACATCCTAAGGCAAAATTAGAGGCATCAACGTGGACATGAAAAATTTTATCCCACTGTGGAGTTTTCAAAATGGGTGCTATA
This sequence comes from Ceratopteris richardii, assembly GCA_020310875.1. Lineage (NCBI taxonomy): Eukaryota > Viridiplantae > Streptophyta > Polypodiopsida > Polypodiales > Pteridaceae > Ceratopteris > Ceratopteris richardii. The sequence continues at coordinate 218,560,673 of CM035409.1, forward strand.
ACCAAACAAGTGTTCCGAGTTTCAAAAGGTTTGTCACATTCTTGGGTCCATTCAAACTTAGTAATTAGTTCATAAAGAGGTTTTGCAAAATCTGCAAATCTATACACAAATTTCCTATAATATTTACAATTTAATTTTACTTTCATCGGTGGAAAATCCATTTTTAGAAATTGTGGTCTAACATTCTCCCTTACCTGACAAAGAAGACACATTTTTCAGGATTTAAACATACTCTATAGGTTTAACATTTCTTGAATATGTTCTCCAGGTCTTGCAAATGATTTTGCCTCTTATTTGAAAAAGTACATAGGTCATCTACATAAATCTCCATCATGGTTCTAAGAAAATATTTGAACACATGACATATTAACCTCTGAAATGTGGTTGGTGCATTGGTTAACCCAAAAGGCATTACCGTAAATGTATATATTCCCCATTCAATGGAAAACGCTATTTTATGTTGATCTTCCAATGCAATAGGAACTTGGTTATATTCAGAAAATCCATCCAAGAAGCTATATGTTGGCGAAAACTTCGGCTCTAACGCCTACTGTTGCGGAAGTACTTTCGCCCTGAAGGTGAGTTTCGCGAAAAGGCTTGAACTCTGTCAGGCCTGCGGAAAATGCCGCGCCACCGAAATAGAATGCTAAACTAGAGTGATTCAGAACACCTCTGTAATCAACAGTAGCTCAGCCTAATTAACGTCGCCTTAACTGTGTTATTCTTCGACATAAGTTCCACCGGAACTTCACCAGACTGTCACTGGACTGACACCGTAGTCGTACCGGAACTTCACCGAAATAAACTTAGTTCTGTTCGTAATTGCTTCAGATGAACTTATGTGACGTAAGGAAGTAGTGTGTGAGCTTCCTTCACCGAATGAACTTCCTTCAGGAAACTTCACAGTTCTGAAGTGCTACTTTCCGGTTAACTTTTGTACTATGTGTACATCTCCTTTTCACCGGAAACTGTGACCAGCTTAAAGTAGAGACGTCTAGCTACAAGATGAGCTATCTCTCATACAAAGCTTCGAACTCTGCTGCGAGTTATACTTCGTTGTTCTACCGGAAAATCCTGATTTCTGAGAAACTGTAACTGACCGAGAATTACTGAAATATGTTTACTGAGTAAACTGTCATTCACCGAAACATGCGTTTACAGAGAAGGTACTGAAGCACGTTTAGTAACGAGTCGTGACAGTTAACGATAAACTAAGCTTCCTACCGTAACACGAAATAACTTCAGATTCTTCACAAGTAAAGATTGCACGCAGACATCCACATGAACATGTGTTTTCGATTAGAGAAGATGTGTACAAGTAAGCTTGGCCTCTTCTTGCTCAAGTTACAAAAACTCTCCTACAGTGAGTAGTTTCTTATTACCATCTCTCTTCAGATGAAAAGACCCGACACTTCAGGCTTGTGTTATTCATCTGTACATACGCGATCTATGGCGTCTTCTGAGAACTTCTAACTCTCTCTTCACTCATACGCGATCTATGGCGTCTTCTCTCTTCCTTCTCTATATCTGTCTCTCGTTCTCCTCTATGTATCATCTACTATTCTCTCTCCGTGTATATCTGCATTGCGTTCTTCAAATCTTGCTGTATATATATACAATTTCTTTGGCGCTCCTCTGCTCTGTCATTCTTCAATTCGCGTTATACGCGCCTTACGCGCCCGCCGCGGTTAATTGCTCTGTTATGCGCACACCATGCACTAACTTCGCATACTGTACACCTGTGCACTGATTTTCCGGAAGATTCTATTTGTCTCTTGTTTGTTGTGTCAAATTCGTGAGTGTTTCCTTAACAGCTCCCCCTCAATCACCAATTTGACTTCTTCCGGTCTTTCATATATCTTTCTTTCTTTTATTCCTGCCATCTCTTTGAATCTGTTTGTCTTTGTTCCATCCAGGCTCTTTGTCAGAATATCTGCAATCTGATCTTTCGTAGGAGTGTAGACTATTTCTATCTCTTTCTCCATTACTTTTTCCCTTAGGAAATGATACTGAATCTCTATGTGTTTTGTTCTTGCATGAAACATAGGATTCGCTGCAAGATACAGCGAGCTCATATTATCTCCATGTATGATCGGTATACTTTGATCTATACCCATGCTTTTAAGTAAAGTCTGCATCCATATTACTTCTTTCGCTGCTTCTACCAGTCCTTTGTATTCTGCTTCTGTTGACGATAAAGCTACTGTGTGTTGCTTCTTCGAACACCAGCTTACCAGCTTATCTCCTAGGTATATCATATACCCGTGCGTTGATCTTCGGTCATCTTGACTTCCTGCCCAATCTGAGTCACTATATGCTCTGAGCTTTATATCTGACGTAAAAGGATAATATAATCCTTCTTTTATAGTTCTTTTGATATATCTGAGAACTCTTTGTCCTGCAACCCAATGTTGCTCTGTCGGACAATGCATAAACTGTGAGAGAACTCCCACCGGAAAACTGAGATCCGGTCTTGTTAGCGTAGCATATATTAAGCTTCCTACTAACGATTGATACTTCTTCATATCTTTAAACTCTGTACCACTATATTTGCTGAGTTTATGATTTACTTCAAGCGGTGTTGAAGCTTCTCTGCAATTCTCCATATTGAACTTCTTCAGTAAGTTCAGGAGATACCTTTCTTGTGTGACATATACACCATGATCTGTATATGTGATTTCCATACCTAGAAAGTATGATAACTTTCCCAGGTCACTGATCTTGAATTCCTTTTCTAGCAGTTTCTTTACCTCTGTGATTCCTGCATCTGAGGTTCCTGTAATTATTATGTCATCTACATAGATACAAATGTAGATCATTCCTTCTTCTGTTCTTTTGATGAGTAGACTTGCATCTGCCTTCGAACTTTGGTATCCAAGTTCGTTCAGATACTTCACGAGTCTGTAGTTCCAAGCTCTTGGAGCTTGCTTCAGTCCATAAAGTGCTTTCCTTAACCTGCAAACAAAGTTTGGGTATCTGGAACTTATAAACCCTTCCGGTTGTTCCATATAGACTTCATCTGATATATATCCATTCAGGAATGCATTCTTTATATCTAGCTGACTTAGCTTCCATCCTTTTGATGTTGCTATAGCAATCACTGTTCTTATGGTTGACATCTTTGCCACCGGACTGAACGTCTCGTCATAGTCTATGCCATGCGTCTGAGCATAGCCCTTGATAACCAGTCTCGCTTTATGTCTGGCTATCCTTCCATCTGCAAGTTTCTTAACTTTGAACACCCATTTATTTCCAATTACTTTCTTACCGTTCGGTTTAGGAACAAGCTCCCATGTCTTGTTCTCTTCCAGTGCGGTGAATTCTTCTTTCATTGCTTCTTGCCATTGCTTCTTGCCTTTGGCTTCATCATAGCTCTGAGGTTCTTCCTCTTCTTTAACCATATATGCATAGTCTTGTTGAGTTATATATGATGTATCATACGAGTATCTTTCCGGTTGTCTTCTTACTCTGTTTGACCTTCTTAGCTCATATTCTTCGTGTGTGTCTGAGTACATGTCTTCATCTTCGTTCCTTATACCTGTTCCGGTCCTGGACGTACTTGCCTCGTCTTCTTTGTTTACCTGTAGGATTGTTTTTCCTTTCTCTCTTCTTTTCATCTCTTCTTCAAATTCTTCAGCTGTATGACTCTGATCTGCATACCAGCTTTTCTGTTCATCAAATGTTACATCCCTGGAAACAGTAAAATGTTTGGTTAGAGGGCTCCATAACCTGTAACCCATCTGCTTTTCATCATATCCGACGAATACATATTTCTCTGCTTTCGGTTCAAGCTTATGTCTAAGTTGAGACGGTACATAAGCATACGCTACTGATCCAAACACCTTGCAGTGGTCAAGTGTTGGCTTCTTTCCCCACCAAGCTTCATAAGGTGTCATTCCTTCTAAGGCTGTACATGGTAGTCTGTTTACCAAGTATGTCGCTGTGTTTACGGCTTCAGCCCAAAGATAATCTGGGCAATTTTTTTCTTTTAGCATAGCCCGTGCAAACTCGACTAGAGTTCGGTTTCTCCTTTCTGCTACACCGTTTTGTTGTGGTGTATATCTGCAGGTTATTTCTCTCTTAATACCTGCATTCCAAAGATAGTCATTGAATTCATGGGAGAAGTATTCTCCCCCTCCATCAGACCTCAGTCTTTTAAGTTTTTGCCCGGTAAGCCTTTCAGCATATGTATGAAAATGCCTGAAGGCTCCAAACACCTCTGACTTTTCCTTCAAAACATAAAGAGTTATCCACCTTGTTGCATCATCAATGAATAAAACATAGTACCTTGATCCGCTGATTGATCCTTCTTTCGTTGGTCCCCATACATCTGTATGTATGAGTTCTAGCACGCCGTCATGTTTGAATCCTTTCTTCTAAAAAGGTAACCTGTGGGCTTTTCCCATTTGACAGGCTTCGCATTTGTGAATCATATGTTGGTTCTGTACGTTCGGTAATCCCAGTACAGACTGATTCGCTATCATAGCTTTGATTCCTTTTTCGTGAAAATGACCTAATCTCTTGTGCCAGAGATCAAGTTCTGTAATTACCTTTTCATCATGTGTGAGCAGCGCTTGGCCAATGTTCCCTTGTACTCTTAAGGTAAAGATTCTGCCTTCTTTCTTACCAGAAACGATCTGATAATATCCGTTCTTGGGATCTTCTACAAATACTCCTTTGTTTGTAAATCTGACCTGAAACCCTTTTTCGACTATCTGTCCCACACTGATCAGATTTTTCGGTATTGTTGGAACATACAAAACATTGGTTAGCAAATCTGCTCCACTCTTGCATTTCACTTTCCCGATTGATTGTACTTTGTGTCTTGTATTGTCACCTGTTTGAACAGTGTGACTCGCACTTCCTTTTTCCAATTCTGACATTAGTTCTATGTTTCCTGACAAATGATTAGAGCATCCAGAATCAATGTAAAATACCTTTAGGTCTTCATTTTCTGATGTGCTGATTGAGTTCATCATCAATGATGTATGACTTTCATTCTGTGTGTCATTTGCGTAGTTGTTGTAGGTGGTGTTGTAGGATTGGCTCTGTCCCCAACTTCTCACTCCACCTCTACCGTAGCCTCCTCTTTGGCTTTGTCTTCCTCTTTGGAAGTTACTCTGATTTCTTCCGCTACTGCCTCTGCTATTGTTGTTTTGATTTTGATTTGATCCTTGCTGATTGTGCCAGCAATCATGCGCCAGATGGTTACTTAGTCCACAAATCCAGCAAGCTTTCTTGGTGGTATTCTGGCGGCTTCTTCCTCTTGCTCTTCCTCTGCCAGTGCCTTTACCTCTTGCGTAATAGGCCTGAGAGCTCGACTCTTCTTCATCCTTTGACTTGCCTTTGTCTTTCTTCTTGTTCTTCATGTACATTGCAGAGCTATGTCCTTTGTCTGCGTCTCCTTTTAGGTCTTGCTCATATGTGAGCATCAAACCAAGCAGCTGATTTAACTCTGGTACAAAATGATTTAGGGAGAGTTCAGTTGATAGTACGAAAGGTTTCCACCTTTCATCTCCTCTCAAACATGTGAGCACTTGCGCTATCAATCTATGATCTTCGACTTCTTCATTTATGGATCCAAGACTATCTGCTAGATCCTTCATTTTAGTGACGTAGTCACTGATGCTTTGACTCGGCTTCTTTTTTAACGTTGTGAACTCGGACCATAGGCTTGCCTTCCTAGCTTTCGTAGTATTTTGGAAATGATCTTCCAATGCACTCCATATGTCCTCCGCTTTCTCCAGACCTCTAATGTGCGGTAGCAGATGATCTGACACAGTGTTGTAGATGTAGGCTCTTGCCGTTGCATCTTTCTTTTGCCACAGCTTTAGGGCGTCTAGTTCTTCTTTTTCCGGTTGACTATCATCTTCGAAAGTCGTCTTTTTTTCTTCTCCGGTCACGTACGTCATTAAGTCCTTACTCATAAGTAAGGCTTCCATGCGCATTACCCATGCGGGATAATTATCTCTGTCTAGTTTATCAATTTGGACATGATCTGCCATGATCTTCTTCCTCTCGTGGAATGATCCGGCTCTTATACCAATTCTTGGAGAACTAACCAGCTCTGATACCAATTGTTGGTGAAAACTTCGGCTCTAACGCCTACTGTTGCGGAAGTACTTTCGCCCTGAAGGTGAGTTTCGCGACAAGGCTTGAACTCTGTCAGGCCTGCGGAAAATGCCGCGCCACCGAAATAGAATGCTAAACTAGAGTGATTCAGAACACCTCTGTAATCAACAGTAGCTCAGCCTAATTAACGTCGCCTTAACTGTGTTATTCTTCGACATAAGTTCCACCGGAACTTCACCAGACTGTCACTGGACTGACACCGTAGTCGTACCGGAACTTCACCGAAATAAACTTAGTTCTGTTCGTAATTGCTTCAGATGAACTTATGTGACGTAAGAAAGTAGTGTGTGAGCTTCCTTCACCGAATGAACTTCCTTCAGGAAACTTCACAGTTCTGAAGTGCTACTTTCCGGTTAACTTTTGTACTATGTGTACATCTCCTTTTCACCGGAAACTGTGACCAGCTTAAAGTAGAGACGTCTAGCTACAAGATGAGCTATCTCTCATACAAAGCTTCGAACTCTGCTGCGAGTTATACTTCGTTGTTCTACCGGAAAATCCTGATTTCTGAGAAACTGTAACTGACCGAGAATTACTGAAATATGTTTACTGAGTAAACTGTCATTCACCGAAACATGCGTTTACAGAGAAGGTACTGAAGCACGTTTAGTAACGAGTCGTGACAGTTAACGATAAACTAAGCTTCCTACCGTAACACGAAATAACTTTAGATTCTTCACAAGTAAAGATTGCACGCAGACATCCACATGAACATGTGTTTTCGATTAGAGAAGATGTGTACAAGTAAGCTTGGCCTCTTCTTGCTCAAGTTACAGAAACTCTCCTACAGTGAGTAGTTTCTTATTACCATCTCTCTTCAGATGAAAAGACCCGACACTTCAGGCTTGTGTTATTCATCTGTACATACGCGATCTATGGCGTCTTCTGAGAACTTCTAACTCTCTCTTCACTCATACGCGATCTATGGCGTCTTCTCTCTTCCTTCTCTATATCTGTCTCTCGTTCTCCTCTATGTATCATCTACTATTCTCTCTCCGTGTATATCTGCATTGCGTTCTTCAAATCTTGCTGTATATATATACAATTTCTTTGGCGCTCCTCTGCTCTGTCATTCTTCAATTCGCGTTATACGCGCCTTACGCGCCCGCCGCGGTTAATTGCTCTGTTATGCGCACACCATGCACTAACTTCGCATACTGTACACCTATGCACTGATTTTCCGGAAGATTCTGTTTGTCTCTTGTTTGTTGTGTCAAATTCGTGAGTGTTTCCTTAACAACTCCCCCTCAATCACCAATTTGACTTCTTCCGGTCTTTCATATATCTTTCTTTCTTTTATTCCTGCCATCTCTTTGAATCTGTTTGTCTTTGTTCCATCCAGGCTCTTTGTCAGAATATCTGCAATCTGATCTTTCGTAGGAGTGTAGACTATTTCTATCTCTTTCTCCATTACTTTTTCCCTTAGGAAATGATACTGAATCTCTATGTGTTTTGTTCTTGCATGAAACATAGGATTCGCTGCAAGATACAGCGAGCTCATATTATCTCCATGTATGATCGGTATACTTTGATCTATACCCATGCTTTTAAGTAAAGTCTGCATCCATATTACTTCTTTCGCTGCTTCTACCAGTCCTTTGTATTCTGCTTCTGTTGACGATAAAGCTACTGTGTGTTGCTTCTTCGAACACCAGCTTACCAGCTTATCTCCTAGGTATATCATATACCCGTGCGTTGATCTTCGGTCATCTTGACTTCCTGCCCAATCCGAGTCACTATATGCTCTGAGCTTTATATCTGACGTAAAAGGATAATATAATCCTTCTTTTATAGTTCTTTTGATATATCTGAGAACTCTTTGTCCTGCAACCCAATGTTGCTCTGTCGGACAATGCATAAACTGTGAGAGAACTCCCACCGGAAAACTGAGATCCGGTCTTGTTAGCGTAGCATATATTAAGCTTCCTACTAACGATTGATACTTCTTCATATCTTTAAACTCTGTACCACTATATTTGCTGAGTTTATGATTTACTTCAAGCGGTGTTGAAGCTTCTCTGCAATTCTCCATATTGAACTTCTTCAGTAAGTTCAGGAGATACCTTTCTTGTGTGACATATACACCATGATCTGTATATGTGATTTCCATACCTAGAAAGTATGATAACTTTCCCAGGTCACTGATCTTGAATTCCTTTTCTAGCAGTTTCTTTACCTCTGTGATTCCTGCATCTGAGGTTCCTGTAATTATTATGTCATCTACATAGATACAAATGTAGATCATTCCTTCTTCTGTTCTTTTGATGAGTAGACTTGCATCTGCCTTCGAACTTTGGTATCCAAGTTCGTTCAGATACTTCACGAGTCTGTAGTTCCAAGCTCTTGGAGCTTGCTTCAGTCCATAAAGTGCTTTCCTTAACCTGCAAACAAAGTTTGGGTATCTGGAACTTATAAACCCTTCCGGTTGTTCCATATAGACTTCATCTGATATATATCCATTCAGGAATGCATTCTTTATATCTAGCTGACTTAGCTTCCATCCTTTTGATGTTGCTATAGCAATCACTGTTCTTATGGTTGACATCTTTGCCACCGGACTGAACGTCTCGTCATAGTCTATGCCATGCGTCTGAGCATAGCCCTTGATAACCAGTCTCGCTTTATGTCTGGCTATCCTTCCATCTGCAAGTTTCTTAACTTTGAACACCCATTTATTTCCAATTACTTTCTTACCGTTCGGTTTAGGAACAAGCTCCCATGTCTTGTTCTCTTCCAGTGCGGTGAATTCTTCTTTCATTGCTTCTTGCCATTGCTTCTTGCCTTTGGCTTCATCATAGCTCTGAGGTTCTTCCTCTTCTTTAACCATATATGCATAGTCTTGTTGAGTTATATATGATGTATCATACGAGTATCTTTCCGGTTGTCTTCTTACTCTGTTTGACCTTCTTAGCTCATATTCTTCGTGTGTGTCTGAGTACATGTCTTCATCTTCGTTCCTTATACCTGTTCCGGTCCTGGACGTACTTGCCTCGTCTTCTTTGTTTACCTGTACGATTGTTTTTCCTTTCTCTCTTCTTTTCATCTCTTCTTCAAATTCTTCAGCTGTATGACTCTGATCTGCATACCAGCTTTTCTGTTCATCAAATGTTACATCCCTGGAAACAGTAAAATGTTTGGTTAGAGGGCTCCATAACCTGTAACCCATCTGCTTTTCATCATATCCGACGAATACATATTTCTCTGCTTTCGGTTCAAGCTTATGTCTGAGTTGAGACGGTACATAAGCATACGCTACTGATCCAAACACCTTGCAGTGGTCAAGTGTTGGCTTCTTTCCCCACCAAGCTTCATAAGGTGTCATTCCTTCTAAGGCTGTACATGGTAGTCTGTTTACCAAGTATGTCGCTGTGTTTACGGCTTCAGCCCAAAGATAATCTGGGCAATTTTTTTCTTTTAGCATAGCCCGTGCAAACTCGACTAGAGTTCGGTTTCTCCTTTCTGCTACACCGTTTTGTTGTGGTGTATATCTGCAGGTTATTTCTCTCTTAATACCTGCATTCCAAAGATAGTCATTGAATTCATGGGAGAAGTATTCTCCCCCTCCATCAGACCTCAGTCTTTTAAGTTTTTGCCCGGTAAGCCTTTCAGCATATGTATGAAAATGCCTGAAGGCTCCAAACACCTCTGACTTTTCCTTCAAAACATAAAGAGTTATCCACCTTGTTGCATCATCAATGAATAAAACATAGTACCTTGATCCGCTGATTGATCCTTCTTTCGTTGGTCCCCATACATCTGTATGTATGAGTTCTAGCACGCCGTCATGTTTGAATCCTTTCTTCTGAAAAGGTAACCTGTGGGCTTTTCCCATTTGACAGGCTTCGCATTTGTGAATCATATGTTGGTTCTGTACGTTCGGTAATCCCAGTACAGACTGATTCGCTATCATAGCTTTGATTCCTTTTTCGTGAAAGTGACCTAATCTCTTGTGCCAGAGATCAAGTTCTGTAATTACCTTTTCATCATGTGTGAGCAGCGCTTGGCCAATGTTCCCTTGTACTCTTAAGGTAAAGAGTCTGCCTTCTTTCTTACCAGAAACGATCTGATAATATCCGTTCTTGGGATCTTCTACAAATACTCCTTTGTTTGTAAATCTGACCTGAAACCCTTTTTCGACTATCTGTCCCACACTGATCAGATTTTTCGGTATTGTTGGAACATACAAAACATTGGTTAGCAAATCTGCTCCACTCTTGCATTTCACTTTCCCGATTGATTGTACTTTGTGTCTTGTATTGTCACCTGTTTGAACAGTGTGACTCGCACTTCCTTTTTCCAATTCTGACATTAGTTCTATGTTTCCTGACAAATGATTAGAGCATCCAGAATCAATGTAAAATACCTTTAGGTCTTCATTTTCTGATGTGCTGATTGAGTTCATCATCAATGATGTATGACTTTCATTCTGTGTGTCATTTGCGTAGTTGTTGTAGGTGGTGTTGTAGGATTGGCTCTGTCCCCAACTTCTCACTCCACCTCTACCGTAGCCTCCTCTTTGGCTTTGTCTTCCTCTTTGGAAGTTACTCTGATTTCTTCCGCTACTGCCTCTGCTATTGTTGTTTTGATTTTGATTTGATCCTTGCTGATTGTGCCAGCAATCATGCGCCAGATGGTTACTTAGTCCACAAATCCCGCAAGCTTTCTTGGTGGTATTCTGGCGGCTTCTTCCTCTTGCTCTTCCTCTGCCAGTGCCTTTACCTCTTGCGTAATAGGCCTGAGAGCTCGACTCTTCTTCATCCTTTGACTTGCCTTTGTCTTTCTTCTTGTTCTTCATGTACATTGCAGAGCTATGTCCTTTGTCTGCGTCTCCTTTTAGGTCTTGCTCATATGTGAGCATCAAACCAAGCAGCTGATTTAACTCTGGTACAAAATGATTTAGGGAGAGTTCAGTTGATAGTACGAAAGGTTTCCACCTTTCATCTCCTCTCAAACATGTGAGCACTTGCGCTATCAATCTATGATCTTCGACTTCTTCATTTATGGATCCAAGACTATCTGCTAGATCCTTCATTTTAGTGACGTAGTCACTGATGCTTTGACTCGGCTTCTTTTTGAACGTTGTGAACTCGGACCATAGGCTTGCCTTCCTAGCTTTCGTAGTATTTTGGAAATGATCTTCCAATGCACTCCATATGTCCTCCGCTTTCTCCAGACCTCTAATGTGCGGTAGCAGATGATCTGACACAGTGTTGTAGATGTAGGCTCTTGCCGTTGCATCTTTCTTTTGCCACAGCTTTAGGGCGTCTAGTTCTTCTTTTTCCGGTTGACTATCATCTTCGAAAGTCGGCTTTTTTTCTTCTCCGGTCACGTACGTCATTAAGTCCTTACTCATAAGTAAGGCTTCCATGCGCATTACCCATGCGGGATAATTATCTCTGTCTAGTTTATCAATTTGGACATGATCTGCCATGATCTTCTTCCTCTCGTGGAATGATCCGGCTCTTATACCAATTCTTGGAGAACTAACCAGCTCTGATACCAATTGTTGGTGAAAACTTTGGCTCTAACGCCTACTGTTGCGGAAGTACTTTCGCCCTGAAGGTGAGTTTCGCGACAAGGCTTGAACTCTGTCAGGCCTGCGGAAAATGCCGCGCCACCGAAATAGAATGCTAAACTAGAGTGATTCAGAACACCTCTGTAATCAACAGTAGCTCAGCCTAATTAACGTCGCCTTAACTGTGTTATTCTTCGACATAAGTTCCACCGGAACTTCACCAGACTGTCACTGGACTGACACCGTAGTCGTACCGGAACTTCACCGAAATAAACTTAGTTCTGTTCGTAATTGCTTCAGATGAACTTATGTGACGTAAGGAAGTAGTGTGTGAGCTTCCTTCACCGAATGAACTTCCTTCAGGAAACTTCACAGTTCTGAAGTGCTACTTTCCGGTTAACTTTTGTACTATGTGTACATCTCCTTTTCACCGGAAACTGTGACCAGCTTAAAGTAGAGACGTCTAGCTACAAGATGAGCTATCTCTCATACAAAGCTTCGAACTCTGCTGCGAGTTATACTTCGTTGTTCTACCGGAAAATCCTGATTTCTGAGAAACTGTAACTGACCGAGAATTACTGAAATATGTTTACTGAGTAAACTGTCATTCACCGAAACATGCGTTTACAGAGAAGGTACTGAAGCACGTTTAGTAACGAGTCGTGACAGTTAACGATAAACTAAGCTTCCTACCGTAACACGAAATAACTTCAGATTCTTCACAAGTAAAGATTGCACGCAGACATCCCAATGAACATGTGTTTTCGATTAGAGAAGATGTGTACAAGTAAGCTTGGCCTCTTCTTGCTCAAGTTACAGAAACTCTCCTACAGTGAGTAGTTTCTTATTACCATCTCTCTTCAGATGAAAAGACCCGACACTTCAGGCTTGTGTTATTCATCTGTACATACGCGATCTATGGCGTCTTCTGAGAACTTCTAACTCTCTCTTCACTCATACGCGATCTATGGCGTCTTCTCTCTTCCTTCTCTATATCTGTCTCTCGTTCTCCTCTATGTATCATCTACTATTCTCTCTCCGTGTATATCTGCATTGCGTTCTTCAAATCTTGCTGTACATATATACAATTTCCTTGGCGCTCCTCTGCTCTGTCATTCTTCAATTCGCGTTATACGTGCCTTACGTGCCTGCCGCGGTTAATTGCTCTGTTATGCGCACACCATGCACTAACTTCGCATACTGTACACCTGTGCACTGATTTTCCGGAAGATTCTGTTTCTCTCTTGTTTGTTGTGTCAAATTCGTGAGTGTTTCCTTAACACTATAAACTTCCTTCCTAGCCACTCTTTCTAGTACAAGTTAATACAAACCCTAAGTTTTCCATTTTTCTTGGCAACAACAACTATAGGAGATATCAACTCAGTGTATTCAATTCCATAAATGAAATTGGTAGCCAATAATTTATCAATCTCCTCCTTTATCTTGGCAGAGTACTTATCGTTGAATGTATAGTGTCTCTGTTTACTAGGTTTTGCATATGGAGTGATAGGAATCTTATGTTCACAAATTTTTGGATCTATTCCTTTCAAATCCTTATAATTGTATGCAAACACATCCCTATATTCTTTAGCCAATTTGATCAATGCTTGTTCTGCTCGACTTTTGTGTCATCTGCTATGACAATATGCCTTTCTTCCCTTCTTCCTAGGTAATTACCACCTTTTTTGTTTATTCTTCATTGTCATAAGATTCTCCTTGCTTTTTATATCTTTTTGGTTTCATTTTAAGAAGTATTCTATCCTCCACCTCATAAGTTCTAAAATTTGAAGGTACATCAAATTTTTGTTCTTCTTGCTTAGTTTTGGTATGTTCCCTTATCTTCTTTTGCTTTTCAGGTTTTGAACATTCAGTGACTTCCTTATGTACACATTTTTTGTAGGTTTTTGAGATCTTATCTTTTATAGCATCTGAAGCATGTATCCCTTCCAAGAATTGAGTTTTGTCACAAACTTGGAGTGAAGGTTCACTTTGAGAGTTCTCCAATTGTGACAGACTCACCATTCTTATTTCTACATGAAATACATCATATCCCTCTTCATCTTGAAATTTGATTCCTACATATTCATTGTTTGCTACATCTAGTATGGACAATATTTGATTCCAGCCACATGGCTCAAACTCTTCATCATCAAACTTTTGTGGGGTATAGCTCTCATCCTCAATCTTCCTTTCTCTCTTACATTTTTCTTTATTCAACAAGACTTTTTTGTAGTTTTCATTTCTTATAGCAGTGCACTTCAAAATGGTGACTCCTCATCATTGTGACTCTAATTTCTAGATTCCTCACTTGATTCTTGATTATAATGTACTTTAAACAACTCTGGAGGGGGTATATCACAAAATTGCCAATTTTTCAAATTTACTTTGGTGATTTTCCCTTGGCTTTGGAGATATAAACAATCTCTCCCCCAATCTTGCACTATCTACATTTGTCTCATAAATGGTCTTCCTAGAATGATTTCATAGGAAGCTGCTTGTGGAAATTCAACTATAGCAAAAGTATGCTCTATCTCTATTCCACATATTTCCACAATAACTTTTTCCCAGATTCGTAAAGGTACTTCTATGTGCCCATCTGCAAGTTATAATCTCATTTTGGTAGAGGTTAATTTGTTTGCTCCCCATTGTTTCCAAATTTCTTTTGTCATGATTGCCACTCCTGATCCACTAGCTAGAATTGCATTTGCATAATTATCATTATATTTCACTTTTAAGATTGAGTTTCCTTCCTCTCCTTCACAATATCCTCCTATCCTGTCAATGGGTATGTACATCAGTTCTTCTATATCCTGTGGTTTTGCATGTTTCCAATGTGACTTTTCCTACCCAATCAGTCATTTTGTGATGTAAGTGTGGGTTTTGCTTTATTAACTCATTCCATGTTGTCTAACATTGAATTTTACAATGTTCTGCTAGATTGAATTGGAGTGTTACACAAGGTCCTGTCACATTTTCTTCCTTCCCAGACTCGTCCTTGAATTGATTCTCAGCTTGTTCCAAATTATGTTGAGTTTCTTTAATAAATTTTTTGCACCTCTGCATTCTTTCTTCTTCAATATCTGGCATATGATAGGCTATCATATGATCTATAGGGTTTGGTACTTCTTCTATCCTACTCTTATAGGCTTCCATCAAGGTATTCAGACATTTTGAATTCTTATCCTTTCCTCCTTTTTCTTGATTTGGATGTTGTCTGAAGTTTGATCTATCAATTGGTAGCTCCTCTACTACTAAAGTTTTAGTGGTTCTGTTCTTTCTTTCCCATTTACCCTTTGGACCATTCTTCTTCTCCTTTAGGGATTGGTTTTTATTGTTGTCTGAAGAGTGTGCATCAAGTATGATGCCCTGCTCCTAATGCTATTGGCTCACTTCCACTCAAATCTCCTTGTTCCATTATATGAACCTCTTTTAATGGTATGTTGTTAGACGGGTTTTGTTGTTTCTGGGGATTTCTTGGATATTCTTTGATTAGATGCTCCTTGCCACAATCCTTACAAAAAGCTCCTTCTACTCTCAATGTTGGAATTTTTGGACTATCTCGAATGAAGTGTTCTCCGCCACATTTATAACATGTTATCTTCTGATTGCCCTTAAACTGAGATCTCTGATTGGACATATAATTGTTAGTTATATACATGAATGTAGATGTGTCCATTTCAATTCTTCCATTACCCAAATCTAAGGCTTGCAAGTTTGGTTCTTTCACATCACTTTCTTCCCGTTCTCCTCGATATCCCTCAAAAGAGTGATATTCATCCCTGTAGATTGGTCTAGGTCTTGGATTTTCCTGCTCTGCTATAGTGTACTTTACTGGGACTACATTTTTTGGTAATGGTGGTTGTTGTCCCAACACAGGTCTAGGTTGTTCAACAAACCCTAATTCTCTTTGTGGATTGTACTGGTTTGCATACTCCTTTTCTCTGACTAGTTGCTTGTTATAAAAACACTCATCTCTGGTGTGATTAGTCCATTTCCTCTCTAGGGTACAATATTTAAGTGTTTTTCTATCTTGTAGATGTTGAGGTTTTTGATATGGGCATTGATATATTTGATGGTTTCCCCACAATTGAAACATTTCTTATTAGGTGTGAGTCTTGTGTTCATCAGATTTGTTTTTGTACTGTTTTCTAAAGCTTTTGCAGTAGCTTTGCTAGTTCTTCTATTGGAGGTATTCTATCTTCATTTGTTTTTGGCTGGTCAAATGTCATCAAATCTTGACCCCTGTTATCTTCTAAGTCTATGGCCTCTTTGACACAGGCTCCTAGATTAGGACATCTTCTATAATATACCAAAGTTCTCAATTGTGCACTTTTCAATCCTTCTATAAACAAGGAAACTTGCTTAGCCATTGATGGTACTTCATCTTTTGACACCTATCAATGTATTGCTTAAATCTCCTAGCAGCCTCTCTCACATTTTCATCTTTCTAATGCCTGAAGCTATGTATCAAAGTTGTTGTACTATGTTTGATTCCAATTTTGGAAAACTCCCCTATAAAAGCTTCAAGAAAAGTTTCTATGTCAGAATACATTTCCTTTCTTAGCGGAATAAACCAAGATAATGTTGGACCTGTTAGAGTCAGATCAAAAGCTTCAAATTGGACTTTATAGTCTTCTACCTCTTCAGCCCTAAGCAATTGTCTAAACTCAGCAGCATGTGCATGAGGATCCGAGTAACCCTCATATTGATTTTTCATGCACTTAGCCACCTGATATGGTCTGAGCATCCTTGCTTGATTTTGCCATTGTGGCCTCCTTCTGACTGGAAACTTCGGCATCTCATCTCCTTCCTTTTCAAAAGGATTAGGAGACGTATATGTTCTTCTTTCCTTATGTGTCTCAATGGGAGTGTGATTCCTACTTGGTCTTGGTATATCTGTTTGCCCTAGGTCTTGATCCCAAGGTCTCTTATCTACACATTGACCTAGATCATTGAAATTTTCTGGATCATGTGCAAATATGTAGACACATCCTTGTCTATCCTCATATCTGCCATCTCTGAATTGTGCCACTGGCATTAAGTTCAGAGGAATTTCTAAGTTTCTCAACCTAATGAGGGACTTATGCATGCCATCTTGGTACACATAAGCTCCAAACCTATTGGTGCGCATATATTTGAGGATATTTCTATAGTCATATGTGTTTAAATTCTCATTCTCCATGTTTTGATTTTCCATGTTCATTGTGTTGTCATGTGATAGAATCTTTATTTCAACAAAAGTTGAAATGAATGCTGAATTTTTAGCTCACAAACCTCACTCTGATGGCGATTCTGACTCCATGAATGAATTCGAATTGGGGGTGAAACTCTACTGTCACTGATGGAAATGTTTCTTGCTTGCTAAAATTCACTGTTCTATGCTCCAAATTTGCACTGTTAAAAGTATGCACGCATCACGATGTGAAAAACCAAAACTTGAGAAGGAGACTCTGATAGCATTGTTGGGGTGTGTGTATAAGTGCAAGAGACACACAAGAAGCACACACAAGGAGCACAAACGAAGCAAGATGAATGGAGAAGATGGATGACTGAAATAACTCTCTCTATTGACGATGAATTGAACTGAAGTAAGAGTTGAATAATATCCCTAAGCACAAAGTACCACCACATATGAGTGAATCATGTATGGGGTAACATGGGGAAAACGCCTCTAGCCAGCTCTAGAGTAAACAGTGCCCTGTATAGGGAAAAGGTTCACATCAAAGCTACTCGAGGAACACATAAGTGTAACAGGCATTACAATGATGTTTATATTTATGAACAACACCAATTGTTGGAAAACTTATTATGGGGGGCCATTTGATCTTGCTCTAGCTCCCTTCACATACTCCCTCTTCAACTATGCCGACTTCCATTTTATCTTGCTCTAGTCACATGCATTGGGAGTTTTCCAATTATCCACCTTATTTTTGCATTATACTCTGCCAAAATCATGAAATAGGGCATATATTGAATTTAATTATGATGTCGTGGTGTGAGTTTGTTGAAATAGGGTGACTTCAATATGGTTTCTTTGATCATGGCCATTACTTCTAGTCGAGCTTCTATTATGGCATAGTGCTTCTTGCCCATTTCTTCAATAGGTTTCATCCAAGCTAGCTTGGGCTGTTACCGTTAGTGTCCATGTGAAAGGCCAAATGGCCACCGGACACTTCTTTGTATATGTTCTTTAATAAAACATATAGTGGTCTGGTCAATCACAGACTGTAAGTTCGACCTCATTTGTAAGACCTAAGAAGTATGTCTTCGTGCTCCCTGTGTACTATGTTTTCTGCATATTCTGCAATCTCTGTGCGGAGTACCGTGTGTGGCCTTAGGAGCTCGGTTTTCTACTCCGAGGATATCGTCGTGGAGAGTGCGAGAAGAAGAGCGCACTATGGTGCATCGGCATCAAAATACTTCACTGGTATCAGAGCAGTTCGACGCAGAAGCTTTGTTCCTTTTGTGCGAGCGAAGCGAGCACCCCCCGGCTTTCTCCAAAGCGGTGACCAAGGCATAGACCTTGGCATACCTTGTCATCCGAGTCACCGAATTCACCGTTGGCTGCACGCGAGGGAGGACCTCAACGATCAAGGAATATAGAGGTTCCCAATACTTCCTGGGAGGTCACCCATCCCAGTACTATTCCCCTCGGAGCTCGCTTAACCGTGGCAATCTCTTGCCACTAAGCTACACTCTTGTGGTGTCTGAAGAAGGGGACAGACTAAGGTTGACATTACCTTGAACATGTTTTCGTCCCTCAAAGCTTCATTCTTTGCTTTCAAAGCCTATTTCTGAAGCATTTTTGGGGTGCCTTTTGGAGTCGTTTTGGAGTATTTCCACACATAGTTCTCTTCACACAGGTCCAAGAACATCAAGAAGAGTGTTCTATGTACTTCTCCAACATTAAATATTAACCTTTGGGGTTGTTTTTTCAGCCACACTCGCAAAACTACAGGTTTCTTGAAGGATTTCAGTTTTGGTGGGAGCAGCCGCTGCAAATTTATGCAGGTTTTTTGAGCTCAAAACATCAGAGTTGACAGACACTTACAGGTGTTATTTGTTAGTTTTTGGACTGTGCATTCATCCTTTTACTGTCATTTTACTGCATATATTGAGCACATACACATTATGTACACTTCTATGGATATTGCTTATGTACGCCCATGTGGTCATTGATATAGCGGTTATGTTCTTTGCATAAAGCCTTTTACATTTGATAAAGAGGGTTGTGGTGAGGTTTTCTTAAGTGGGAGACACCCAGATGTTGGGGTCTCTTCGATGATGCAGGTGGAAGACTTACCCAGCCTCGCCATAGGAGATGTATGATCGTTGTTCATAGGTGCTCGATAAGCCTAGTTGGCTTCTATTGGGTAACTGATTATATGCAGTGGAGTCAGTGATTCACTATGCAGGCAAACATGTTAGTACTTGCAGTTTTATGATATTTTGACACTGGTCATACGCTCATTTTGCAGAGGATACTCTGACAAAATTTTTCTAGATTTTTGGTTTTGTCAATTATACAGTGGTTGATTTACTCCTTGATACACTTATTCATTGGTGTTCCGACTCTTCTATCTCCATTATCATTCCTTTTAGTTCTATATCATCATGGCATCAGAGGTCTCAGGCACATCCGGTGGCTTAGGGTCTAGTGCTAGTGTTACGAGGAGGAGCTATAACTTGCAGGGTAAAGACCATTTTGAGATCCGAAAATTTGATGGCACAAACTTTGCTCTATGCAAGAATCAGATTAAAAATGTGCTGATTCAAAGGAGGCAATGGAAGCTAGTAAATGGAATTTCAAAGAAGCCTGCTGACATGGATGAAGATGATTGGGATGAGTTAGATGAAATGGCTAGGTCTACCATTCGCTTGCACCTGGCAGATAATGTTTACTTTATAGTATTAGATTGTTAAAGTGCAGAGGAGCTTTGGAAGAAGTTATGCAATACATATGAAAAAGAGACGGCATCAAATAAACTCTATCTGATGAGAAAATTATATGACCTTTGTATGAAGGACACAAATAGTGTTGCTGCTCATCTTAATGATTTTGATGCTATATTCTCTCAATTACAAGCTCAGAAAATGGATATGGATAATGAAATGAAAGTAGTATTGTTGTTATGCACCTTGCCTTCATCATGGGATACATTTTGCACAGCTATTAGCAATAGTACACCTGGTGTTAAACTCATCTATGATGACATATGTGGAGTACTCTTGAGTGAGGAGATTCGTAGAAAATCCATGGTTGGCACTTAGAGTGGAGATTCATATAATGTTCATGATTCTTACCAAGGAAAGAATCAACAATGTGCCAAGAGCAAGAACAAGGAAAAGAATGGTCAACGGAATAAGAGTAGAAGTAAATCAAGGAAGAGGGATATCGAATGCCATAATTCTCATAAGAAAGGACACATGAAGAAAGATTGTTATGCATTAAATAATGCTAAAGGTAAAGGATATAATGTTGATGGGCATGTTAAACAGTTACGTGCAACATCTACTTCGACTGTGAAGATTGAATAAATTAATGCTATTTCTAATGATGCTTATGTGTTGACACTTGATAGTACTGTGCCAAGTAAGGCTCTTATGGCTAATTCTCTTTCCCACACCTGGCTGCTAGATTATGGTGCTTCTTTCCATGTGACACCACATAGAGAATGGTTCTCTAATTATGCAGCAAAGTCTCTTGGTACCGTGAGACTTGGTGATTCTTACTAGTGTGATGTTGTGGGGATTGGAGATGTGGTTGTGCAGTTCATTGGTGGTTCAAAATTTACTATGCATAATGTACGCCATGTACCTCAATTATCACGCAATTTGATGTCAGTTGGTCAACTTGATGACCTTGATTACAAGGTGGTCTTTTATGCTCAGTCCTTTCGCATATCAAAGGGTAATATGGTTATTGCAAAAGGAAGCAAAGTTGGCTCACTTTATCCTTTATTTGTATCACAAAAAGAACACTTGTTAGTTGTTACTGAACAACATGGTGTTGATTTCGAGGAAATCTTCTCTCCAGTGGTCAAGATGACTACCGTGTGCATGTTGCTTGGATTCGTTGCAATGGAGGACTTAGAGCTAGTCCAAATGGATGTGAAAAATGCTTTCTTGCATGGAGATCTTACATATGAGATCTATATGGAACAACCAGAGGGTTATGTAGTTCCTGGCAAGGAAAGTCTAGTTTGTAAGCTTAATAAGAGCTTGTATGGACTTAAACAGTCCCCTAGACAATGATACCAAAAGTTTGATGCTTTTATGAAGTCTCAAGGCTATTCTCGAAGCAATGAGGATCATTGTATCTACACAAAGAGATGCTCAGATGGCAGCTTGATATGCTTGATACTTTATGTCGATGATATGCTGATTGTTGGGAAGTCCTCTTATGATTTGTCAATTCTCAAAAAGAAGTTGAGTCAAACATTTGATATGAAGGATTTGGGGGATGCCAAACATATTCTTGGCATGGGCATTACTCATGATAGGAGCAAAAGATGCATATACTTGTCTCAAAGTGAGTACATATCCAAAGTACTTCACATGTTCAATATGCACGGTGGAAAGGCATTGAGTACACCTTTACCCACATATGTAAAATTGAGCAAGGATGATTGCCCCAAATAAGATGAGGAAAAGGAATTCATGACCAAAATTCCCTATCAGTATGTTGTTGATAGTATCATGTATGCTATGGTAGCTACGAGACCAGACATTGCATTTGCAGTGGGAATTGTGAGCAGATATATGTCTAATCCTGGCAAGAAACAAACATTGGTTATACAGATTCTCACTATGCTAGTTGTGTAGATAATCATAAGTCTACATCATGGTACATTTTTCATTTTGTTGGAGGTGCTATCTCTTGGAGATCTCCTCTTCAAGAATGTACGACTGTTTCCACCACAGAAGCAGAGTATGTTGCAGCAAGTGAGGCATGTAAGGAAGCATTGTGGCTTTCTCATCTTGCTTGTGATATGGGTTTACCTCAGCATGTACCTCGTTTGCTCAGTGATAGTCAGAGTGCCATTGCTTTGGCTAAGAATCTGGTCTATCATGCAAAGACCAAGCACATTGAGGTGAGGTATCACTTCATTCAAGATTGCTTAGCCACTGAGCGCATTTATTCTTGAGAAGGTTCACACCCGAGATAATGCTGCAGATGCTTTGACTAAAGCTCTACCACAGGATCGCTTTTGACACTGTTGTCACTTGATGGGGGTTACTTGATTCATGATCTTACATAGTCGCTTGTATACTATGTAACATGCCCATCAGGTGGGAGGTATAGTTTGTATACTTACACTCAGGTATTCTTTATCATTCTTTATTTTTCTCCCATAGTTACTTTGACCATATTGGCCTTTAGTGGGAGATTGTTACCGTTAGTGTCCATGTGAAAGGCCAAATGGCCACTGGACACTTCTTTGTATATGTTCTTTAATAAAACATATAGTGCCCTGGTCAGTCACAAACTGTAAGTTCAATCGCATTTGTAAGACCTACGAAGTGTGCCTTTGTGCTCCTTGTGTACTGTGTTTTCTGTGTATTCAGCAGTCTCTGTGCGGAGTACCATGTGCAGCCTTAGGAGCTCGAT
Source organism: Ceratopteris richardii (assembly GCA_020310875.1). Taxonomy (NCBI): domain Eukaryota; kingdom Viridiplantae; phylum Streptophyta; class Polypodiopsida; order Polypodiales; family Pteridaceae; genus Ceratopteris; species Ceratopteris richardii. The sequence continues at coordinate 218,582,932 of CM035409.1, forward strand.
TTTCTACTTCGAGGATACTGTCGTGGAGAGCGCGAGAAGAACAGCACATTATGGTGCATCGGCATCGAAATACTTCATGGGCAATTTAAATGTGCCATGTCCATGTTCATTGACACGTCCAACAACTAATTTATAGGGTTTGTACTCTTCTTCGAATGTGGGTTCAATGGGGATAGTTATGGTTTCCTCTATCTCAAGAATATCTGGTGGATAGCCTCGCCTTTGAAGAATAGCTTGTGCTCCAAACTCAGCCTGTGGGTGGGAAACTTGATCTCACAATTCTTGTCATTATTTCAGTACTCCAAGCGGTGTCTCTGTCTATTAAATGGGTTGGTCTACCCACATTGATGGTTGCACTGTTACTTGAGTGTGCGTCAGAGTCTCATAATCCTTATTTAGTTTGTAACGAGCTTCTAACAATACTGTGTAGGCTTCTAAGATGACCCTGATACTCTTTGGCGGTACTGCTTGAAATCTTCTTACACTAAGAGGTGCATATGCAGTGTCCATTGCTTCCTCAAAGTTGTCTAAGACAATTCTCTATTTGAACTTGAAGGTGTTCCTCTATTTCTGCAATAGCCTCTTTCCTTTGCTTTTAAAGTTGAACTTCCATCGTATTGTATGTTTCCTTTGTAGAGAGTATGCACGCGGAAGCAAAATGAAAAGTAAAGTACTCTCACAAAACAAAGAATGTGTGAGACACAAAATGAGTAGACCATGAAATGGGTAAACTCATGTGGATTAGAAATGAGCTTGCCAAGAGCATGGAGTAGGCTCCTCAAGCTTCTAACCAAGTACAAATGAGGGGAGAGGGCCCTCCTTATATAGATTTGGGAGGGGCTCTCAAAAGTACATCATATGTGGGATAAGTCTCCTGAAAGGAGAATGAATACAACTGGTAGAAACACATGGTAAGGTACCCAAATACAAAGGAAGTACAATATAAAATGGAAATAGACTGGAAATGGAGTGCCTCCTGGATACAAAATGGAGATGCACTCATGCGGATACAAATGTAGATGAAGTAGGAGCGATCATGTTGTCACCATCCCCTCTGCAGCTCCATTTTGGAGCCGCTGAATGCTGTAGAGGTCCAGCAAGCACTGAAGCGAAATCGGAGGTAGAGCCTTCGTGAACATATCCGCCAGGTTCTCCTGAGAGGTACACTGCTCCAGAGTAATCTCCTGAGATATGAGCTTCTCGCGGATGAAGTGGTACTGGATCTCGATGTGATGTCCGAGCGTGGAACACTGGATTCTTGGCAATGGCCAAGGCTGACTGGCTATCCATGCGAAGACATGTTGGAGTATCCTGCAAAACGCCAATGTCAGATAATAAACGTCGAAGCCAGATGGCCTCACATGCGGCAAAGCTGGATGCTCGGTATCGGCCTCGGTAGATGATAGTGCAACTGTAGGCTGCTTCTTACTTGCCCAAGAGATAGGTCCTGAGCCAAGCAAGAAGATATACCCAGAAGTAGACCGTCGAGAATCAGGATCACCAACCCAATCTGAATCGGAGTATCCAGCGAGTTCGATGCCCCCTCTGTACCAAAGACCATGATGTCGAGTGAGGGCAAGATATCGAAGTAGTCTCTGAGCAGCATCCCAATGAGTCTAACGAGGCTGATGTGCAAACTGACTGAGTATACAACTGCATAAGCAATATCTGGTCTAGTGTTGGCAAGGTAGAGTAATGAACCAACAAGCTGTCGATAGGTATGCACATCCACAAGTGATGATGAGTCCTCCAATGTAAGCTTGATGTTTGGATCAAGTGGTGTAGAAACTGAGCGACACTGGTCCATGTTATATCTGGAAAGTAGATCAGAGCAGTACTTCTTCTGTGATAGGAATATACCTTCTTTGGTTTGCCAAACTTCCACTCCTAAGAAGTAGTGAAGTAGTCCAAGATATGTCATAGAGTACTCAAGGTGAAGCTGTGTGATGATAAACTGGATGCGTTCTTCGTCTGAGCATGTTAAGATCAAGTCATCTACATAGATGGCTACTAAAGACTCCTTTTGATAGATGTAGAGATTAGCATCAACATTGCTTCTGTGAAATCCCTTGTCTTCAAAGAACTTGTGAATCTTTTCATACCAGGACCTAGGAGCTTGCTTGAGTCCATAAAGTGCCTTGTGAAGCTTGTAGATTTGATCTTCTTTGCCTTTGATCTTGAAGCCTTCAGGTTGTTCAACATATACTTCTTCTTGAAGATCTCCATTGAGGAATGCACTTTTGACGTCTAGCTGGTAAATGGGCCACTTAAAGTGAGCACTTAGTGCTAAGATGAATCTTATGGTTGTGAATCTTGCAGTAGGGACAAAAGTTTCTTCATAGTCAATGCCATGTTGTTGCTTGTATCCCTTAGCGACTAATCTTGCCTTATATTTATCTAGAGTGCCATCAGACTTGTATTTGACTTTATATATCCACTTGAATCATATGACTTGATGTTTGGTTGGTTTGGGAACTAATGTCCAAGTCTTGTTCTTTGCTATTGCATCGAGTTCCTCTTTCATAGCTGTTTCCCATTCTGGTTGGCCTTGAGCTTCTTTGTAGTTAGATGGCTCTGGAATTTGCTGAATTTGGTGCATTAGAGCATAATTAACATAATGACTTTGTTCGCATTGTTGCCTATCAAGAAGCCTTTGAGATCGGCGTGGTTGTTGTGAAGTACTTGCTTCTGAGTTAGAGTTTAGAAATACTGAGTCCCCCTTTGAAGTGTAGATAGGTGGACTAAGACTTGTACTTGAATCTTTTCTTGAGTATGATGAAGCTTCATTGAAGATCACATTCTTCGAAATGGTGATGGAGTGGTTTTCCATATCATATAGACTGTATGCCTTTGATTGGTCACTGTAGCCTATGAATATGTGTTTCTTGGACTTTGATAGTAACTTGTTTTGATCTTCTTTTGGTACATGGACAAAAGCTTCACTACCAAAGACTCGAAAGTAGTTCACATTTGGTTTTCTTCCATAGTAGGCTTCGAAGGGTGTTTTGTTGTGTAAAGCACTTGTAAAGCCTCGATTAAGAATATGAACAGCAGTATGCACAGCTTCTGCCCAGAACTTGTAGGGTAGATCCTTGTGATGAAGCATTGTTCGTGCCATTTCCATCACACTGCGTATCTTCCTTTCAGCTACTCCATTATGGGATGGAGTATGAGGCTGAGTGACTTGACGTTTGATCCCTTTCTGGTTGAGAAAGTTATCAAAGTCATGATTGATAAATTCACCACCTCCATCTAATCTGATGGTTTTGACTTTAGTTGAAGCTTCATTCTCAACTTCCTTGATCCAAGTTTGAAACTTAGAGAATGTGTCTGCCTTTGACTTCAAAAAGTACACCCAAATAAAGCGAGAGTGGTCATCTACTAGAAGATAAAAGTAGAGGGATCCACTCAGCGATGGGGTATTCATAGGTCCACATAAGTCCATGTGGATAAGGGAAAGTGGGTTCCTCGCTCGTGTTGAAGCTTCCTTGGGAACTGGGGCCCTCTGTTGCTTGCCTTGGGTGCAAGCTTGGCAGACATCAGTAATTTGCCCTATCTTTGGCAATCCCTTCACAAGTTGGGATGAAGAGATTTTTTATAAGTATGAAGTGTGGCCAAATCTCTGGTGCCACAAACTTGAGTTTGATTCTTTGGATACAAGGCATGATAGCTTGTAGAGGCCCTTTTCTTCTATACCTTGAGCTTTGGGCACCACAACAATGGGGGATACCCACTCAGTGTGCTCAATTTCGTAGATGAATCCAGCTTCAACCAATCTATCTATCTCCTCCTTGATCTTAGCAGCGTAATTATCGTTATATGTATAAGGCTTTTGCTTAGAGGGTTTGGCATCTGAAGTCATGGGGATGGTGTGTGAGCATATGTTTGGGTCAACACCCTTCAAATCCTTGTAACTCCAAGCGAATACATCTCTGTATTCTCTTAGCAAGGCTATTAATGCATGCTCTTCTTCCTCTGTTAGGTCATGGCCTATGTAAGTGCATCTCTCCTCTCCTTCTTCTAGGGCCACTACTATTTTCTTGGTGGTTTCTTTGTTATCATAGGCCTCTCCTGATTGTGCCTCTCGTTTAGGCATTCTTATCATGACCCCCCTGTCGTCTATCTCATACTTCTTAAAATTTTCCGGGACCTCAAACAAAGATTCTTCCTCTTCTGGTGTGACTTCTCTCTTCTTTCTTTTCTTTCCTTCTTCCTTTGGGGTCACGTGTGTGGCAAGCCTTACATCATTTGTAAGCTCTCCATACCTCTGGGGTTGAAATTCTACTTCATAGAAGTATTCTTTATCTGATGCAAAAGGTGGGTCCATAATGATTGACTCTAGATCGGAGTCACTTGCATCCTCAAATGCATCAGGGCTAGGTTCGCACTCTTCTAACACTGCCTCTCCCATGATTGGCTCTATGGAGAAGACTGAAATTTCATAGCCATCCTCATCACAGTGGGGTGTCCATTGTTCTTCATTGATGGCTACATCCATTGTTGCTAGGATTTCTGCCCAGCCGTGGGGTTCAAATTCTTTGTCAGGAAAGACTACAGGTGCATAGGCTGGGTCTTGAATGGGTCTATGTGTTTCGTTTGCACCTATTTCTCTGGCCTTTTCTCTCTTCTCTTCTTCTACTGCTACTTTGCACATCCATAAGTGAGTGTCTTCATGCATCCATGAGGATCCTGATCCTATGGAATGCACCGATTCCGTATCATCTTTGGCTCTATGGATGGGGTTCCATTGGATAGGAGGGACATCTCTATGAGAGTAATCCTTGAGATTGACTTTGGTCGTAACACCTAAGTGCTGCAGGTACAAAGAATTGGTTCCCCAATCCTGTACCACTTGCAACTGTCGCATAAAGGGTCGTCCCAAGATCATTTCATAGGCATGGTTCTTGCTAAAATCACATATGGCAAAGGTATGCTCGAACTCGACACCATAGGTGGTGAGAGTTATTCCTTCTAGCAATCCTAAGGGCCTCTCAATATGACCATCGGCCATCTGCAATTTCATTCTCGTTGGCCTGAGTGCTGGCTTGCCCCAACGCTTCCATAGGGAAGTGGTGGCAATTGCAACTCCTTCATCTGAGTCCAAAATTGCCTTGGTGGTGTACTCCTGGTAGGTAATGGGAAGATAGGTGTTCCCTTCTTCACCTTCACACATATCTCCTATCTTATCCAAGGGTATCTCTGGCACTGTCCTATGTGATCCTACCTGGGAATGAGGTTTCACTATCGCTGGTACTTGTTTGGCGACATGTTTCCATAATTCAGGTCTAACCTTGAGTAGCTCTTCTAACTTGAGATTGCACTGCACTTTAGTGTTTTTCACTACCTCTGTGTTCCTAGGTAAGACTGAGTCCTCATTTCGTACCATGACCGTGGGCGCTCTCATACATGTAGATTTAGCTTCCCATGGACCCGTGAAGTGGGGTAATTCTTGTAAAGAGTTCGACTCAAAGTCTAGTCTTTCCTGAGAGTGGGTGCTCTCCTGCTCCTCATAAATGGATGGGATGTCTTGTGGGAATTCATCGTGTGCATCATCCACAAGTTCAATGGGAGGAGGGACTTCACTTTCTTTAGCCCATTTGTCTTCTTGAATCTCTCGTAGGAATTCTGGTGTGAATCGATTCATAGAAGAAGATGTGTCTGGCTCCGTAGAGTTAAGCACATAGGCTTCCTGGGCGGGTAGGCTCACTCTTTCACTTGCCTTGCCCTTGTGTTGTATGGCGGGTTCCTTTTCCGATTGTGCAATTAGCTTCTCTATTCTTTCTAGTAGTCCATCAAAGTGCAACTACGTCTTTGCTAAGCTAGAGATGTTAAAGAGGCGGCTGGCTTCAAACATGGTATGAGCCAACTCCACCATTTTGGCACAAATTTTAGTTCGTTCAAGCTCTAATTCTGCTCTAGGGTAGCACTTTTCATGATCAGTTACGTTTGGCCCTTCTTGGATTCTGGCTTGATATGCTTTAAGCATCATGTTTAGGTCCTCGGAAGTGGGATCTACTAGGACTGATCCTACTCTAGGGGGTGGTGGAATTAGGTGAGGCGGGTTGGAAGGTGGCTGGTCGGATGGAGTTGGAAATGGTGGAGGTGGAGTAGTGTGAGAGGGAGTTTGAGATGTGAGTTCAGTTATCCTGGCCTTTGTTTCTTTGAGGCTCTCCTCAAGTTCACTCATCTTTTTAGCCCATTGTCTTTTCATTCTTTCTCGACTATCTTTCCACGCTCTAGTCCTTTTCTTTGTCATGCTCTCTATTTCACTAACATCTGGGCTCTTTTCCTGGTCTACCCCTTGGTTTTGTTGCAATGCTTGAGCTCTAGTGATTACCTGTATTGGTGCAGTGGAAGTCACACTCCCTGTGGAGCCTACAACTAACCCAATAACGTTGATAGGAGTGATTTTTGGCATATTATTGGGGTTCTTTGGGAAATCTCGTAAGAGATGCTCCCTTCCACAGTCTTGGCAAAAGCCCTGGATCGTTACTGACTGGGGTTGTGTAGGTGGAGGCACAGGACAATCACGAATGAGATGATCTCCTTGACATCTATAGCATGGTCCTCTAGGGAATGGAGGTCTTACCTGCCTAGGTTGAGGCCTAGGATTGGGGTTTGTATACATGAGGTTTGTGTGATCTGACTCCCAACTAGGTTCACTCGGTTCCTCACTGTAGTAGGACTCACCATGTTCAGGAGATTGCATGTAGTAAGCATGGGGACTATCGACATGTGTAGAATCAAAGCTATGGTCACTGGGTTCACTTTCAGAAAGCAGTGGTCTACAGGGACTATAGCTCTATTCAGGTTTTCTTCTGCTGTTGCATATTTTACTGGGATCACATTAGCTGGGGCAGGGGGTTGTTGTGCTAACACAGGCTGAGGCCTTTGTTGGTTTTGGTATGGTTGCTGATAAGGTTGTTGTGGCCTACCATATGGCTGTGGAGGGTACGGGTTCTGGTATCTTCCCTGCTGAGGGTATGGCTGAGGGTAGGGTTGCCTAGCCGCCTGCTTGTTGTATGGGCAATCTTGCGCGGTGTGATTGGTGTACCTCCGTTCTATGGTGCAGTACTGGCTACTAGGATTTACTTGGGGTTGAGCCATAATGGGACATACATTTGCCATATGGTCACCCCCACAACATCTTTTCACCGAGGCAAACCTTGGGATCTGTTTGCTAGTGACACCTAATTTCTGAGCTAATTTCTCTGCAAGTTCCTCAATTGATGTGGATTGCGTGGAAGAGAGGTTAGAGGCACTATCTGAATCTTTGTATATCTTGGAAAGCTCTAACTCCTCCCCTAGGTTATCCTTGATGTCAATGCACATGCGTACACACTCTTCTATGGTCCTAGGGTCCTTCAAGTACACATAAGATCTCAATTTGGTACTTAGCTATCCATCCAAGAATAAAGCCACTTGCTTAGCAGGTGTGGGGAGCTCCGAAACAGGACATCTTTCTAAGTATTGCCTAAATCTTCTTCCTGCAAGTCTCACGGTTTCTTAAGGGGTTTGTTTGAAGCTGTGAATCAACGAGGAGGTGTTATGTCTTATGCCACTCTTAGAGAATTCAATAATGAAAGCCTCTAGGAGTTGGTCTATGCTCCTGAACTGTCTCTCATTCAATGGTTGAAACCACGTAAGGGCTGTGTTCCTAACGGTTAGACCAAAGGCATTATACTGCGTGAATAAATCCTCCACTTGTTCAGCTCTCAAGACTTGCCTAAACTCGGCCACATGATCGTATGGATCTCCGGTGCCATCGAAGTAATTCTTCATGGACTTAACTAGCTGAGTTGGTCTCAAAGTCCTTGTATGCTCTCTAGGTCATGGTAGAGGGAAATCATCGGCATTTCTTCGATGTCCTAGGGCTCTAAGTACCTCCGGCTCTACTCTATTTGTTTCCGTCCTTGTTCTTTCTCTGCCCCCTAGGTTGGCAAAGCTTACTTCTGGCCTATCTCTACTTCTATCTCTTGGAGTTCCATGAGCTTGGGATGTTCCAGCTCTAGGGTGACCATAGGACACATTCGATCTTGGTTGGGGGAAAACGAATTCACCCTTCCAAGTGTAAGCATGTCTATCATGTTCTGTAACCACAAAGATCCTCTCTGAAGCGTGATCTAAGTAGGTCACTCTGCCTGGGCTATCAAGATCTTTGAACTCATAGATCATGATTGTTCCTATATCATTTGGCCGATCAGATTTATACCTCCAAAAGGCTTCATCAGTCTCTCGGCTCAGAAGCAGATCTGTGCTCTTGTTGTCTTGGGGAATCCACTCAGGAGTGAGAATTATCGTAAGAACAGATTTGCCTCGGGGGGTTTAGGTTCTACACCCGTATTTCCTTGCTCCAGGTCACCTAAATCCGCTTCTGAGATCACATTTCCGAATTCATCTGTCCTATCTGGGTGACTGGTGACTACGTATATGGTTCCTTCTTTGTCCAAGTATGCTCCATTTTTAAACTTAACAGCTGGGTGCTCTAGTCCAGTGGACTGATCAGGATTTTTAATCTGGACCACGGATCTTCCTAGACCATCCTCATAGATGCTAGCACCTAATCGGTTGGTCCTAAGGTATTCCAACTGTGTTTTGTATGGGCCTTCTACTCTGTGCAAGTATGGCACTCCTGAACTTCCTGTAGGTCTGTCCATGCCTTTAGACATCTCTGATTCACTAGTCTCAAAGCTAGGGTGGTATGAGTGGTTGCTCAACTACTGGGCCCAAGACCTAGCAGTGTGGTTGACATTAGCCTCTGAAGACCTAAGGCTTTGTCTATCCCTTACTAGATGTCGTCCGGATCTAAGGTTCATAAGCCTAATTGAATAGCCCAAATTTGCCCAAGTGCAACCTCGTTGCTGAGTCCTTTTGTATCAGTCACTTGATTCTTTTTAGTGGTTACCGTGTTTATGCTCTTATCAGAAATCACGTCGTCAGGAATATTTGAGTTAATTTTCGCACTTGAAGTTGATCGTTCCACTTTAAGTTCTTTTCCTTTAGAGTTCTCGACCGTACAAAGATTATGTCCTTAGCTTGAAATTGAAAGTTTAGGTATTCTTCAACTTGATAATTTGCCTATCGTCACCCTGACTTACTCCTACCTCTAGTCGTTCTTAGCTTAAGCTAGGAATTGACAAAGGGGGTTGAGAATTTCCAACCTTTTGTTTCCCTCTTGGTTGCCCTTGAGTTCTCAGGAAGCGTGTTTCCAAGCTTGCACTTACTCTGGCTTAGAATGCCCTCAAGTGCTCTTGCTAGACCTGTGAAAGTCCCACGGTTAGCTCAAGACTTAGATTCAAATGACGCAATAGACTACTTTCATGCATGTAACTCACAGACCAAATTATCCTTTGCTTTTATGGAAAACAATCCCAAGGATCCCTCAGTTTTCCTACCTCGGGGTATGGTCAACTTCAAAAAAACCCTATCTAATAATCCTGATATTAATTTTCACATAAGCAGTGGAAGTTTTGGTTGTACTCCTCACGAGCTTTCCAACAAAACAAGAATCACAGCAAACGGATTTCGTATGAGAAAGTTATGCCAGTTCAGGGTTTTGGGACTAACACAAGATTCAAACAAGCTGACAGATCATAGGAGTTTTCTCGAAATCACATGTGTAGGCACCTCACAAATCACTAATGGCTTGCTAATTATGCCCAAAATTACCCCAAAGACTTTGAAAAATTTAACCCTAAAATTTTGGCTGAAAAGCCTGTCAATCACGATCGACAGGTCTGTCAATCGCGATTGACAGATGCGTCCGTCGGGGCCTGTCGGTCGCGATCGACACGTCAGTCGTGATTGACAGTGTCAATCGCGATCAACAGAGTCGGTCGTGAGTTCTGTCAATCGCGATTGATGGTGTCAATCGCGATTGACACTTTTTCCGGGTTTTTCACCGTGATTTCAGTCAATCGGGGATGTGTCCGTCGCGATGGACACGTGGCTACGCGTAAAAAGTCAATCAATCGTGGAAATTCTATCGGTCGCGATCGACGGTGTCAATCGCGATTGACAGGGTCTGTCGGTCGCGATTGACAGGGTCTGTCGGTCGCGATTGACAGGGTCTGTCGGTCGCGATTGACAGGGTCTGTCGATCGTGGCTGTCAATCGCGATCGATGGTGTCGGTTGCGATTGACAGAGAAACACGGAATTTTCCAACTGTTTTTAGTGATTTAGAATGTGCTCATCATGCTTGTGCTTGTGGTGAACTTTGTTTTACCAAATGATCGAATTTTCTGTCGATCGCGATCGATAGAGGCTGGCGACTGCGAGACAGATTCTGAGTATTCCGTACCTGCGCAACGTGCTGGGGATGATGATTCAGCAAGAACCTGCAAAATGCTCAAGAAACATGCAAAAATAGTGCAAGCAATATCGCTCTCTCTCTCTCTCACACAAGTAGAATGAAGGAAATGAGGTGGAGATGGTGATATGATCAAAACTGAAAATTTTCGTGATGATGGAGATGGAGGTGGGAGATGGTGATGATGATGATGGTGATGAAGATGGTGAAGAAAAAACAAGAAAATAGATGAATGTGAAGAAAATACCTACAACTCCAACGCGTCAACTCTACGACTTACCATCACACGCTCGTCCTCAAAGCTCAATCCCCGGCAACGGCGCCAAAATTTGGTGTAGCTCAGTGATGAGTAGCACCTCCTTTAATGTCAATCTGGGAAGACGTGAGGATGGTATGAAGACCTCGAGCAAGTGGAGGCACAAGTGCGTGAGTGAGAAGCACACAAACATGCACACACATACACACACACGCGCACACACGGCAAGACAAAGAGTGAGAAGCAATGGAGTTCTTAGATTACTTTCAAAAAGCTCTTACAAGTTCAATTCAATTACAATCTAACCTCAAAAATGAGCTCTCTAGCTCTATTTATAGTTTTTGACTAGGTTTTGGCCCTGTCCAGACCTAGTGTCCGGCCTAGTTAAAAATTAGGTTCCAGGGCTTATTTGAGGGCTCAAACGAGATCTAAAAAATACGAAAATTGGTAAGCAACTACTTCTAAGGCTCCTCAAGCTCGAGGACTCCTCGGCTTGCACAAAATGGAGCTACAAAAGGTGAACATGGTATTTACAGGGGTTGTTAGTGATGAGAATCACTTTTAATTGGTGTAAGGGTTTTGAAAAATTAAAGGGTTGCCTTAGTGCTAGATCTGCGTGAATGCTCGTACTTGCTTCTTCATGAAGAAAATTATTGGCCTACTTGCTAGATCGTCGTTGACTCCCTTGTCTGCTTGTGCCTTCTCTCCCCTCTGACTCTCTTCTCTGACTGCCATGCCTTGTAAGTCCTTCAGTTCCTTGTCTGCTGCTAACACTCATGTATAAGGAAGTGCCAAGCTATGTGGAAATCACTCCACAAAAGGAAGTAAGCCCAAAGCTTTGCGGAAAGCTTCAAACTTCTCCCTAGGCAGAGCCTTCGTGAAAAGATCTGCAATGTTCTCCTGCGTGGGCACATATGCCAAGCTGATCTCCCCAGCAGAGAACCTCTCCCTGACATAGTGATAATGCACCTCAATGTGCTTAGTGCGAGCATGGAACACAGGGTTCCTCGCAACTGCCAATGCGCTCTGACTGTCAGTGAAGATGGTGGTGGCAGAAGACTGGCCAACACCCAAATCAGCCATAAGGCATCTGAGCCACACACACTCAACAGTCGCTATGAAAGCTGCCCTATACTCAGCCTCACAACTGGAAGTGGCCACAGTAGGCAGATTCTTGCTCAACCAAGATATACATGAGCTACCAAGCATGAAGCAAAAACCACTGGTGGACACACGAGTGTCATAGCAACCAACCCAATCTGAGTCAGAAAAAGCATGCAAATCTGGTGGTAGTGATCCCCCCTTGGGATAAAACAACCCAAGTAGCCGAGTACCACTCAAGTAGCGAAAGATGCGCTTAACCCCTTTCCAATGCGTGACTCCTGGGCCATGCATAAACTTGCTCATCTGTGAGACAGCAAACTAAATATCTGGCCGAGTAATGCATGAGTAAATCAAGCATCCAATAGCCTGCTGATAGAGAACAGCATCAAATGCATCTCCAGCATCATGAAGACTCAATCGTAAACCTGTCTCCATAGGAGTGGCAATAGGTTTACAGTCTTCAAGGCCAAAACGTTGCAATAATGTGTCAATATATTTCGTTTGACACAAAGCCATTCCACCATCAACTTGCATAAATTGAATGCCCAAATAGTGATGCAAATGCCCCAAATCAGACATCTCAAATGAGGCATGCAAATCAGCCTTAAAATCAGCAATATGCTTCTCAATAGGACCAGTGAGCAGCATGTCGTCAACATAGACAACAATGATCAGAAGCACATCATTAGCATGCTTAACATATAAGGTGCTTTCAGTTGGATTGTTCTCAAAACCATGTGCAATCAGATAGGCATGTATCTTCTCATACCAAGCACGTGGTGCTTGCTTTAAACCATATAACACCTTCTTTAACCTACACACCTGGTTTTCATGCCCTTTCTGCACAAAGCCACAGGGTTGAAAAACATACACTTCTTCATGCAAGTCACCATTCAAAAATGTTTTTTTAATGTCCAACTGATGTACATTCCAACCATGATGGGCTGCAAGTGCACAAATGCTCCGAACAGTAGTCATACGGCATGTAGGTGCAAAGGTCTCATCAAAATCAATGCCTCTTTCCTGTGCATAACCCTTTGCAACAAGCCTTGCCTTATACCTGTCAACTGTACCATCAGGTTTATGCTTCAGCTTGTATACCCACTTAGTGCCAATGGCCTTCTTGCCAGGAGGCAAGTCACATAAAGACCATGTACCATTCTTCATTATAGCATCATATTCAGATTGCATAGCAGCCATCCAATTTTCTGAATTATGTGCTTCATCAAAGGAAACAGGCTCATTCTCATCACAGAGACTAAACACAACCATAGCATAGCAATCTGATGCAAAGGAGGCACTATGAGAGCTTGAACGAGTACGATATGACAAAGGTACATCTAATTTGCTATCATGCAAAGTCTGCACCAGCCATTTTGGCATAGTTTTGCCTGCTCAATATCAGCTCTCTCATCAACAAGTGCATCATGTAAATCTGCATCAGAAATGGAATGATCTGCATCATCATATGAAACCTGCAAAGGCTGAGAAGTTGCCTCATTAGGGCTAGCACTAGACTGTCCACCTGTAAAAAGAGGCATCAAACTTTCATACATGTCTTTGGAGCTAACAGATGTCTCCTTAGTACATGAAAGCAATGGCTGAATAGCATCTTCCACAAAGACAACATCACGACTAACCAGAATGTGTTTAGTCTGTGGATGATATAGACGATAGCCTTTACTTTCAGAATTGTACCCAACAAAAATACATTTTACTGCCTTATCATCCAATTTTCTGCGATGTTATTCAAGCGCTAGTGCATATGCCAAACAACCAAAAACACGCAGATGAGCAACAGATGGCTTGCGGTCATGCCAAGCCTCATATGGAGTGATAGATTGCAGTGCCTTAGTGGGACACCTGTTCATTACATATGCTGCACACATGACAGCCTCAAGCCAAAAACTATGTGGTAAAGCCTCACTCTTGACCATGCACCTTGCCATCTCCATGAGTGACCTGTTCTTTCGTTCAGCAACTCCATTCTGTTGAGGTGTATACGGCATTGTACACTGGTTTTTTATCCCACGTTCAGCTAGAAATGCATTAAATTCAGAAGACGTATATTCCCCCCCTCGATCAGAACGGAGGGTGCCCATTTTACATGCTGACAGATTTTCAGCCAAAACCAAAAACTGTTTAAAGCACATGAACACTTCGGACTTTGCTTTGAGTGGATATATCCATGCATGCCTGGAAAAATCATCAATTAAAGTCACGAAGTAAAGGTAATTTCCAAAAGAGGGTGTCTGCATAGGACCACAGACATCACTATGTACAAGCTGCAATTTCTGTGTATCCCAAACTGAACCATCTTTTGGAAAGGAGGAACGCTGCATTTTGCCTAAAATACAGCCTTCACAAACATGTTTTCCAGGTGCCTCAAGTTTGGGCAATGAGGGCACCATTTCAGATTTCTGCAGGCGTAGCAAACTAGCAAAATTCAGATGACCAAAGCGTGCATGCCAAAGCTCTGCATCTGACATAGCCTGAGAATCATTTATTGCACATGCCAAATCATTTACAGATCTTTCATAGTCTATGAGCTTATACAGCCCACGACATAAAATGCCAGAAGCAATAATCACATCGCCATTTAACAGATCATGAAATGTACACCTGTCATCAACAAATTTCACAACCAAGCCAATCTTGGCTAATGCAAAAACTGATAACAGGTTCTTTTTTATCCTTGGCACAAATAAAGCATCTGACAAAGTGAAAGAACTACCATCAGCAGTAGTCGAAATGATCTTACCAACTCCCATAACAGGATAAGAGGAGTTTTTGGCGCATGTGACAGTATTCCCTGTAGGGGCAGGCTCGAGTGAAGAGAAGAAACTGCGCTGCGAGGTAATATGTTTGGTCGCCCCACTGTCAAAATACCAAACATCTGAGTCTACTTCAGACATGCAATGCTCATGAGAAGATGGGTCAAAACTGCAGAAAGTAGTAAACGCCCATTCTTCTTCTTGCACAAGATTTGCAGACTCTGTTTTTGGTGTAGAGGCCTCTACAACAACCATTCTAGCCTCTTTCTTCTTTGCCTCTTTTGCAGCCACTTTTGGACAGTTCTTTATGATATGATCATTCCCGTTATAGTACTTGCAAAACAATTTCTTCTTTTCTGATTTCTTTTCATCTTTATCTTCCTTCTTCGAATATGCAGAATTAGCAGATTTCTGCTAACTAGTTGAAGAGCTCCATTTTCCTTTGCCCTTCTGACTAGCCAGGAAAGTTTGATCTGCAACTCGCATAATGGACCTGTTTTGCCTGGACTGATCTTCCTGCAACAGAACAGAGACTAACTCCTCAAATGATAAGGCATTTGGATTGCCTTTCATCATCAACCGAAGAGTAGAAGCAAAACTCTGATATGAATCAGGAAGACCATTCAGAACGGTCTGCACAAGTGAGCTATCTCGTATAACCTCATCAGCAGAAATCAATTGTTCCTTCAAATCTTTGATCTTCATTAGGAAACTGTCCATAGAATCACCTTCATTCATGTGCTCACTCTCCAACTGTTTTCGGAGGTAAGCAACACGAGCCTCATTCCTAGCTTGGTACAATGTGGTAAGTGTATCCCAAGCATCCTTAGCTGTTCTGCAAGAGCAAATATGAGGAATAATGGTACCATCCAACTTATCCTCAACAGCCAACATACGGAATACATCATTGCTTTCAGCCATGGCCGGTGACTAAAATACCTTGATGCAAAAAATTGATTGTGTCTCAAAAAGTTGAACAGAACTGCCCAGACGAGTTATGCTAAACCTGTAGCAGACTTCGAGACGCTTATACTGGCGAACAGAAACAGGTATGCTCACCAAAATTCATACGATTCTGAGACTGCAAACGGAGGAGTGTCGACGGCACCCTAGATGAAGCGAGGACCTGCTCTGATACCAATTGTTGGAGTTAGACATCTGCGGAAGCACGCGAACAACACAAGGAAGAAGAAGAAGCTTGGAGCACAAGAACACAATACTGAATGTATTACTAGAGAATGTACAAAGATAAGTAGCCCATTAGGGAAATAGGCATATATACAAGCCAAGGGAAAAAAACCTCCTAAAGAGGGAAAAAAGTGCCCCGGTGGTCCTAGTGTGTTCACACACATCACTACTTAAATATATCAACAATATCAATGGTGATGAAATCACCTATCACATTCTCTACTAGAAGAATACATCTTCTCTAAACTATGAAGGATGACTCCCAATCCTAAGGAGAAGTCTACCAAGAGCTCTCCAATGATCTAGTGAGACATGAAACCATGAATGATGATTCCTTTTCTCCATGGCCATAGAAGAAGAGTGCTCAAAGATAAATCATTTCCACCGTCCCATACCAGTGAAAACTTCTTCCAATTCACGGTGTCATACCTACACTAAACCAAATATATATTCCATATATATGTAATGGAATATGTAGGTGGACTCTAATGGATCCCATATTCTAAACTCATATCGGTGGACTCAAATGAGCCCCATGTCCTTGAACTACTTAATTTGGTTCTAGTCAATATATGACAGTGGATATCCCTTCTATTCCAAAGTAACTTGTTCCTAGCTACAAAGACTGAGTCTAAGTACCTCTTTCTAGATCCCAACATACATACTTGTATTGGGTACCCAAACTATTACTAACTAAGGGATCTATGCTCTAAATCATTGAGCTAGTGCCATACATGTGGCCTTCCTAACCATCACTGGAATCACATTAGCACCCATCGATGCTCTCTCATGAAACCTATCTCTATGATCCCATCTAATTGGTTTCCTTCGTAGTGTAGAAAAAAGTCTTCATTACTTACTCAAGTGATGTGCATGAGTGAAACTAATCACTCTTTGGGTATTATTCATGATACCCCATAGTCTCCTAATGATACTTTGATACTCTTGTTAAGATAAATAAATCTTCACTACATTGGAGATTATGATAAATATATATCTTGTGTCTATATGAAACTTCCTAAAACATATAGGATTGCTTGTGCACATTACTGATGGTAAAGATGTAGTTCTTTCTATAATATTGTGATGGTATTAAGTCCATCAAATACATGCTTACAAGCATGCCTAGATATTGATATTTGCAAAAAAGGCATGTTACCATGCCATAACATTCTTACCTAAAGGCAAGTGCGTATATAATGCCATGAGGTGGGAAACATTTCGATAACATTTCCCTAGGAAATGGAATCCCAAAAAAAAAATTAACCATAAACTCAATGGCACATAGGCCATCCAACAACATAGGGCTTGACAGGCCCATGACATGCATGCCATAGATTAATATACATGGACTCCATAACCTGCAAAAACATAAATTGCTAGCAACACAATTTGTGTTGCATAACCTTGTATTTCCTGCAAACCATCAAACAAGTATATATATCTCTCATGTTCAATCGCACACCCATGCTTCTTTCTCATGAAACATAATAAATGAAATATAAAGCCATTCAAATGCTTTAGTTATTTCCTACGAATGAACATGCATAAGCATCATCTACCTATCTAGGAGGCCAAATAAAGCTAATCAAAAGTTTAGAAATGATTCTTGGAATGATTCTCGATGAAACCTCAAAGAAATTCTTGGATGTCATCTTGGAGCTCTGTCACTTATTTTAAAGGTCCCAATAGCACTTGCTTTTACTTGTGCAGTAGCAGCACCACCATAGAATCAAGAAAGAACTCTCTTAGCAGGCTGAGGTCTCGATCATGGAGTTCTGATGGGATCCGGTGTATTAGTGCTAGTATGACCGCACCACTTAGAAAATTGTACAGCTCACTATCATTGAGCCATAGCCAATGTTGTCTCACAAGTTGAACACATGGCAAACATCCCAAAAGAACCTCATCTCCTACTGGAACACCTCGCAAGGATATCCCTTTGATATGTGTTATAATGTGGCATCCCATGTTCGCAAAGGTGGCCTAGCTTCATAGCATCCAAAATGGACTCTTCCTGCACATCGACCTTTTAACATCACTAGCTATCTGAATTGCATCTGGTCTTATAAACCTTCTTTGCATTTGATTGTGATACATAGCTTCTAGGATTGAATAAGTGAAGTCAGAATTATTTTCTTCTTGGTGCATCAAAATGGCATCGTCACCATGACCATGTTGGTTGCACCCTACTGCCATCACAGTCCATATGATAATGTTTCTTTATTTAAATATCTTGGTTCCAATTTTTGATCAGGCATGATCCCCTTCTGTTGCATGTGTTGATAGCAATATTGGGCATCGTGAGTGTAGAGATCACTTTGAATGAGTATCCCGATAAGGAGATTCCACAAAAAGGGCATGTTGTTGAACACAGAGGTGGCTTCGGAAAGGGCACAACAGCTACTGTACATTTATATGGAGAAAGTTTTACAATGTTGTACAAGAAGCACATCGTGGAAAGTGTACAATGTTGCTCCTTCAAAGTCATTATCTCTGCTCACAAACAACTTCATATGGCTGTGTAAGCCATGGATGCTTCGAGGCCTCTGATGCACTTGGCCGATTTTTTGGGTTCACCTGCAAAAGGTATCCTACAAAATCAACAAATCCGTGATCACCAGCAGGAAGCCGATGCCTCAATGATTTCTTTTTAGGTAGCAGGTATTCCAGTTTATGAGTTTCATTTCTAGAACAGAGCTCAACAAGTATACAGCCGAAGGACCAGATATCAATCTTTTCATCATATGGAAGTCCCAGAATAACTTCTGGTGCACGATATGATCGTGACTGTACATATGAACAAAGGTGGTCTGTTTGAAAACAACTGCTCCCAAAATCAATCACTTTTATCTCACACCTGTTGTAGCTCTTTATTAAAATATACCATGAAGGAATTCCAATGTCGTGCAATTGACTGCAGCCTGGGCATTGTGAAATACATCTTGAATGAGCATATTACAAAAGAACATGTGGACAATTGACCAGAAGTGATAATAAAGGAATGCAATTGCATGCCCTGATGGAGATCCATCAGAAAGGATTTCTCTTTTAATGAAAGGAGAAAAATGTAAGCTCTCAGGGGAAAGCTAGAAGTTGGTCTTGGCATTCACATGTAAACATGCATTAACATTCTGTGGAAGCACGTGAGAAGGGCCTAAGTGCAGTCGGAAGGAGACTGCAATATCTAGAATCACGAGCAGTTCGTACGTTCATGGGCATAAGTGCCCTCAAGAAAGATTTCCCATGCTCTAAGTCTGTCCATCAAAACATCCTTTAGATACTATTGGCAGATGAACACACAATACCTTTATCTACTTTACATGAATAAGGCGAATCTTGGAGAGTATTTTCTCTACCATATATGTAGAAAACTCCAGCAAACATCGGTTTTAGTGAACCATATGCTCAAACGACTTCACATAATTGTCCACTATCACTATAGGAATAGCATCGGTACTCAAAATCTCAATTAAGCGATAGAAAAAGGGTGATCCTCCTATTTGTGCTAGCCCAAAACTTGTATTCCTGTAAGTTGCCTCATCCTTGTCACACCCAATGCCTTGCTCAGGATGCCACCACTTGATCTTGTCATTTTTTTCCTGCCTATATGTCACAGCCATACTTGCATCATCACCATTATGGAAGTAGCGGAATTGAGAACTGCCATGAAAGTTGCCTTCCCGTTTCCCTATATCTTTGATACTGTTGAAGGTGATGAAACATTTTCTTTCCCATGGTTTGAGTGTTTGTAGGTACAAACATTCCATTTTGTCTGGTAATGGAATGGATATGTCAAACATCGTGTGCAGAGATATGCCATGATAGATGCTTTGCCTACCGTCACAAGCACAGGTCTTGTCTCAGTCCACGCATCTAAGTGGCTCACAATCACATGATTAAGGCCATCATTCCAATGAGGAAGAATGCTCGAATGCGGATTGAGTCTCATAAGGGAAAAAATAGAGTCTGCAGTCATCCGCTATAAGGACTTCATCACGTCCAAATAAAAGAAGGATTTATATGGCCATCCATACATGAGAATGCGAAAGTCCTCATTTCTGCATAGTGTGAACTATTAAATCAGTCATCCATGTTGTGACTTGCAACCCCAAAAAGATTTTGGCATGGGATTCTTCACTGCTCTGATACCAGTGATGCATAAACCAAGATACTAGTGATGTGTAAACATCTTTGCTATCTTGTTCAATCTTTGCCAATAGCCATCCTTCTGATGAGCTCGTCAAGCAGCCTAACACACACATAGCCTCGACATATTTTCCACCCAGTCAATGTCCGAACCACTCTTGGGATCTCACGAGTCCCATTACTCCCACGTTTTCTCCCCTCTTCTACCATATGAGGAATCCTCCTATAATCATGACAAGTGGCATGATATTCTATTAACCTCCTTACTTAAGGGGTGGTTCACACCCATAGGCTGAATAATATGAAATCCAAATGGCATAACCTTAAAAGCATATACTCCCCATTCTGTGGCAAATGTAGTTTTGTGTTTATCCTCTAGAGCAATTGCAACTTGGTTGTAACCAGAGAATCCATCGAGGAAGTTATAAACTTCCTTGCCTGCCACCCTCTTCAAGAGGTGATCTGTAATGGGTAAAGGGTAACTATCACGAATGGTGGCTGCATTAACTTTTTTGAGGTTGATGCACACCCTAAGTTTGCCATTTTTCTTGGGTACTACTACCAAGGGTGACACCCATTGTGTGTGTTCGATTTCATAAATGAATCCTGCTGCCAATAATTTGTATATTTCTTCCTTTATTTTGGTGGAGTATAAATGATTGTATGTATATGGTCGTTGTTTTGACAGTTTAGCATCAACAGTCATGGGAATATGGTGTGAACAAATAGAGGGATCCACTCCCTTCAAATCCTTTTATGTCCAAGCAAATACATCCCTATATCTTCGAATCAATTCTATGAGTTCTTGTTCTTCGCTTTCCGATACATCTTTCCCTATGTAGGTGCATCTTTCTTCTTCTCCTTCTTTAGTCACAATGACTTTTTTAGTATGTTCTTTATTATCATATGCCACTCCTTGTGCTTGTCGTTTAGGCATTTGGATGGCAATTTTCCTTTCCTCCACTTCGTATTTTTTAAAATGTTTTGGGACCTCAAAATGCCCTTGTGGTATATTCTCTTCCCTACTGGTCGCTTCTGAATTGATCTTCTCTTGACTTCCTTCTTGTTCTAGGGGGGGAATGTTTTTGACACCAGTTTCTTTAGTTCTCCTTCTAGATGAAGTCCTTCTTCCTGAATCTCAGGTTCCATTTCTATACTTTCATAATCTTTTGTCCACTCTTTCTCTATCAATTCTCCTTCTTTTGTCTCTTGTAGCACAACCATGTATAGACTTACATAATACCCATCCTTGTTTATGCACTCATTTAGGGTTAGAACTTCCTCATTGACGCACACATCTAAGGTGACCAATATCTCCATCCATCCGTGGGGCTCGAACTCTTCATCCGGAAACACTTGTGGCATATAGTTTGAATCCTCTATTGGCCTAGAGACTCCACAACCTCGTTGCCATGTTAGTCTTCTTTCTTCTTCCCTCTTGACTGCCTTACACATCCATAGTTGGGTGTCCGCATGCATCCAAGATTGGTTTTTAGATCCCGCACTATGGATGATAGGACATCCTCTTCTTTATGTATAGTATTCCATTGTAGAGGTGGGACATCTCGATAAGTGTATGTATGGAGGTTTATTCTTGTAGTTGTGCCCTTTTGTTGCAGATATATGGCATCTCTACCCTAGTCTTGCTCTACTGTTAGTTGTCTCATAAAAGGTCTTCCCAAGATCATTTCATAATTACTAGCTCTCTCAAATTGACAAATAGCTAATGTGTGCTCAAAATTTACTCCACATGTTGTAAGCACTACATTCTCTAGCAATCCCATGGGTTTTTCGGTGTGACCATCAGCTAGTTGTAATTTCATTCTTGTGGGTCGTAATGCTGGTTTTCCCCACTTCTCCCATATTTCTTTTGTGGCTATTCCTACTCCAGCTCCAGTGTCTAGGATTGCCTTTGTGGTGTAACTTCAGAAATTGATGGGTAAACATGTGTTACCTTCATCTCCTTCACTGAAGTCGCCCACTTTATCTATCGGGATTTGAATAGTGTGTGTATCTTCGTTGACCTCCTTGTTGATTGTCTCAACTTCTTTATGCATGAGTTGCTTGGCCAATCTGGTCCATACTTGTGGTTTGATTTTTAGTAATTCTTCCAGAGTTATAGAGCACTTCACTTTAGTCTCCTTTAGCTTTCGTGCTATGTGTGATGTATTGCTAGGAATTCCTCTTCCATTTGTTCTTATTGTTGGGGCGTGATAAAGTTCTAAATCCTGCTCATACTCTCCTATGTAGTTAGGTAGTGTGTTTATGCTTTCTACTTCCTCCGCATCTTCCTCACAATTCATTTCATGATTCATCATTCCTAGGTTCTCATTTGCATCCAACTCTTTGAAAGGTGGATTAATGCCCTCGGTTTTTCTCCATCTCTCTTCTTGGACTTTAGCCCATAGATCCTTAGGCCAATTAGCTTCTACTTCTAGGATCATAGAACTTTTTTCATGGTTTTCAGTGGCTATGCTTTCAGTTTTCTCTACAAGCCTTCTACCTTCTGAAGGTTCATGTGCTTGTAAACCTTCTTGAAACTCTCTAACATGTATTTTTGTTTCTAGAAGGTCGTGTATAGGTTTCTCTAGTGTTTTTTGAGCTAGTTCAATCAACCTTTTATAGATTTCTAGCCTTTCTCTTTCCAAATCCCCTCTCGGATAGCTCACTTTGTGTCAGGGGAGCACTAGATTCTGCTCTCTAACTATAGTAGACAAGATTTCCGAAATACACTTATGATTACAAGAACACCCACGTAGGGAAAATAATACAAGAAGATGTAGCCGATACAAGATGTCCCACAATCCCGGACCAATAGGTATGGAAAACTCGACTAGAGATGATACAGGAGATCTCACAAACCGGGATCGTAAGTATTGTTGGGAATGATGGATGGACACTCCAAGAGATTGAGTAGGTACTGCCAAATCCTGCTTTGTACCAACCCTTGATGCTTTAGAGTTGATAAGTGGACCTCCTTAGCTTTCCAATGACACCATAAAATGGCCTATGTACTTTGGAAATGATGTGTGTAAAGATTGAATCAAAACAGATAACTTTGGACTTCAAGATCTCAAGAAAACCTTCTATTTTTTACCTGACACTTCTGGATCTTTTGCGACCAGCACAGTGGGAATTGGAAAAATTCCTTTTAGGGGTATCTAATTAGTTTAGCAAGCTAACTATTCCAAGTGGAATGATATAAAAATATTAACTATGCTCAGAGAAATCAATTTAGCAAGTAAACCTTTACCCTCGATTTTTTAGGACAGTTGCAGACTTTGACCAGTGATCACCTCAACGAGCTTTTCTCTGAAATGGCTGAATAGAATCTCTTCAGCTTTTGATAGCATGTAGAAAACTTTGAGATGGTTCCAAAAAGCTATAGATCTTTGACAAATGAGTGAGATATGCTCTCCACAAGTTGACAGACTTAGTGACAATATGACAGAGAACTCAGACTTGAACAATGTAGATATATGTATTAATGAACAATGTTATACAATGCCATTGGCATGAAGATCACTGTCTAATGGTGTAGATAGGTGTGGGCTAGAGTGTAGACCTCACACGCACTCAGAAATGATAGAGATGAGCTCGGAATAATGAGTCTTCTACCCGTGACTTTTTGAGTTGACCTTTTATAGTGATTGGGTTCAAAGTTTGAATTTGAATTCAAACTTTGGCTCTCTTTAATCAAGCTCCTATATCCTAGGAGATATTCCATCTACTTGATTGATGCTTTACAACTAATAAAGTTCACGAGATTTCCTTGGTAGGTGTCTACAAAGATTCCAAAGTCAAAAGTGACTTTTACAAAAGAGTAAAGTGGTAATTAACCACTAGCATTTGTTCCTATGCTTCTCCATATGTGTATGGACTTCAAGGTATCCTTCAAGCCAAATGTGTAGGCTTGTGAATTGTACCAACAGCTCCCCCTCAAGCCAAACACTTTGGCTTGTTCTTCATCTTCAATCTTCATGTATATCCTGCAATCCAATCATTGCTTTGAACCTGCAAAGTTTGGTTCCATCCAAAGCTTTAGTCAACAAATCTGCACATTGCATGTTGATTGATACATAGGTTAGTTGAATGTCCTTGCTTAATAACTTCTCTCTCACATAATGGTAATGGACCTCTATATGTTTGGTCCTAGCATGATAGATAGGATTAGTTGCAAGGTGAAGTGAGCTTGTATTGTCTCCAAATATTATTGGTGACCTAGTATATAAACCCAATTCTGTATACAATAGCTTGATCCATATAGCTTCTTGGGTGGCATTTGCCAATCCTCTATACTCTGCCTCTGTAGAAGACAAAGCAACAGTACGTTGCTTCTTTGAAGACCATGAGATTGGTTTATCTCCTGCAAATGAAATGTATCCAGAAGTGCTCCTCCTATCATCCTTGCATCCTTCCCAATCTGCATCTGAATAGATCTTGATATCAATGTCTGAAGTGTAAGGGAAATACAACCCATGATGTTGAGTGCCTTTGAGGTACTTCATAATTCTTTTGGCAGCTTCTAGATGAGGTACCCTTGGCTTGTGCATAAACTGACTTAGCACACTAACTCCATATGCAATATCTATCCTTGTTAAGGTAGCATAGTTCAAACTTCCAACTATACTTTGGTAACCTGTAACATCATCAATTTCATCACCTTCATGGGCACTTAGTTTTAGGTTTACCTCCATTGGAGTACTTGCAACTTTGGCATCCTGCAAATGAAACCTCTTCAACATATCATGTATGTACTTCTTTTCTAAGTAATGTATATTACAGAGTTAGTATAGACTAACTCAAGTCCAAGAAAATACTTTAGTAGGCCAAGATCATTGATCTTGAATTCCTTCATCATCTGGTTCTTGATTTGTCTGATTCCATTGACATCATTACCTGTAAGTATGATATCATCAACGTATACACATAGGTATATTACCTCTGAATTACTTCTCTTGATGAATAGAGAAGTGCCTGCCTTGCTCATGACAAAACCTTGGTCTTGGAGGTATGTGGTTAACCTGTGATTCCATCCCCTAGGTGCCTGCTTCAATCCATATAAAGCCTTTTTCGATTTGCAAACATATGTTACCTTATTTGGATCCTCATAGCCAGCAGGTTGTGACATATATACCTCCTCTGAAATCCATCCATTCAAGAAAGCATTTTTTACATCCAATTGATACATGTTCCAATTGTTTGATGCAACCACACTTACCAACACTCTGATGGTTGGCATCTTGGCCACAGGTGAGAATGTCTCTTCATAGTCAATGCCTTGGGTTTGTGCAAAACCCTTGGCTACCAATCTGGCTTTGTACCTGTTAATTCATCCATCAGAATTTCTTTTGACTTTATAGATCCATCTGGATCCTATTACCTTCATGGACTCTTTCTTTGGTACTAGTTCCCATCTGTCAAATTCCTTGAGTGCTTCAATCTCCTCATCCATAGCTTCTTTCCATTCTATCTTGGTCGTGGCTTCTTCATATGATCCTAGTTCTTCTATTAACAAATCTTTGGCAAGATAAACAGAGTGTTTAGTAACAAGAGAGGTATCATACCCATATTTGATAGGTTTTTTTCTCTCCCTTTGTGATCTTCTGATTGATTGATTTGAAGATTCAGGTATGTCTTCAAGCTTCTTCATTTTGACTTTGCCCTTGGACTTCCATGCCTTGAACTCTTCAAGGTTGATAACATCTTCATCATCTGAAGTAGTGTCTTCATTCTAAATAGGTTCCTCCTCAGCAAGACTTGGAAACTCCTCTTCCAAATCATAGGGTAGTTTGAACTTCCTGCATTCATTCTCATACCAAGAATCATTTTCATCAAATACAATATCTCTACTAACCATGAATCCCTTATTGGAAGGGTTGTAAAACCTGTATCCTTTTTTATTCAGATCATATCCAATAAAGATACACTTCTCAGCCTTAGGGTCTAGCTTACCTCTTATCTGAGAAGGAATGTGTACATATGCTACACATCCAAATATCCTGCAATGGTCAAGTGAGGGTCTCTTACCATGCCATGCTTCATAGGGTGTCATCCCATTAAGGGACTTAGATGGTAACCTGTTTATGAGATAAGTGGCAGTAGATACACTCTTTGCCCATAAATAGTTAGGTAAATTTTTTTCATTCAACATTGACCTAGCTGTTTCAACAATCAACCTATTTCTTCTCTCAGCTACCCCATTCTGTTCAGGAGTATACCTTGTGGTGATTTCTCTCTTAATGCCTCTGTCCTACAAGAAGTCTTCAAACTCATTGGAGAAGTACTCACCTCCTCCATCTGACCTTAGTCTCTTCAAATTCTTTCTTGTCTGATTCTCAACAAGTGCAATATATTTTTTAAAGCATTTAAACACTTCATCCTTGTGCTTGATGAAGTACAATACAGTCCACCTATTATAATCATCAATAAAAGATACATAGTACCTTGATCCTGAGATTGAGGGTTCTTTGCTTGGTCCCCATACATCTGTGTGGACAAGTTCTAGGTAGTCCTCATGTATGTAGCCTTTCCTTGAGAAGGGTAACCTGTGAGACTTCCCACATTGACAAGCACTTCATCTATATATCATGTGTTGTTTGGAAACATTGGGTATTCCAATTACACATTGATCCCTGCATATCTACTTCAAGGTTCTTTCTCCTACATGCCCTAATCTTTTATGCCAAATCTAAAGCTCTGAAAGTGTTTGATCTTTATAACTGTATAGTGCAATATTCTTTGTGTCTTCTAGCTCAAAAATAAAAAATCTACCTGATTTTTTTCCTTTTTCTATTCTCTTGAACCCATGCCTTAGATCCTCCACAAATGCTCCAAATTGGTTGAATCCAACCTGCAAACCTTTCTCCACAATCTGTCCAACACTCATCAAATTTTTGGTAATGGTTGGTACATAGAGTACCCTACTCAACAAGTTCTGATTTCCATCACAAGTCTTAACATTTCCAACTTTAACTACTGGGTGCTTTGTGTCATCACCTGTTTGTACTTGATGCTTAGATTTTGGTTCTTCAAGGTCTGAGAGTAGAGCTACATTGCCAGCCACATGACTTGAGCATACTGAGTCAATGTAGAATAGGTGGTCATCATTTATACCTGGTTTTGAAGTCATGTTCATGATCAGAAGAGAATCATCCTGCTCTTCTGTATAGTTTTTGTAGTCCTTTCTAGATTTGAATCCTCCTTGGTAGTTGCCATTGTAGTTGTTGTTGTAGTTATTGTTGTAGTTATTGTTGTAGTTGTTGTTGTAGCCTTGGTGATGGTTGAATCTACCTTTTGACTGTGAGTATCCACCTCTTTGGTATCCTCTTCCTCTCTGATTCTTGTAATTCCTGAAACACCACTGTAGTATGATGTAAACCACAAATGTTGCATGGTGATGAGTTATAGGATCTCCCCCTACCTTGCTTACCTCCTCTGCCCCTTCCTCTTGATGATCTACCTCTCCTTGCATAGTTGGCTTGGGAGGTAGTGCCTTCATCCTCTATCTTCTTATTCTTGCCTTTATCTTTAGCTTTACCTTTATCAGTGTATAGGGCAGAAGAGTTATTACCTTTGGATGTATCTCCATTCTTGGTGAGCTTGGCTTCATGAGTGAACAATTGTCCCATGAGAGTTTTAAGATCTTGAATTTGCATGTCCATGTAAAGGTCCATGGCAGTGGTGAAGCTTTCCCATTTGTCATCAGTTGATCCCATTGATCACTTGCCTTACAATCTGCTCTTCTTCAATCTCTTGATCTGCTACATCTTTAATCTTGGTCACAAACTCTGAAATAGCCTGCTTAGGTTGCTTCCTTAATGTGGTGAATTCAATCCACAACTGATTTTTTCTAGCCCTTGTGTTGGAAGAGAAATAAGATGACAGGGTTTCCCAAGTCTCTTGGGATGTCTTATAGTTTCTAATATGTGGCAAAAGAAAATCAGAGATGGAGTTGAGTAAATAAGACCTTGCTAATGCATCCTTAGCACACCATGTGTTGAGCTTTTCATGTTCTTCCTTTGTTGGAAATCCTCTTGTTTTGAATGAGGGTAATTCCTCATCTCCTGATATGTATCCATAAAGACTCCTTCCTTGTATGTATGTTTTCATCCTTAGAGACCATGCCTGATAGTTGTTCCTGTCCAATTTATCAATAAATGAAGGAAAACCATCTCCCATTTTACCTTAGTTTGCTCTGATACCTGCTGGGAATGATGGATGGACACTCCAAGAGATTGAGTAGGTACTGCCAAATCTTGCTTTGTACCAGCCCTTGATGCTTCAGAGTTGATAAGTGGACCTCCTTAGGTTTCCAATGACACCATCCTATGTACTTTGGAAATGATGTTTGTAAAGATTGAATCAAAACAGATAACTTTGGACTTCAAGATCTCAAGAAAACCTTCTATTTTTTTACTTGACACCTGCTAGATCTTTTGTTCAGTATGACTAGCACAGTAGGAATTGGAAAAATTCCTTTTAGGAGTATCTAATTAGCTTAGCAAGCTAGCTACTCCAAGTGGAATGATATAAAAATATTAACTATGCTCAGAGAAATCAACTTAGCCAGTAAACCTTTACCCCCGATTTTTTAGGACTGTTGCAGACTTTGACCAGTGATCACCTCGACGAGATTTTCTCTGAAATGACTGGATAGCATGTAGACAACTTTGAGCTGGTTCCAACAAGCTATAGATATTTGAATTTGGTGGAGAAATGAGTGAGATATGCTCTCCACAAATTGACAGACTTAGAGACAATATGACAGAGAACTCAGAAATGAACAATGTAGATATATGTATTAATGCACAATGTTATACAATGCCATTGGCATGAAGATCATTGCCTAATGGTGTAGATAGGTGTGGGCTAGAGTGTAGACCTCAGACACACTCAGAAATGACAGAGATGAGCTCGGAATAATGAGTCTTCTACCCGCGACTTTTTGAGTTGACCTTTTATAGTGATTGGGTTCAAAGTTTGAATTTGAATTCAAACTTTGGCTCTCTTTAATCAAGCTCCTATATCCTAGGAGATATTCCATCTACTTGATTGATGCTTTATAACTAATAAAGTTCACAAGATTTCCTTGGTAGGTGTCTACAAAGATTCCAAAGTCAAAAGTGACTTTTACAAAAGAGTAAAGGGGTAATTAACCACTAGCATTTGTTCCTATGCTTCTCCATATGTGTATGGACTTCAAGGTATCCTTCAAGCCAAATGTGTAGGCTTGTGAATTGTACCAACAAGTATGAATCTTTGTGTTCATGACATCACCTCCCCCTCAAGCGATGAGTTCCATGAGGAGCGGCCATGTTCTCTAACTTGGGTTTCATTGGATTCTGCTTATGGAATTCACAAACCTTGACTTGGGCTCTCAAAATATTTTTTGTAAGTTCCAAAGTGTGATCATTGGTATCATATGCTTTCCAATGAATAAGGCATTCCAATCTTCCTCGAGAGATCCTTGAATCTAATACATGCACGACCTCCAATTCTCCATGATCCTCTTGATTGGTGGTGAAGGACTGGGTCTCTCTTGAGCTTCCTTGGGTTCTTCATGCGATAGATCCTTTGAGCTTCTAGAGGAATGTTGTGGTGTTTCCAAGATCTTTGACGGAGAGTGTTGAGTAAGCACACCTCCTTGATTGAGCATGAACTCCTCCTTATCCTTTACCTTCTTGATATCTTCATAACATGCATGCTTCATATCATTTGTAATGACTTTTTGGGTTTCAAATATTCTTGATCGAAATTCTTGAGGAACAATGTCTTGATTATTCAACACTTCTAACTCTTGGACTTGGCTTTCTTTGAATAATTGATTCTCACATTGAACTGCATGATTGATAACATCGTCTAAGGTATTTGCTTGAGGCATGGACAGCAAGAGATATTTGACTTCAAGATTGAGGCCACTTCGAAACTAATTAACTATGTAGTCTTCTTGATATGTAGTTCCACGAAACAACATCTTGATATTCAAGGCATAGCTTGAAATTGATCGATCATCTTGTCGTAGCAATCTTTTCATCTCTTGGACATGTTCGATCAAGTTCTTTATGGTAGATTGAATCTCCTTGCATAGGGAATCCATGGTGCTTGGTCTTGATGAAGATAGTCTTGCCAGAATGTCAGGGGAGCACTAGATTGTGCTCTCTGACTACAGTAGACAAGATTTCAAAAATACACTTATGATTACAAGAACACCCACGTAGGGAAAATAATACAAGAAGATGTAGCCGATACAAGACGTCCCACAACCCCGGACCAATAGCTATGGATAACTGGACTAGAGATGATACCGGAGACCCCACAACCCGGGATCGTAAGTATGAAACAAGATATCTGGATTACAATAACTCCCTTTTGCAAGATGAACTGGATACACGAAAGAACACGACAGGATCTCGTGCTACGAGATTACAAGAGGACAAGATAGAATGTCCAAGAACTAGACTAGAACAAGGAACAAGACAAGAACTAGAACTCGAACTTGAAGAGTACTTACTTGGCGATCACCTCCTTGAGCTCCCAAGACTGGTATTAGCAAGACTGAGAATGAATGTGGCCAACCCCTCCTTATATAGTTTCTGAAGGGCGGTTACCAAAGGCGGTTACGACTTGATGATGTCATTAATGATATCATCGACTAGAAACGGGACCTCCGAGTGTCAGAATTCAGTAAATAACCAATCGATCTTGGGGTTTTGGCACATTCCGGACGCAATGGTAGCATTAGTTTCTCCAAAATCTTAACCAAACATGAGATATAGGAAATTGACATGGAACTAAGGTGTAAAATGGTTTTCTTTGTGTCCATGACACTTCGTGTGGTTCCACACTTGGTCCTGCTTTGATCCTAGATTGATATGCAATTATCCACATGGCTAGATATTCGGGCATGGGATCAGCTAGTACCGACCCAACTTGTTGTTTACATTGGTCTTCCTCTACAGTACTAAAATCCTTTCTAAGTGTAGGGTTTCCAGGTTGATTTGATTCCTCTTCATTCTTTTCTTCCTCCTTCTTTTGAGTCCACTTGTTCCTCAGTTTCTCACGTCGAGCTTTCCACCTTTGAGTCTGTTTTACCTTAGAATTTTCTTCAGATTCTTTCGAATCTGGCACTACTTGAGGCACCATAGTTTTTGGTTTGTTGGTTTTGTGTCTAATTGAATCTAACCCTTCTGGGACTTCTTTAGCTCTTGCTCTTGTAATCGCCTTCAATGGTATCATATACTCTTTGTCACTTCCAGAGGACTCTACCACTTCTACTGTGTCCACTTGAGTGGTGTGGTTCGTCTTGTAAGGGTTTTTGGGACAATCCCTAAACAAATGTTCTTTACCACAATCACTACAATATCCTTCCCAAACCTTATGTGGTGGTTGGTAAGGCATAGTGCATTCCCTAATGAAATGATCTCCTCTGCATCGGTAGCAAGGTCCTCCAGGAACTGGGGGCATAATCCCAAGACTAGAAGGTGCTTGGGCTCTTAGATTTGTGTACATTAGAGTAGCATATTCAGCTCCGTATCCATATGATTGGTCATAGATGTCTTGCCCATATGGGTATTTCCCGTAGGCCTACTCGTAATTCATAGAGTCAGTTTTGTATGTATAGTAATCTCCCCAGTGTTGATCATAAGGTTGATTATGGATGTCCGTACCAGTCAATGAAGAAGTTGGTACTAGGGCTCTCTCTATGTTCTCTTCAGCTTGGGCATTAATTTTCATCAGAACTACATTATGAGGATGAGGTGGTTGTTGTCCTAAGACCGACTGAGGTGGATTGTATCTTGGGTATCGTAAGGACGTTAATTTGGAGGTGGGTTCTAGTACTGAGGGTATCTAGGAAACTCCCTACCTCGGTCTCTAGTCGGGTATCCATATGGCCTAAATTGTGGTGGTTGGATTGGTCTAGGTTGTCTATTGAAATGTTAGGGCTATAGGTAGCTAGGGGAAGACCTCTTGGTGAGGGATTGTGATTGGTGTATTTATGATATGTTAGGGCTATAGGTAGCTAGGGGAAGACCTCTTGGTGAGGGAAAAAATTGCCCCAACATTCCTATGTGTGTTTGCGCACATCAGTAGCGAGAATATCAACAAGGCCCAATTTATTTTTAAGAATAAGCAATGTCTCTCCCTTGTCAACTTCCATGTTCAAGTTACTCCGAGATTGTTGAATTTGGTGACTTCACTATGGAAAGCTTTAGGAAGGATACGATTGCATTGCTACCCGAGTAGCAATTCAAGGTTGGAAATTATCATAACACAAAATTATTTGATATGATTTTTTTATTGAAGTATGCTTAGTTGGCCACGAGTTCTTGAAGACTAAGAAGCTCTTGTCCAATAAATTACATAATTGGAAACATTTTGGAACTATAAAAGGAATGAGTAGTTTAAACAAGAGGACATTGAACTTGGCTGGAAGCTTAACTGTTGATATATTATGAACACACTAGGACCATCATGGCACTTTTTCCCCCCTTTAGGAGGTTTTTTTTCCCATGTTGTATATACGCCTATTGCTCGAATGGATCACTTATCTTTGTACATTCTAGTAGTAATACATTCAGTATTGTGTGTTGTGCTCCAAGATTCTTGTTCCTTGTGTTGTTTTTGTGCTTCCCAAGACCCCAAAATCCCACAATTGCTATTAGAGCATGTCGCTGCTTCATCTAGGGCATTGTTGACACCTCTCCGGTCACATTCTCAGAATCCTACAAAAATTGGTGACCATACTCAGGGTAATTAGGAATCAAAACTACTTTGCTCCGTGGTGCCAAAATCACAATCTAAGCTCGTTTTAGCCTCTGAACGGACTATCATAGTGCTTCTGCAAGTAATTTTATCTTTTTGTGCCAAAGATATATACAGGTCTCGATTCATCTGTATAAGCATCTCGAAGTTTTCTATAGGTTTAGCACAACTCCATAGGGTAGTTTTGTTCAACTTTTTGAGATGCAATCACTTTTTTGCATCACGGTATTTTAGTCAGTGGACATGGCTGAAAGCAGTGATGTATTCCGTATGTTGGTTGTTGAGGATAAGATGGACGGTACCAATTACCCATTATGGGTTTATATGATGCATCATGTATTGGTTGCAAAAGGAATGTGGAATATTGTGCGGGGTGTTGGAAAACATCCTATTACACTTGCAAACACAGTTGTTGAAGGTGATGCAGACAACATTGAAGACGACGATATTCTTCATGTTCTTGTTTGTGTTATGGTTCCTATTGCACCTACTATATAGCAAATTTGTTGGAATGGCAGAGATGATCAGGCACATGCATTGATAGCCTTGTTTGTCAAACATGCCATTATTCCTCACATTCACTCTTGTAGAACAGCTAAGGATGCTTGGGATACACTTACCACTTTACACCAGGCAAGGAATGAGGCTCGTGTTGCTTACCTCTGAAAACAGTTGGAGAGTGAGCACATGAATGAAGGAGATTCCATGGACAATTTTCTAACAAAGATCAAAGATTTGAAGAAACAATTGATTTCTTCTTATAAAGTCTTGCCTAATAGTTCACTTGTGCAAATTGTTTTGAATGGTCTTCCCGATTCATATCAGAGTTTTGCTTCTACTCTTTGTTTGATGATGAAAGGCAATCCAAATGCCTTGTTTTGTTGAAGGAAGATCGGTCTAGGCATAATAGGTCCATTATGCATGTTGCAGATCAAGCTTTCCTCGCTAATCACAAGGGCAAAGGTAAATGGAGCTCTTCCACTAGCAAGCAGCAATCTACTAGTTCTTCACAATCAAAGAAGGATAACAAAGATGAGAAGAAAACAAAAAAGCAAAAATTGTTTTGCAAATACTATAAAGCAAATGATCATGTCATAAAGATTTGTCCAAAATTGGCTACAAAAGAGGCAAAGAAGAAAGAGGATGGAATGGTTGTTGCAAAGGCCTCTACACCAAAAACAGAGTCTGCTAATCTTGTGCAGAATGAAGAATGGGTGTTTACTACTGCTTGCAGTTATGAGCCATCTTCTAATGAACAATGTATATCTCCAGTAGACTCAAATGTTTCGTACTTTGATAGTGGGGCAACCAAACATATTACCTTGCAGCGCAGTTTCTTCACTTCAGTCGAGCCTGCCCCTACATGGAATACTGTCATATGTGCCAACAACTCCTATTATCTTGTCATGCGAGTTGGTAAGATCATTGTGACTATTGCTGATGGTAGTTGTTTTAGATTGTCGGATGCTTTATTTGTGCCAGGGATCAAGAAGAATCTATTATCAATTTCAGCTTTAGCCAAGATTGACTTGGTGTGAAATTTGTTGATTACAGATGTACAGCTCATGATCTGTAAAATGGCGATGTCATTATTGCTTTTGGCATTTTATTTCATGGGCTATATAAGCTCATAGACTATGAAAGATTTGTGAATGATTGAGCATGTGCAGTGCATGATTCTCAAGCTATGTCATATGCAAAGCTTTGGCATGCACGCTTTGGTCATCTGAATTTTGCTAGTTTGCTACACCTGCAAAAATCTGAAATGATGTCCTCTTTGCCCAAACTCGAAGCACCTAGTAAACATGTCTGTGAAGGCTGTATTTTGAGCAAAATGCAGCATTCATCATTCCCAAAAGATGGTTCAGTTCGAGCTACTCATAAATTGTAGCTTGTTCATAGTGATGTTTGTGGTCCTATGTAGACACCCTCTTTTGGAAACTATCTTTACTTCGTGACTTTAATTGATATTTTT
This sequence comes from Ceratopteris richardii, assembly GCA_020310875.1. Classification (NCBI taxonomy): domain Eukaryota; kingdom Viridiplantae; phylum Streptophyta; class Polypodiopsida; order Polypodiales; family Pteridaceae; genus Ceratopteris; species Ceratopteris richardii. Next base: position 218,617,453 of record CM035409.1, read on the forward strand.
CTAGGCATGCATGGGTATATCCATTGAAAGAAAAGTCCCAAGTGTTTATGTGCTTCAAACAGTTTCTTGTTTTGGCTAAAAATTTGTCAGCATGTAAAATGGGCACCATCCATTCTAATCGGGGGGAGGGGGGAGAGGGGATGACAAGTTTATCAACTTGCTTCATAAGTATGGCTCGTTCTCTTGTATGTTTTCCTTTAATATATTCAAAGATTTTGTTTGCAAAAAAAGGCTTGAGATGAGACATTTGTGAATGCCTTTGTTTAACAAAAAGTATCAAAGTTTTCTCCATTGCGGGAATTTCCTAGATCTCATCTTTCTTTTCTTTAACCTTTTAAATAAAAATAACCATAAAAATCTCAAACAATCAAAAAGATTAAAAGAGGTCTTAGATGTTCTTTTGACCATTCTCAATGATCAGTCACCTTTTTCAATGTTTTAATGTGATTGTTCAATTTGGTGTTAGAGCAGGCTTTTGAATTGGTCGTGTAGACTTATTTCCCGTCTTGTTGTAGGAGTAGGTTTTGGAAGGAGTCATGTGGGCTTATTTCCCATCTCTTTATGTCATTACAATTTCATCTAGGAAAGAAAAAAATCTATTGAAAACCTTTTGTGTAGGCTTGGTAATTTTATAGAGTTATATTTGGGTGATTTGAAGTATCATCAATAAAAGTACCTAGATAATAACATATTTTACTTACTTTTTTTCCGAATCATATAGATCCAAGAACATGGTTCCAATTCATATGCTTATTGATTATGTGTGAGAAAGTGTGATTGGAATACTCCATAGAGCATTCTTAGGTTAAAAGTTTGCATATAGGTTCACAAAACTTTTGATAAGCATCTTCTCTTAGCTTTGGCTATAAATTGGTTGTATATGTATGCAGATAATTGAGAAAGACTTCACTTCCAACCTAAATGTGAGAGAAAAACTCTCCATTTCTTTATCCTTTTGTCTAGCGGTTTGAGTATGTTACCTCAATACACTTTCCCAAGAAAGAGATAACCTAATTGATGCTTTTTATGAATCATGAGGTCTTTTTCTTTTTGACCATCAAAGCTAAGTATCACATTGGGAAAGAATCGACTAGTTACGTGAGTTGCAAGGTGATAGCTAGCATGACTTTGTAACTAACTAGTTTTGTGTCTTCCCAAATGTCAAACTTGAGCTTGAAAAAGTAAGCTAACTACTATGAAAGTAAATTCTTTTATCTAATTCACTAATAATTATACCCTTTGATATGCAAATGCATATGCTTGCATGCATGTGTGGGTATGTTTTTTTGTTTTCATGCCCTAAACTAATTCAAGTAGTTCTCGAGCTTCCAATGCATGCACTTCATGCATTCATGCACAAGCATACTAACTTTGCTTCCTTTAAAAGATAGAGCATGCTAGTGCAGATACTTGTGTGCATCAAGTGCATCAAGTATCTTTTTCTAACAAGAAAGAAGCATGTATTCTGCATTAAAAACGTTCTTTTGAAGGGAGAAATGCACAAATAGTTATTCATTTACATGCATGATCTTTTAAATGCATGTCAAGTTTCTTAGTGCTTGATGTGTTTTCCAATACATCTAATGCTCGCCCGTTTAGCTTTCATTAATATTCATAAAATTTGCACAAACATTATCAAAAGTGAAGACTTGTTTCATGCTTCCATGATAATTGAATGCAATCTACATGAAAGCAAAGAGCAAAGCAAGTATGGAAACGAAAACATCAACTTGGAAAATACTTAGCTTGACATCAAGCTACATCCTTCCATTGTCCTGTTGGAAATGCCATATCCTCCAATATGTTCTTCAATTACATCTCTCTTGAGATCTTTCCCAAACAATCCTTGGTCCTTGCTCCTCTTTATCTAACATCTTTACTCGATGTCATGGCTAGCTAAGTCAATAGAGCGTCTTTGGCTTCACTATAAATAAACTAATATTGCAACATTGTGACATAATTAATACAAACTGTGACGAACGGAGTTCTTAAAGCAACATGTGGTGCATGATCAAGTTCCGGGTTTGACTCCTATGATCTCCATCTTTGGAGTCCTCACAAACTTTTTCTTTTTGAGAGAACAATGAATTGGAAAGACACACACACCCGACCTCGTAAGGTAGAGGCACTCATCTTGGGAAGTCATGGACACCCATCTTGGGGAACTCATGGATATCTACAACCAAGATTTGAACTCAAGGCTTCCTCCAAAAGATTCAAAGCATCAACCACTAGTCTATGCGAGCTTGGACGAAACTTAGATATTTTGAATTTTACTGTTGTTACAAGAATATATAAAATTGCAGATGCAACTTTAACCTGAAACTACGCAGCTGTCATGGCTAACTTGTCATCTCACACCGTGGAGGTCATGGGTTCAGATCCTATGCCTATAGGAGCAAATGTTTCATTTGCTACAATTTCCAATAAGAGGGATATAGCACCGAGGTTCGGAATCATCAATAAACTGCCACATATCCTTTAATAGAAAACACAAGGTATCATGGCTAGCTCAAAATTTGCACCCATCAAGTGCTAGGTTCGAATCCCAATCTTGGTGACAATCCCAAAAGAACTTTCTTTTTGCAATTCACTCCAATAAATGCTACATGAAAATGAACGATATCATCGGCCTAAAGATTTTGTGAGGTGTGGAATCATGGCAAGATGGATAAGTTATACCCATGTTGATGAATGTAAGAAAATGATAAGTAGGAGATGGTTGAACCACACCATTGACAGATAGGGTATGGTTGAACTACATCGTAAGAGGGAGGATTAGGACCTAATTTTCAAACATGGCTTTTGGGGCAAGTGGTTAGCCCATCACACTCGTCACCAAGAGGTTGTGAGGTCAAATGTCCTATAGTTCATTACACCAATGTTTTTCATTCAACACAAACAATTTAGACCCTTTGCAATCAATTAAAGTTGAGGATGCCTATGTATTTCCATGCTAGAAAAGTTGGAAATGAAAAGGACTTGACTTTCTTTAAACATATTTCTTAAATCGTATTAATTCATTTGATTAATTGTAATTTATATATTGAATTCCTCTCTATTCGAGTATGAGATTGATTAATAGGATATGAGATTGATTCAAGCCTTGCTATTTTTTCCGAAAATCTTGACTGTACCAAGCTTGTGATTAGCAAGTCATTTGATTTGTGCACATCCACCAAGTTTAATGCATTCACCAAAAATTAGGTGGACTCGAGAAGGTTCCATGTTCTACTATATGAGAGTTTACCATGTTGTAAAGCTCCCAAACTTCTTAGATGTACAAAACTTGACCTCACTGAAAGGGCCATGACAAATATCTATTAGATTTAGGGTTTTGAAATTCATGAAATGGTCATGCTTCCATCTTGACAAAAACTGAATCTTTGTAAAGGATTTCTTCCAATTATTCCACATGGTCAATGGAACTTGGTTATTGTTGTTAGAACCATGTGTCGATGGTAATGGATCTAAACAAAAAAACAATAAGTGTGCTGAAACATACTGAAAGGATGCTCCCTTAAGACATGGAAACTCATGATTTTAACAATGCATCAAAAAAAAGTGAGTGCAGAAGCAACAACTCAAGTAATGCTACTTGGTATCAACAAAGCATTTTTCATTTCAAAATCAGCATATATCAACTGACCTAAACAAAATACTTAATACTTAGCCAAAAACTCTCTAGAAAAGGACTTCAAAAACAAAACCATTATACTGAATGTCCACCACCAACTATCTAAGCACTCTCTCTTACATGCATGTATTCTATGGAGAACATTATTCAGGACATTAAAGAAATACTCATTTCATGCACGGATCTATTCAGATTACCTTGCCCTGCATTTCACAGAAGACACTATCTATGGACAAGAAACCACACTTAGATAATGAACCTCGGTAACTCTGAAAGATTATCAACTTTTTTGAGAGCTCACACGTAGTGTTATAACATCTCCAAACATAAGAAGAATCTTCCATAGAAAACACACTGCTAACACTTGATACTTCTCAAACAACAAAAAATCAAATATTTATTTTCTATAGACTCATCTAACCTACAAAGATCGATCCAAACAATTTCTAAGATCGGTCCAAACAATTTCTATTTGATGTTACCAATGAGGTTACTATGGTCACTCATAGATTGCATTTCCAATCCACACATAAACCATCTATACTGGCCCTTTCAACCCCACAATAACCTCATGCATGAACATCCCATATTATGCCATGTGGATTATATTCGTGAATTACCCTATACCCAAGAAGATCATCTATATGCATAGCATCCACTAATATACCTTGTTCAGTAGCTCATTTGTAGAAAACTGATATGGATCATTTCTTCACTTGGAAAATTGATGCTCTCCTTCAAAAAGCAACCTCTCTCCAATTACAAATAGATGCGAGAGTTTCAAGTGTTCTCAAGCATCTCTTCAAGGGCAGTGACATCCTGCCTCTTTCTAGCAGAGACTCTCAAATCAAGCCACAACTAACGTGCAATATTCCTTGGTCCTTGATAATATCATGTTTTATGTCACTACCTTGGATTTTCATCTCAAGGTTTTGATTCATCAAGCCCGTCTATCCACCTAATGACAGTCTCCATTTCAAACCTCACCACCTCTAAGTCCATACATCTGTTAAAGATTGTGCACCTTTGATTTCATTTTGAGAAAGAACATATGCTCACCATATCCATAAATTCTTTGGTTTACAATATTTATAGCCATTCCGTCTCTTGTTTGCAATGTAAGCCCATTTTCTTGTTAATGAGTTGTACAAAACCCACTTCGAGATACTGAATTGTCTAGTTCTTCCTATGTCCTCTTTTTTACTGTTAGTCCTCCACGTCAAACAAAGTTTTCTTCAAATCGATTTGAACATGAAAGATCCTGTATAATATGACGAAGCATAAAACTAACTTGAATATATTTGCAGTAAATTAAGTACCTATAAATCAACAATTTTCTGTTAGCCAATCTATCAGATGGCAGTCTCCAAACTCTAATTTTTTGCATCTAATGGACAACCAACCAACAGTCTAATTGAATTGTTCAATAAAGCCAAGGGTCCAAGCAAGTCATTGGCAGATAGGAGTTCAACCAACAGAAGACCAACACAATATACCAATTAGGTTGAGTGGAAGACATCCAGCAAAAGAGTCAACTCATTAAGTCCAAGGTGATGAACAAAACAAGTGATGAACAAAGCAAGCCAATGTGTAGCAGTAGGGCAACCAGAAACTCTTCAATAGGTTGCACTACCCAACATCTAATAGAACCCAACTCTTAAGACCAGTAAGCTCCTATTGCACAAGATTACAAGATGCATCTTTAGCTTAGCTCTGGCTAATCAACATCAGAACCCTGTGATAAGTCTCCTTTACACATACAGAATCGCTGGAACTGATGAGGCATGGATGAGTAACTGGTAATGTGAATCAGCTTACGAGAACATATCATACAGGAGTCCCAAGGCATTTGGACAGATCACCTGTCAATTTTTTTCCATTGCACTTGTTTTCAATAGATGGATGAAATTGCACATGATTCAAGAAAAATATTGCAAACTGACAACATGAAACTGGAGTAAGAGGACAATCTGACTTATGAGACTCTTCGTGAAACCCCCCAAGACTTTGTAGAACCTGTGCAAGCTACACCTCCCCACCAGAATGTGAAACGCGCTACTTCGTGAACTGCTTTATGAAAACTATATCTTAGAATGACTCTTAGCTTTTTCGGAGTTCTTGCAATTAGGAAACAAAGCATGCATATAACCAATTCGAAGGACTAAGAGCAATGGGAATGTGCACAAGAAATGCAATGAAGGGGTTCAACATTTATAAACTTCCATATTTGCATACTATATGTGCATTATACAGAGTTACCATCAACCACCACATCTAATTCAAGGACAAGTTTCCAAGTCATCACCTAAAAAAGCAACATATTCATCACAAAAAATGTACAGAGGGGAAGAGGTTAAAAAAAGAAACAGTTACACAATAATACAGGTACAAGCCTCACATGTGGCTCATATGACAATATTATGAGCAGAGATTTCCACCATTTCAAGAAGCACTTGAACAAGGTCTCTCACCCATTGGCCCTAAGATTTACCCCCACATCATAAAGACAGTCACGAACTGCTCCATCCGGAAGAAGCTTTTTACAGGTCTACATATGAGCAAGCCTTACATCGGACAAAACTACTCTCATAGTTAGTGCCTATGATCTAGTAAAATGTAGTTACTGACTGGCCTATTTATCTTCTCTCACTTCAGCATGTTGAATAAAGTCCCATACACCAAATTTCCATCAACATGCTCCGATTTCCGAGAATAGACCAGCCCACTTAATAGATATTTCTTGCATGTTCTTTTGCAGCCAGTGGATGCCTGAACAGAGTAATGAATTGAAGTTACACCAAGAAACATTTTCTCATAACATTGTGCAAAGCCAGGTCACAATGAATTCCCTCTGCATATCAAGACTCTGATAATGATTTGGATAGTTGCACTCAATCATGACATCACTGCACTTATTTTAATGTATAAGCTTTCACAATTACAAATGTTTCAGTCTTTGTTCCCTGCAAGGAAAAACTACATCCACTCAAATTTTCTGCCAATATGTTGCAACTCAACCATCTAAATTTCTGATGCTAGCCAATAATAGCATTAACAATTGCATTTACCTATTTCTTTGTTGTACCAAAACCACCAAATCCCATCAATGCTGCCACTTCAGCATCATCTGGTGGTTCTTCTTCAAGCAGTTTCTCTCTCTACATAGACAAAAAACAATGAACAGCCATTAACAACTGAATTAAGAACCAGATGTTTACAATACATTCTTGCTGTTTGAAAACCTGAAGGGAAAAACAAAATACAAAACTGTCAAGCAGTGAGCATAGACTTCATGCACAAACCTAACACTGGAAATAGCACCAAAACATGATCAGACATGCATCTAAATATCACGAAGATAAATATGGAATAAACCAAAAAACAGTTTATCGCCTTTTAAAGCATCATCAATAATTTTGACAAATTTTGATCTTCCAAAGAGTCCTGTCATCACTTCCCATTGAGTGACTGTTTCTAAAATGAAACTTGTCATATGATAAGACGTGTAAATCTTGCCTTTTTTTCTTTCTTCTTTTCTTTCCGTCTTCTCTTTCGCTCTTCTTCCTCCTCCTGTTGCTTCACAAGTCGAGTCTCAAAATCTGCAATATCAAAAAAAATCTTCACTACTCAGAGAGAAGAAATCAAATGAAATGATATACTAATGTCTACAGAAGACCAAAATGACCTATGAGATCAAAAAGTTCTTGGATTTTGTTCAAATGATCTTGATATGCACAACAGACAACAATATAATAGAGAATATCTTGGACAAAATAATTATATACGAAGTCTGAAACTATATAAACTCCATGTGAATGCTCTGTGCATATATACATGGCTGAGTTGAGGTTGAGATAATGCTCTGCTGTAGAGGTTGACATAAACTCGAATGCTCACTCCTGGATGAAGATTGCATTGTGACGGCTACCCATGGGTTTCATTCATACAGTTAACTTGTTGAATAAAGCTTGTAGTCACCTGAACCATCCTTGCTATCCCAGTCTCCTTCATCAACAGAATGAAGGTACCGATAGAAGTCTCCAATAGTCAATGCCATAATGCGTGGCTCACGCAAAAGGATGCCCACCAACACATGAATGATCAGAACATCCAATGGTGCCACACTATACTCAAGATGGCCTAGCTCAAAGTCTAACACCTGTTCTGTTTCACGAAATCATCCTGAGTCCAGCCAGAAGTGGTTACCCACTGAAACTTCTGGTACAGTGCATCCATATAATATGCAACAAAAAAGACCAAAAAATGTTCTCTGAATCAAACAATAAAAGAAAGAGAGAAAGAATGCAGTGAAATGCATAGATGCTCATTGGAGCATGGCTCCTTTTATCTCTTATGTGTGCTCTCTATTCTTGATGTTGTCTCTATTCCCTAACAAAAAATCCCTATTAGGGAAGTACCTTTGGACGCAAAGGATGCTGAATCTAGCCCCTAGAATTTAGGGAATCCTCCTGAATCTTAGGAGAACCCCTAGAATTTACAGGAGGTTCTTGAATTTCAGGATGATCTCTTGAGATTTTTAGGAGGCTCTTGAATTCTACATGTGGTGCTTAGAATCTAGTGGATGTTCTTGAATCTTGTCGGACCTTTCTGAAGTTTAGAAGATGGTTCAATTTTCAGGGACAAAGTGACTATTTGTAATGGAGATGCCTAGAGAATAAGGGAGGCAAAAAAAGAATTCTCTTTCAGGATGGGAATTTCTAGCACATTGAGAGCTTTTCCTTAGTGAAGCATGTTATTAAAAGTGTCACATCCCACAAGGAAGAAAACCCCTTTTGTTCCCTAACATCCACCTCTTGCACATCAGACACACAAGTCCACGGGTGGACACAAATAGCTTGCCTTGTGTGATAGAGGATTCTAAATCTTCTGCCCATGATTTCTCAACCAGCTGTTATGTTCGTCCAATCAACAAAATTCCTATTCATATGCACCGGCTACATCAGAAAGGCCACTAGTGACATTTCCAAGCTTTGAGATGCTTAGGAAACCCCATGGAGATGTTGTAAGTTTTTAGTGGGACTCCCATGTTACCTAGATCCTTAGTCCATCATGGGGCTATGAGTGTGATCTCGTGACCAAAGGAATGGATGGCCCAAATCTCCATCTTGGGCTATGGCATGAGGAAGACCCAAGGCAGGTACAAGGCAGGTAGAGCAAGTAACCACCGGGTGCGAGGTGGGATGATGAATCCTTGGATGCATACTCACGGGATTCTAAGTATTGTGGGCATTAGCACAAGTTCTCAAGCATCTATTAGATCATAGAGGCTCTGATGAGTGAGACTCTTGGAGGGAACATTTCTTTCGTATGTTATACAGACCCACTTGATGTGACTTCAAACATTGTAGAAAGGATCTTTCATAAGGGCTATGCCTACCAAGAACCGAAGCCTTCGAGAAAGGGATTAGTACTTGATGGCTACTGGTGGATAGAGGACCAAGGATGACCTTGTGCCCCTATGGATGTATACAAGCTGCCTCCACGATGCGAGGCTTGCTACATGATGAAGAGAGACAACAACCTACCTCATGGTGTGACCGGAGGTCACATGGTTGATGTGTATCTCTCAGACCAAGGGGTATTCTAGTGGACCTTTTTGGAGATTCGGGATATTTGGGTTGATCCGCCTTTGACCCATATGGTCTCACAAGTATGGGACCTTTTCACAAGTACATCGTATAGATCCTTTTTGACATAT
>CM035409.1:218634308-218691808 GCA_020310875.1 Ceratopteris richardii
TATTTTAAGCAAGAAGTTTGTTATTTGCTGTGATTAATGAGAAGTGACAATGTGACAATTTGTGAATACCATAGCATACACATGATGAGATAATGGTAGACTAGGAGATCTGTTAAGTTTAATGAAGAATAGCAATGACTACAAAAAAAACATATTCCCAGCTAGAGCAATCCATTCCCAAAAATGAATCATTTGAAGAACAATTTTACATCATAGGTTGTATTAACTGTGTACAAAATGGAAATCATCCAAAACAAAAAATTCAAATACCAGTATAGCTAGCATCATATAGGCATTCTATGAAAACATTTAAAATGGAAAGCATCCAATTGGTTATTTTCCTAATCATAAATTTTAACAAGCCTTTCCCATAAGCACATCAAGGAAAAACTATAGAAAACACCTTCAATGTGAGCTTATTATTAAACTCATTCATTCCTTGGCACATACGAGAATTCCATTCACGTGAATCTACCTTGCTCTGTAAAATCTGTTTTTCTCCTTTTGAGGCTTTCGAATCTTTCCTGCACCTGTTTTCATATCTCAAATCAATTCAGTGACCAAAACATAATTCTAAATTTATACGAATAGCAGACTTAAACACCGAGACCATACTTGCTTTAAAGTGGCCCGTTCAACTCGCATAGACATCCCCAATGCTCTTTGATCTGCATCGAAATTACAAACAACTTAAACAAAGAGCAAACAGACAATGGCTTCTCTTCCTTTCTCTCTTTTTGAATCTTCACTCAACTCACGTTTCTTGCCATTGATATGGTCTAAATAGTTAGCTGAGTCTTTAACTACGCATTCACAAACACTGCAATAGTATCCTGCCTGCAATAGAAAACAGCTATAAAACACAATGCAAAGAAAAAATTGCTATACACTCAACGAAAATCAAAAGTTACCTGCTGGTTTAATGGAGCAACTTGTGTAACAACCTAAGACATAGAGAGAGCTCATCAGTTAACCACACCTTTTTAATAAAGATAATAAATTACAATAATAGAAAGAGAAAAACAGAAAATGCCAACCAATACAGAAAATTCACAATTCACATTCAAATACGTACACCTCTTCCAAATTTGGATACCCACGGGATTCATAAGAGATCCTGAAGGAAGAATCTTCCCTATCACTATTCCAATGCAAACTTGTACGAATGTGCACATGCACAGTTACACAAACATTAACTACTACTATATAAGAACATAACCCATCGTATCTCAACACTATAGCTCTTTTACCATGTACCTCTTAATAACCTCTCCCATTCCTTCCAATCCAATCCATAATAGTACAAGTCAAAGTGTATGTCCCCTTTAAATCACATAGACTACCAAGTCCATAAGAGTAGAAGTCTATACGAGTGCATGTCCCCTTTAAATCACATAGTACAAGACCTAACTTGAGGTTCAAATTTGTCATCAATTTTTCCTACTTTGCATCTAGCCTCGTAAAAATTCCTTCTGTGATTTCTTAAACATGAGTATCCAAAATGATACATCTATGTGTTAGCCCAAATAGACAGATAATAGCGCACACAAGAGAATAAGCACACAAACAAAACCAAAGAGAACAAAAACACTAAGTATAATCAAACATCACACGCTCCAGTGATGATACATGCACAAGATAATATGCTCCAAATCTAACTACCAAAATAACACAAGAAATACTCAAACCCATGAATACCAAAGAGAGCATGTGAAGGGTAAGGGATAAGGCATGAAGAGGCTTAGGCATGATGATAATTTCCAAAGCAACCTCTCAAAAGAGTACGTGAGACCAACCATGTATAGCCATGCATAGTCCAAGCACTTGAACACCTCGAAGAGTAGGAACTCCTCCTCCTCCAAGCACCTCCACATGTGTGTATGAGGAATGGTGTATCCTCGTTCACAATGAGCATGAGAGTGGCACCCTCAAGGTATAAGTGATCATAAGTTGATCCAAGCATAGGTTTTTAAAAGAAGAGTGGGCGACCAGCTTTCTCTAAAAGCATGGCCAAAAATCTGCGTCTATTTTCATGAGTGAAAATGGCTTCTTAATGACATAGCATGCTTAAAAATGGTGTTGCACACCTAGAATTAGGTGCATATGTTTTACGCCCTTAGATCTTGTGCTTTATCCACTTTTTAATATTTGCCCTTGATTTAACTGCCAGCGGTTGACTTTTTAAGTGGGTTGAAGCTTGACCAGCATATTAGAGTTTGACTTTCAAAGGGTGAAATGGTGTCAAATGGGTAATTGTTATTCTGGTTGGATTGCTCTTTTTGAGTACGTCAAATATATGTAATTAGTTTCTCATGCACAAAATGATCAGTTTTTACCATATTTGACCAAGTCATTGACCTGATTTGGCCTGGTTTGACTTCATGTCTATAACCTAATCTAATCAAAATGTTCATGAATATATACAATGATTGTTGTAATCGAACCTAAAAAATATACAAGCTAGAATTTTAATGATGTCCTAAACTTAAAATGTATGCTATGGAAAGCCTTACTATAGCATCCCTTATAAGTTATAGAGGGGGAGTGCTAGTCTCATCCATTATTCTACTTAAGACTCACCACCATTTTGCAAGCCTCAAGCTCAAGCAAGAAGCTCACTTCCAAAACTCTATATCCTTGTGAGGCCTAATCAATGTGAATCCTACCATTTTTTAAAGAAATGAATATATTATAGACAATCAATGGGGACTTTAAGTCCTTAGGAATAGGGCTATCCTTAGGTTTAGCCATAGTGTCCTTTGCAAAGATTCTAGCCCCATAAAAAACTAAGGCAATATGAAATCAATGGTGAAATCGACCCTCTTCAAGAGTAACTAGGATCAATCAACCCTTAATCCTATCAAGTGAAGACATGGGGAGAATCAAGATGTGTATCCATTGCCCCAATTCTCAACCAATTGTTCATGTTGGAGACAAATTGAAAACTCGTTAAACATTATGAAATTTTATTTTCTTAACAATTCTCTAATCATTCAGTCAATATAATATGCATCAATGGATTTTCTGAAGCACCTAAAAGCCCCACGTATGTGTGGCTAACTTACATGTAATCTTTAAATTTAAAGGTAACAAAATAGTAGTTCCAAAGTTTAGCCTCTTAAAAAAACTTTTCTTTCCTCGAGCTAGATACACCAATCTTTTCCAAGTGTGCTCTTATGGCTACATCTAATCATTCCCATGCAAGGATGAAGACATACAAGAAAAAAAACATAAATCCTCATAACTCCCAACCACTTTTGCTCTTTTATGAGGTTTATATAGCCCTCAGATCATTCTATACTTGACTTCATGCTCCCATTACAACTAAGCCACACATATCCCCTTATTAATCCTCTCAAAAAAAATATAGTTCAAAACCATTCAAAATTATAACTTGTTATATCTATACTTTGGCTAATGGAGATAGTAATGGTAGTTTTCACTACAAAGGCTTGAAATGCTTCAAGAACAAAGGATTCATAGGATGCAATTTTACTTACTCCATTAGTCTTGACTCTTAATAGTTGAATCTCCTCCTAGTTAGAATTTGCTCCATTGTGACTCATGTATCATGCAAATAGCAAGTACGAGGATGTGAAATACCATTTCACATTCTCCAAGATGAAAAATAGCATAGCCCTCTTCATGCCTATATATAAAATGTTCCCCAACCATAGCATGATGCTTGCTTCAATGAAGTAAAAGTTTGATACCTCAAAGATGGCACATGGGACCTTTACGTGGAAGGACAACGGAATACTCGAAAATACAAAGTCACCCAAGTGACTCTTAGGACTCGTATATGTACCATTTGTGTGTCCCTTAATAATTTGGGATAAAAATATGAGTTCTTCATAACGAGGTGACTTTGCCCATTCTTAACTGTTCAAATAAAATTGTCATTTTTTCATGTTGATACAAAATCTTGGTCAAAGTGGCCAAAGGATCCAAAAACATGAAACAAAGTGTCCTTAAGTCTAAAACAGCCTATTAAATTTAAGAAATAATTGACTTCAAGAAACAATATCTAGACTCTTTGTTGCATACACCTTGAGCGTACCTATATCTCTATATATTGGAGTCAGACATCCATTGTGTGATATACAAACCCAAGGGCTTTTACCCCCAATTCAACTACCAACATTTAGAATTTCCCTTGTTTCTTGGAGAGTTCCATTCTTCGAGCATTATGTCAATAATTATGTTTAAAGATTGTGGCATCATGACAATTCAATATATTTATCTTTGCTTTGTTGCATACATATTTTTGGGTACCTATATCTTTATATATTGTGGTCAAACACTCATTGTGTGATATACCAACCCAAGGGCTCTTATTCCCCACTTCCGACTACTTATTTTTAGTGTTTCCCTTCACATATTCCTTATTTCTTGAACAATTTCTTTCTTTGAGCATTTTGTTAATCCATTATGTTTCAAGATTCTCGCATCTGAAAATGCAACATATTTATCTTCTCTTATCTTCCATAAATTTTGGAGTTAGTATCACTCATATTTCAAGTATTATACTCATAATTTCATATATGATTATGTAAGTGCACTTCACGAGGAAAAAATAGGCTGGCATGTTAAAACCTTTTATTTTGCATGTGATATTTAGCATAATGGAATGAAAATATATTGTGAAGCTCATATGTTTATAGCCTCTTGTCTTCATGGCTGCCTTTCAAGCTGTAAGAACAAGGCACATTTCTTGTTTGCATATTGCACATCGATAGATCAAAAAACATACATGCAAAAACTGGACAACAAATATGATACCATGTTTTTTAAACTATTTAAAAAAGCCTGAACTGCTGAAATCAATTGTGTACCTGTGTCTTTCCCAAACGCGATGTAAGATCGACCTCATAATCTCTATGCTTCAATGGCTTCCTTTGGATGTGTGTAACTCTTCCTGCAGGGTCAGAAACAAAAGTAGCATACACAATAATGTGAACCATTCAATGCAGCAAGTCACCTACAATTTCTCCTTCCATAACAATCATATTCAGAAATTAGCACACCTAATGCATTGAACCAAATAGAGCAGAAACAGCATTTCCATGATGACTCCAATCAAAAAAAAAGGAACCTCTACCTTTTGTACTACAAAATTCAGCTCCTGGCCAACATCCTTGGGCACAAGAAGCATTAATAAAGCACAGAACAAGTATATTGCAATTTTGTGCACAACAGAAGTTTGTCATCAGATAAAATGCCTGAACATATGATCTTCTCATATGCTATGTGTGTGTCTTAACTTGTGTGAAGCTAATGTTGTAATTTGCTCATTAGACGAATTATCATAGTATTAAATCATTACACTAGCATTTCAGAATCGTTTACCATAAAATTCACATCACTATAATAATATAAATGAGAATAGAGAATCTGGAACACCAAACCATTCTCTAGAAGAACTCCAATCAGGAAAAGACATAAAAACAAAAACCATTAAATTGAGAAACAGAACACGATGAACACATCCAATTTAGCATCAAGCTTGAGCTATTTTTGTGACGGTGAACATAACATGAAAACAATTGTCCAAGGATTCCACAAAATAAGGATGAAACTTACCTTTTGATCCATAGCGATCACCATCCTGATCCTGTCAAAGGTCCAGAAATTCAGTTTAGTCCATAATGATCCAGCACAAATAATGGATATCACTAGTGTTCCACCTGCTGATGACAGAGTGCAATTTACAGAACAACATTTCCACATGCAGTCCCGTATGTACAATGTACGTAGATCAAAATGTCACTGAAAGAGCGACTTTCGAATATTCTACCATGTAATACATGACTATGTGGGAGATTTTCAAAAAAACAGAACCCATATCAAAATGAAAATTGTTGAAGACTGAGAAATGGAAGATTTGACGATCTTCAAGCATAGCCACGGAATAGTTATCGATCAACATGAAATGTACATGCCTTTCGCTATTGGCATTCGAAACATCATGATAGCCACACAAACAAGTGATCAAAATCAGTAATCATGAAGTCCAAGAAACTAAATATGGTAATGCACGAACAAGTATATGAAAACAGTTGCCTGAACTCGTTGAGTTTATCGTTTCCTGTAGACAACGACCACATGATCAAGGAAAGAGGAAGTAAAATCATCCGTGCGTCCAAAATCCAGAAAACCATAAATTTTACAAAACTTAAAAATCTTGCTTCTCAAAGGTCGAGAAAATGAAAATACCCCGTTTCTTGTGACGACCAAAAGCAAAAGACACCCCCAAGGATGAAGTTTCGGTACGTTAGCCCTTTTCGCAAAAGGGAAACGTTTACAGAATTGGCCTTCAAGAACGGGAGGGCCAACAATAGAGGAAAGAGGTAGCAGAAAATGTTGAGCATGCATCTTATAGCTCACGAAGATAATTACTATTCTGGTAGGATGAAATACCCTACCTTATCTAATCGTTCACGTGCCCGCTCGAGAAACTCTTCCTTGTCCCATTTGCGTCTGTGTGTATTGTCTACACCTGTAGTCTGCATGACGAAAAACGCTCTGATTACCCTGTCAAGATCAGCTCAGCCACAAAAACGTGGATGAAAAAAAACGCTCGGTAACCAGTTACCTGCATCGAGCTGGGCGACTTGCTATAGTAGTAGAGCAGATGTTGGATCTATCTAATGAGGTTTCAATAGGCGACAAGGATACACGCAGAAATTCAAGAAGTTGCACGAAGATCCAAAGCGGGGCGAAATAACAATTACATAAAAGACAGAGTGATTAATTCAATCTGGGGAGGCTAGGCCTCAGCCGAACTTCGTCTTCTGAAAAAACACCGAAATAATAATAATAATCTTATATGAGGGAGCATACAGCATCCTAACACAATCAAGAGCAGCAATTCCAACAAAACAAATTAGAAAACATTTTTAGATTCAATGGAAAATTGCAAATTCATCACAATGTCAATAAAACTTAGTGTATCTCATTGTCATGGATTGGGTGGAATTTTAAATTCAAAAATATTTGGCACATGTTGGCGGAACACAAGAAAGCTTTTTTTTTTGCAAAAACTTCTTCATGGTGGGATCTGGACCAACGATAGAATAAGCAAAATATATAATACTCGTTGGTGCAAAAGATGCCTTACTGAGAAGGAAGACATTGGAGACCTCTTTTTCTCCTATCCTAAGACCTCCGGTATTTGAAAGAGTTGTGAAAGCATTCTCAAGCTAGATCAACCCATCAATTGAAAGCAAGAATTCTTTAGGGAGGCTATGGGCTACTCCATGGCCCTCTCAAACATGATCTAAGGCAAAATCCTTTGGAAAATATGAAAGGAACAATGTTTGAAAAATGTTTGTTTGAGAGTGAACTCACTAACGTCATCAACTCCTTTTCTAAAGGGAAAAGTCCACCTATGGATGGTCTTACCAACAAGTTCTTCATAGCCTTTGAAGACTCCCTTGTGGGGCCACTCAACTTGATCTGGCTTGGGGCCATCAAGTTTGGTGCTCTACCTAGGTCTCTCAATGAAGGGGTGGTTAAGTTGGTACTTGTGGGGCCACTCAACTTTGTCTGGCTTGGGGCCATCAAGTTTGGTGCTCTACCTAGGTCTCTCAATGAAGGGGTGGTCAATGAAGGGGTAGTTAAGTTGATACATAATAAAGACAATGAAAACTACATTGATAATTAGATGCCGATATCCATCCTTTAGACGAAAGGCAAGATAATTGTGAAAGCATTCGTGAACCACATATCTAATCATCTTCAATTTTGCACCATAAAGGCCACAAAGGCTTCATAAAGGGGCGATTTATCTAAGAGTCCATTATTGATGAATGAGGCTTGGAATATGTCAAAGAAACCTTATATTCCTAAAAATATACTTTTGCAAAGCATATAATAGACTCGAATGGGATTTCATTATTCAATTCGTTAAGGATTTAGGCCTTGGTAATAAATTCGTTCAAATTATCTCTAGGCTTTGAGGGAATGCATTGGAAGAGGTAAATGCAAACGATAAACTCTCTTATTCATTTGAATTTGAAATATATATCAAGCAAGTTTCCCCGTTGGCTCCTTTTCTATTTGTTATCTTTGTCAATGGCCTCACCTTCATGGTGGATGATCATGTCCACTCGTGACACTTCAAAGG
Organism: Ceratopteris richardii; assembly: GCA_020310875.1. Taxonomy (NCBI): domain Eukaryota; kingdom Viridiplantae; phylum Streptophyta; class Polypodiopsida; order Polypodiales; family Pteridaceae; genus Ceratopteris; species Ceratopteris richardii. The sequence continues at coordinate 218,642,437 of CM035409.1, forward strand.
TGTTTTGATTCCTCTTGGGCCCAATCATTTTGTGCTCAAGATGTTTGCTCACAACACTAATGTGTTCCTTTGCAACAAGAATGTGTATGCCAAACAATTTTGTGATTGTTTGGAAACCTTCTACATTGCCTCTTGCTCCAAGATCAAGTACAAAAAGATGGCATTTAAAACGTTTGTTCAAATCCCTGCATAGTTCATAAGAAAGCAATGGTGCAATGATATTGTTTCAAGAAAAAAAGAAATACTACTAAGCATGCCCATAGGATTTGAAATTCGGTTCATGAAGCACCCTTGTCTCTGACTGTGGCCACTACTCCTTCCATGTGCAAGGTTACTATTCCACCACTTGGGCTAAGGGGTGATTGTTCCTCCTCTAAGTGTAAATAAATTCAAGAAAAGCCATCATGTACTCTAGCGATGTCATAAGATTTCATTGGAGGACCTAAAATTGGTTAGCTACTAGTACTAGAATTAGCCCACTCCTCCGTCAGTCTTGTTAGTTTGGCATTTGGCACGTACGACATTAAAGGCTTGGATTTGTAAAGGCCACTCTTCTTGGCCTCTAGAGCCTATATAAGAAGAGGCTTGGCACTCATTTTGGGGCTATCATCCGTTTTCTAAGCATCTCGTATTGTTGTTGGTATCTAATCTAGTTATACTCTCTATCAAGCTATCCCTTGGCTACCCTCAGCACTCAGTTGTGACTCTACCCACCCTGTGTCAAGGCCACTTTGTGGTGACTATACATAGTGATGGCTTCTCCATTGTGTAGCAGATAGCATGATAGGATGATTGGGTAAGTCTTGGCTATTGTATCTCACTTGGAGACTGTTGCAATTGACTTGCAGAGAGTAGTTTATTGTTGAATTATGTAGTCAAATTCTATTCTCTAGAGGGGTTGCTAGCTCACTATAATGCTCATTGGATTATTTTGACTTAATGTAATCATTATAAGTCTTAAGAAATTGGGCTTTTCTCATCCATGTAACTACAAATTTTTCCATCACTATGCCTTTACTATCAAGTAGTATTTTTGCACACAAACATGTCATAGGGTATACTTCCCTGAGGAAGAATCCCACTTGAGTAGGAGTACTGGAACTGTGGTTTGGTTGTCTCTTCTATGATCAGGAGAGGCTGCTCCATCAGCATAGAGTGCCTTGTCACGTGATTTATCTCTTATCATGGGGTGTTTGTCGTGATAGACTGGATGATCTATCGGGATAGAGTGCTCTATTGTGATAGAGCGCTCCATCATGACAAAGCAAGGTCTGTTGTGATAGAAGAGGGTTTATTATCCTTTTGCTTTGTTGTGATAGATATGTGTCTATCGTGATAGAGGGATCTCTATCATGTGGTCAGCCAGTCATGATAAACCCAAATGGCATGTCACAATGGATGTGTCTATCACGATAGATCGGTGGCCTGTTGTGATAGATAGGGTTCCACTTGGTGAATCTATCGTGATAGACCAGTTTGTTGTGACAACGTGAGTTTTTTACGATAGATTGGGCATGTCATTGTTACACTTATGTGTTCCTTGCGTAGCTTTGATGTGAACCTTTTCCCTATACATGGGCACTTTTTACTCTAGTGCTGGCTAGAGGTTTTTTCCCCATGTTACCACATACTTGATACTCTCATATGTGGTGGTACTTTGTACTTAGGGATATTTATTTAGCTCTTACTTTAGTTCAGTTCATCGTCAATAAAGAGAGCTATTCCAGCCATCATCTTCTTCGTGTGTCTTGTTGCGTTTGTGCTCCTTGTGTGTGCTTCTTGTGTGACTCTCGCACTTCTACACACACCCAACAGTGGTATCAGAGTAGGTTCAGCTCCTTCTCAAGTTTTGGTTTTCACGTCGCGGCGTGCACACACTTTTAATAGTGCAAATCGACTTTGGAGCATAGAACTATGAATTTCAGAAGGCAAGAAACATTTCCATCACCTGCGCTAGGATTTTACCCCCATTTCAAAGCCATTCGTGCAGTCAAAATCGCCATCAGAGTGACAGTTTGTGAGCTGAAATTTCAGCATTCATTTCATCTTTCGTCAAAGTGAAGATTTTGTCACATTCTTGTTCTTTTGTGAAATGGCGGGCAGCAATGACTTGTTTGGGATGTTTCAAGCTCAAGATAAACTTGATGGGACCAACTATCCAATGTGGTCTTACATGATGAAGCATGTTCTTGTTGCTAAACAACTTTGGAACATAGTGGCAGATGTAGATCAAAGACCCACAGGTTCTTCTACTTCACAGTCTACTATCACAGATGGAGCTTCTTCTTCGAATACAGTGGTTTTTCCTTCTCCACCTACACAGGAGCAGCTTAGATGGGATGGAAAAGATGCTCAAGCTCATGCTTTGATTGCGCTTTCAATGAAGCGTCATATAGTTCCACACCCTTGGTCATGTTCTACATCGAGACAGGCATGGGACACTCTTGCTTCTTTGTATGCAGTGTGTAATGAAGCACGGGTTGCATACTTGAGGAAGCAACTTGAGGATGTATGTATGGTTGAAAATGAGTCGGTGGATGTGTATGTGGCATGCATTAAGGCTTGAAAGAGCAATTGGCAAACATAGATGAGATCATTCCGGATGCATCACTCATTTCTACATTGTTGAAAGGATTACCGGAATCTTTTCAAAGCTTTGCTACTACACTCCGTTTGGTTGCAAAAGGAAATCCTAAAATGTATGCATTTGATGAGGTTGTGTCTCTTCTTTTGCAAGAACAACAATCTAAAGTGAATAATGGTTTGATTGAGGGAACGCAAGCATTTGCTATCTCACAAAAGGGGAAAAGCAAGTATGGTTCAGCTTTGGGTTCATCAAAACCAAAGCCTCAAGCTTCCTCTTCCACTCATTCCTCTAATGATGGTGATTTGCAAAAGAAAAAGAGATGCAAATATTGTCAAAAGGCTGGTCATACTATTGATGAGTGTAGAAATCTTGCTAAACGCAATGAAAATAACAAGGAATCCGGTATGTCTATTGCTGAAAATTCAGCAAATACAAAGAATGATGAAACTAACATGGCTCAAGATTTTTGGGCGTGTGTTGTTACATGTCATTATGATGCTTCTTTGCATTGTAAATGTATGGTTGTGAGTGAGGCTGATTCGGATTGGTTCTTTGATAGTGGTTCTTCAAAGCACATAACATCATGCAAAAGATTTTTTGCCTCTTTGAAAGATGCACCCAAAGGAGGACATGTGGTGTGTGCAAACAATGCCTCTTATCCTATCATTGGAGTAGGAGAAATTGAGCTTACAGTTGCAAATGGAGGTGTGATTCTCTTGAAAAATGCATTGTATGTGCCCGGTATCAAGAAGAACTTAATTTCAGTTCTGTTGATTGCCAAAGCTAGACTTCATGTACACTTTGTTGATGATAAGTGTATGGTTCATGATTTCAACAATGGCAATGCTATTGTGATGTCTGGTACATTATGTAATGGTTTGTATCGCATGGATACATACAAGAGGGCTGCCTCGAATGCCTTGGTTGCTCCTACTTCTTCCACGGCTGAAATGGAGCTTTGGCATGCTCGTTTTGGTCACTTGAACTTCAATAGTTTGCTTTACTTGCAAAAGAAAGACATGGTTATTGTTTTGTCTACACTTGAGTCCATTGAAAAGCATGCATGTGAAGGTTGCATTCTTGGAAAAATGTATCATGCTTCTTTTCCAAAAGATGGTCATACACACACTACAAGAAAATTGCAACTTGTTCATAGTGATGTATGTGGTCCCGTCAAGACTCCATCCTTTGGGAAGCATGTATATTTTGTTACCTTCATTGATGATGCTACTCGCCATACATGGGTGTATCCTATGAAAGCAAAGAATGAGGTATTTTCTTGCTTCAAAGCATTTTTAGCTATGTTTGAAAATTTTTCTTCACAAAAGCTTTTGATTCTACGCGTGGATCGTGGCGGTGAATACATGTCACATGATTTTAATGCTTTTCTTTGTGAAAGATGTATTTCACACCAATGTACGATGCCATATACACCTCAACAAAATGGTGTTACAGAGCATAAAAATAGAATTCTACTTGAAATGGCACGATATATGGTTAAAGGAAAGCATCTTCCTGATAAGTTTTGGATGGAAGTGGTCATGTGTGCAAATTATGTGTTGAATCACTACCCTACAAAAGCATTGAGAGTCATCACTCCTTATGAGGCTTGGAATGGTCATAAGCCTATGGTTAGTCATATGCATGTGTTTGGTTGTTTGGCATATGCTCTTGTGCCATCACAACAACATCACAAACTTGATGACAAGGCAAAGAAATGTATATGTGTTGGTTATAGTGCTGAAAATAAGGGATATCATTTGTACCATCCATTGACAAACACAATTATTGTGAGTCGAGATGTGATATTTGCTGAAAATTCAATTTTCCCTCTAATTGAATGCAAAAAACAGCCAACAATTAGCTCACAAGATGTGTTCGATACACTCATGCCTTTGTTCCAAAATGGTGCGCTTGACTATGTCCATGTAGACCAGCCAATAGAGGCTCAAAGGGCTGAAAAATTCCAGCCAAATAGGGCTAAAAATGCCGAGAATTTCCAGCCAAACATGGCTGAAAAATTTCAGCCCAAAATTGTCAAAACTGTTGGAAATTTCTAGCCACATATGGTTGAACATTTGCATCAAAATATGGCTGAAAATGAGCATGAAATTCAGCCCATGCATGATGTACATATTGAAGATGTTTTACATACTGAATGCATGTCTATCAAGAGTGCACAAACTATGCCAAAGTGGCTGAAACAAACTTTGCAAGACAACAAATTGAGTTCACCTTTACTTGGTAGAACAAGATCAAGCTCTCACCATGCATCAAGTAATTTTGTGGAATGTTCTCTTATTGCTACATCATGTAATGAAAAGCCACTTTCTTTTGAAGATGCATGTGACGATCCACAATGGATGAGTGCTACGCAATCAGAAATGGATTCCATACATAGGAACGATACTTGGGAGTTATGTGAATTGCCAAAAGGAAAGAATGCCAGATTGGTACAAAGTGGATTTATAAGATTATAAAGGATATGCGCAACAATATGGCATTGATTATGAGGAAACATTTGCACCTACTTCATGCATGACTACCATTCATGTCGTGGTTGCATTGGTTGCCCATCGAGGTTGGAAAGTGCATCAGTCGGACATAAAAACAGCCTTCTTGAATGGTGATTTGCAAGAAGAGGCTTATGTGAAGCAACCTCTTGGATTTGCTATGAAAGGGAAAGAGCATATGGTTTGTCGCTTGCATAAAGCCTTGTATGGTCTCAAGCAAGCTCCACATGCATGGTAGGATAAAATCCATAAGCACTTGATTGCTCTTGGCTTCACATGTACTCCGATTGAAAGCACACTCTATGTACACAAAAATGGGGCTGATCTTATAGTGCTTGTTCTTTATGTTGATGACATACTCTTGACTGGGTCATGTGATGCAAAACTTGACATTCTTATGGTTGATTTGCAGCATACTTTTGATGTCACTTATCTTGGTCTTTTGAGCTACTATCTTGGCATCCAGTTTGTATCCGTTGAGGGGGGAATGGTTATGCATCAAGCAAAGTATGTTGAAAAACTACTTCAATATTTTGACTTTGAGGATTGTAAGCCAGTTTCCACACCAGTTGAGACAAGATTCAGGTTCTGAGTTGAGGATTCCAGTGATGCATTTGACACTTCTCTTTATCAGGAAGCTGTGGACGTCTTATATATGCATGCAACACAAAGCCGAAAATATAGTATGCAATTTCCCAATTGAGTCGATTCATGCATAGCCCTGACACTAAGCATTGGCAAGTGGTGAAACGTGTGTTTAGATATCTCAGAGGCACTTTGAGCTTAGGTCCCTTTTATGGCAGAGATGTTCAGCCATGCTTGCATGCTTTTATAGATAGTGATTGGGTTGGTTGTGATATGTTGATATATTTAGGTAGTGATGTGTGTGAACACACTAGGACTGCCGGGGCACTTTTTTCCCTCTTTAGGAGGTTTTTTTTCCCCGTCTTGTATGTACGCCTATTGCCCTAATGGGCTACTTATCTTTGTACATTCTCTAGTAATACATTCAGTATTGTGTGTTGTGCTCCAAGCTTCTTCTTCTTCCTTGTGCTGTTCACGTGCTTCCGCAGACGTCTAACTCCAACAATTGGTATCAGAGCAGGTTGTCACTTCATCTAGGGCGCCATCGACACTCCTCCGTTTGCAGTCTCAGAATCGCACGAATTTTGGTGAGCATACTCAACCTGTTTCCGTGATCAAAACTACTTCGCTTTGTGGTGCCAAAATCGCGATCTGAGCTCGTTTCGGCCTCCGAACGCACTATCGTAGCGCTTGTGCATGCTATTTCGTCTTTTTGTGCCAAAGGTATATACCAGTTTCTGTTCGCCAATTTAAGCGTCTCGAAGTCTACTACAAGTCTAGCAGAACTCGTCTGGGTAGTTCTGTTCAACTTTTTGAGATACAATCAATTTTCTGCATCAAGGTATTTTAGTCATCGGCCATGGCTGAAAGCAGTGATGTATTCCGTATGTTGGCTGTTGAGGATAAGTTGGATGGTACCAACTACCCATTATGGGCTTATATGATGCGACATGTTTTGGTTGCAAAAGGATTATGGAACATTGTGCAGGGTGTTGAAAGACGTCTTGTTACACCTGTAACGATAGGTACTACAAATACAAGTGCTGGAGCTGATGAAGATGGTGTCGAAGATGATATTGTGCAGATTCTTGTTCGTGCTGCTGTTTCTATTGCACCTACTGCAGAGCAGATTCGTTGGGATGGCAGAGATGCCCACGCACATGCATTGATAGCTTTGTCTGTCAAACGTGCCATTATTCCTCATATTCGCTCTTGCAGAACAGCTAGGGATGCTTGGGATACACGTACCACATTGTACCAAGCTAGGAATGAGGCTCGTGTTGCTTACCTTCGAAAACAGTTGGAGAGTGAGCACATGAATGAAGGTGATTCTATGGACAGTTTCCTAACGGAGATCAAAGATTTGAAGGAACAGTTGATTTCAGCTGATGAGGTTATACCAGATAGCTCACTTGTGCAGACCGTTCTGAATGGTCTTCCTGCTTCATATCAGAGTTTTGCTTCTACTCTTCGGTTGATGATGAAAGGCAATCCGAATGCCTTATCATTTGAGGAGTTAGTCTCTATTATGTTGCAGGAAGATCAGTCCAGGCAGAACAGGTCCATTATGCGTGTTGCACATCAAGCTTTCCTGGCTAGTCAGAAGGGCAAAGGAAAATGGAGCTCTTCTACTAGTAAGCAGAAATCTGCAAATGCTGCACATTCAAAGAACCAGGATAGAGATGAAAAGAAATCAGAAAAGTAGAAATTATTTTGCAAGTACTGTCAAGGGAATGATCATATCATAAAGAATTGTCCAAAACTGGCTGCAAAAGAGGCAAAGAAAAAGGAGGCTGGAATGGTTGTTGCAGAAGCCTCTACACCAAAAACAGAGTCTGCTAATCTTGTGCAGGAAGAAGAATGGGCGTTTACTACTGTTTGCAGTTTTGACCCATCTTCTCATGAGCAGTGCATGTCTGCAGTGGACTCAGATGTTTGGTACTTTGACAGTGGGGCGACCAAACATATTACCTCGTAGCGCAGTTTCTTCTCTTCACTCGAGCCTGCCCCTACAGGGAATACTGTCACATGCGCCAACAACTCCTCTTATCCTGTTATGGGAGTTGGTAAGATCATTCTGACTACTGCTGATGGTAGTTCTTTCACCTTGTCAGATGCTTTATTTGTGCCAGGGATCAAGAAGAATCTGTTATCAATTTCTGCATTAGCCAAGATTGGCTTGGTTGTGAAATTTGTTGATGACAGATGTACAGTTCATGATCTGTGAAATGGCGATGTTATTATTGCTTCTGGCATTTTATGTCGTGGGCTGTATAAGCTCATGGACTATGAAAGATCTGTGAATGATTCTACATGTGCAATTCATGATTCTCAGGCTATGTCAGATGCAAAACTTTGGCATGCACGCTTTGGTCATCTGAATTTTGCTAGTTTGCTACGCGTGCAGAAATCTGATATGGTGTCTTCTTTGCCCAAGCTTGAGGCACCTGGAAAACATGTATGTGAAGGTTGTATTTTGGGCAAAATGCAGCGTTCCTCCTTTCCAAAAGATGCTTCAGTTTGGGCTACACAGAAATTGCAGCTTGTACATAGTGATGTCTGTGGTCCTATGCAGACACCCTCTTTTGGGAATTACCTTTACTTCGTGACTTTCATTGATGATTTTTCCAGGCATGCATGGGTATATCCACTCAAAGCAAAGTCCGAAGTGTTCATGTGCTTTAAACAGTTTTTGGTTTTGGTTGAAAATCTGTCAGCATGTAAAATGGGCACCCTCCATTCTGATCGAGGGGGGGAATATATGTCTTCTAATTTTAATGCATTTTTGGCTGAACGTGGGATAAAACACCAGTGTACAGTGCCGTATACACCTCAACAGAATGGAGTTGCTGAACGGAAGAACAGGTGACTCATGGAGATGGCGAGGTGTATGGTCAAGAGTCAGCCTTTACCACATAGTTTCTGGCTTGAGGCTGTCATGTGTGCAGCATATGTACTTAACAGGTGTCCCACTAAAGCGCTGTAGTCTATCACTCCATATGAGGCTTGGCATGACCGCAAGCCATTTGTTGCTCATCTACGTGTTTTTGGTTGTTTGGCATATGCATTAGTGCCTGAACAACATCGCAGAAAATTGGATGATAAGGCAGTAAAATGTATTTTTGTTGGGTACAGTTGAAAGTAAAGGCTATCGTCTGTATCATCCACAGACTAAACGCATTCTGGTTAGCCATGATGTTGTCTTTGCGGAAGATGCTATTCAGCCATTGCTTTCATGTACTAAAGAGACATTTGTTAGCTCCAAAGACATGTATGATACCTTGATGCCTCTTTTTACAGGTGGAGAGTCTAGTGCTGGTCCTAATGAGGCAACTTCTCAGCCTTTGCAGGTTTCATATGATGATGCAGATCATTCTATTTCTGATGCAGATTTACATGATGCACTTGTTGATGAGAGAGCTGATATTGAGCAGGCAAAAACTATGCCAAAATGGCTGGTGCAGACTTTGCGTGACAGCAAATTAGATGCACCTTTGTCATATCGTACTCGTTCAGGCTCTCATAGTGCCTCCTTTGCATCAGATTGCTATGCTATGGCTGAGTCTAGTCTCTATGATGAGAATGAGCCTGTTTCTTTTGATGAAGCACATAATTCAGAAAATTGGATGGCTGCCATGCAATCTAAATATGATGCTATAATGAAGAATGGTACATGGTCTTTATGTGACTTGCCTCCTGGCAAGAAGGCCATTGGCACTAAGTGGGTATACAAGCTGAAGCGTAAACCTGATGGTACAGTTGACAGGTATAAGGCTAGGCTTGTTGCAAAGGGTTATGCGCAGGAAAGAGGCATTGATTTTGATGAGACCTTTCCACCTACATGCCGTATGACTACTGTTCGGAGCATTTGTGCACTTGCAGCCCATCATGGTTGGAATGTACATCAGTTGGACATTAAAACAACATTTCTGAATGGTGACTTGCATGAAGAAGTGTATGTTTTTCAGCCCCAAGGCTTTGTGCAGAAAGGGCATGAAAACCAGGTGTGCAGGCTAAAGAAGGCATTATATGGTTTAAAGCAAGCACCACATGCTTGGTATGAGAAGATACATGCCTATCTGGTTGCACATGGTTTTGTGAACAGTCCAACTGAAAGCACCTTATATGTTAAGCGTGCTCATGATGTGCTTCTGATCATTGTTGCCTATGTTGATGACATGCTGCTCACTGGTCCTATTGAGAAGCATATTGCTGATTTCAAGGCTGATTTGCATGCCTCATTTGAGATGTCTGATTTGGGGCATTTGCATCACTATTTGGGCATTCAGTTTATGCAAGTTGATGGTGGAATGGCTTTGTGTCAAACGAAATATATTGACACATTATTGTAGCGTTTTGGCCTTGAAGATTGTAAGACTATTGCCACTCCTATGGAGACAGGTTTACGATTGAGTCTTCATGATGTTGGAGATGCATTTGATGCTGTTCTCTATCAGCAGGCTGTTGGATGCTTGATTTACTTATGCATTACTTGGCCAGATATTCAGTTTGCTGTCTCACAGATGAGCAGGTTTATGCATTGCCCAGGAGTCACGCATTGGAAGGCGGTTAAGCACATCTTTCACTACTTGAGTGGTACTCGGCTACTTGGGTTGTTTTATCCCAAGGGGGGATCAGTACCGCCAGATTTGCATGCTTTTTCTGACTCTGATTGGGCTGGTTGCTATGATACTCGTGTGTCCACCAGTGGTTTTTGCTTCATGCTTGGTAGCTCATGTATATCTTGGTTGAGCAAGAAGCAGCCTACTGAGGCCACTTCCAATTGTGAGGGTGAGTATAGGGAAGCTTTCACAGCGACTGTTGAGTGTGTGTGGCTCAGATGCCTTATGGCTAATTTGGGTGTTGGCTAGTTTTCTGCCACCACCATCTTCACTGACAGTCAGAACCATCTTCACTGACAGTCAGAGCGCATTGGCAGTTGCGAGGAACCCTGTGTTCCATGCTCGCACTAAGCACATTGAGGTGCATTATCACTATGTCAGGGAGAGGTTCTCTGCTGGGGAGAACAGCTTGGCATATGTGCCCACGCAGGAGAACATTGCAGACCTTTTCACGAAGGCTTTGCCTAGGGAGAAGTTTGAAGCTTTCCGCAAAGCTTTGGGCTTACTTCCTTTTGTGGAGTGATTTCCACATAGCTTGGCACTTCCTTATACATGAGTGCCAGCTCCTTGTTCACCGCATCACTCCCAGGGGGGATTTGTTGATATATTTAGGTAGTGATGTGTGTGAACACACTAAGACTGTCGGGGGCACTTTTTTTCCTCTTTAGGAGGTTTTTTTCCCCCAGCTTGTATATACGCCTATTGCCCTAATGGGCTACTTATCTTTGTACATTCTCTAGTAATACATTCAGTATTATGTGTTGTGCTCCAAGCTTCTTCTTCTTCCTTGTGTTGTTCGCGTGCTTCCGCAAACGTCTAGCTCCAACATGATATTCGCGTGTCCACTAGTGGTAATTGCTTTTTCCTTGGAGACTCATGCATATCTTGTTTGAGTAAGAAGCAACCTACAGTGGCGACATCGAGTTCTGAAACTGAGTACAGGGCAGTTTTCACAACTATAGTGGAGTGTATATGGCTGAGATGCCTATTGATGGATCTTTGAATGAAGATTGATGCTTCTACGCATATTCTCACTGACAGTCAGAGTGCTTTGGCTGTTGCACGAAACCCAATGTTTCATGCACGAACCAAACATATTGAGGTGCATTATCACTATGTGAGAGAGCGCCTTCATGCAGGAGATATTGATTTGGTATATGTGCCTACACAAGATAATGTGGCAGACATATTCACCAAAGCTCTTTCACGGGAAAAGTTTGAAGCTTTTCGCAAAGCTTTAGGCTTATTACCTTGTGGGGGCTGATCTGTCACTCCTTGTATGTGTTCACATAATTTGCTCCAGAGGGGTTTGTTACACTTATGTGTTCCTCGCATAGCGTTGATGTGAACCTTTTCCCTATACGTGGGCACTTTTTACTCTAGTGCTAGATAGAGGTTTTTTCCCCATGTTACCACATACTTGATACTCTCATATGTGGTGGTACTTTGTGCTTAGGGATATTTATTCAGCTCTTACTTTAGTTCAGTTCATCATCAATAGAGAGAGCTATTCTAGCCATCGTCTTCTCTGTGTGTCTTGCTGCGTTTGTGCTCCTTGTGTGTCGGTCGCACTTCTACACACACCCAACAGTCATCTATCACGAGTTTTTGGACTATCACGGTATGGATAGAAACTTAGAAATTTGACTCTGAAATACCTTATCCGATTACTACATATATTTTCAAGTCTTAGATATTTAATTTGTCTTTGAGGAGTTTGAGCACCCTACTTACCCGAACTCACAAACCGATCAAGAGCAGAGTCACACCCACACAAATCATGAAGAAGAAGATTGGCCATTAATAGAGGATGATGATGAAGGGCTAAGGGATCAGCATGATCAAGACGAACATCAAGACACATAGGATGAACAAGGTGAAGACCAACACATAGATGAAGGTCAGATGCTTGATCGAGCATCTTACACTGTAACTTTATAGATACTCTATGCTACTATGAAACATGTTTGTACCCATTGAGAACTGTTGATGTATAAAACACCACAAGAAATGAATTAATGTGACACTAGAACACCTCTATGGTCACCATTAACTCATTGCCACTCCAAACTTTGAGAAATGATAGCTTAAAGTGAGAACTTTGCTTCTACAGAAATTCCTAGTCACCGAAATGACATACCTTCAGTATTTTGCTAATTTCTCCTAGCTCAAGTATGCTTTCTCCATGAAACTTTATAGGCTAAAACTAGAAGAGTAGAGCTTTCCAACAAGCTATCATATGCATCAAACAGAGCTCTAGAACTCAAGTTATGGCCCTCACAAGATGACCCTGTATGACCTTCCAAAACTGGAAAACTTGCCTGTTTTAGTAAAAGCGCCTGTTTAAAATTAGAATTCGATGCCTAGCATTGACTTGCAACGAGAATTCGATGCCGGGCATCGACTTGGAGTGTTTTTGGCCACTTTTCAGCAGGGATTCGATGCCGGGCATCGAATTCCCACATAAAGTCTTGATCTTTTGGACACCAAAATTATAGGTGATTTCATGCACACTTAGAATATGACTTATCAACTGGAATTCGATGCCAGGCATCGAGTTGCTTGGAAAACTTGATCTTTGTAACTCATCACATAGTAGGTAATCATGGAGATGATGGAGAGAGGCTCATACACAGAACTTTACTCAGTTCTTCTCATAACTATAAAAAACTCAGAAGTTTTACAAATGCTTTCTCACTCAGAGAAGCCCGACTATACTCAGTCATACAAAAATGAGTTCTTCCTCCTTCTTCTTCTCCTCGCGTCAGTTAATACTAACTAACTTATATAGACTTTCTCATTCCCGTGACTTTTAAAAAACTTCTAGAACTAAAGTGACCTAACTTTACAAGTATAATACATTTGTGAATTTGTCCCTTCACATAGGCATGGGGTTTTCTTCCTAAGATTTGACCTTCAAATATATGTTCAATTAGTGAGTGTTTCTCCAACAGCTCCCCCTCAATCACTAATTGACATTCCCTGTTTCTTCATATCTTCTTCTTTTCTTTTACTCCTGCCATGCTTTTGAATCTGCTGGTCTTCACACCATCCAAGCTCTTTGTCATTATGTCTGCTAACTGATCTTTAGTAGAAATGTACTCCACTTCAATCTCCTTCTCGATTACCTTTTCTCTGAGAAAATGATATTGTATCTCTATGTGCTTTGTCCTTGCATGAAATACTGGATTTGCTGCAAGATAAAGTGAACTCATATTATCTCCATGTATTATAGGTGTACCTTGATTAATGCCTAAGCTCTTGAACAATGTCTGCATCCATATGACTTCCTTAGCTGCTTCCACAAGTCCTTTGTACTCTGCTTCAGTTGATGATAATGCTACTGTATGTTGTTTCTTTGAACACCAACTTACAAGCTTATCACCAATGTATATCATGTAACCATGAGTTGATCTTCTGTCATCTTGGTTACCTGCCCAGTCTGAGTCACTGTAGGCTCTTAACTTCAAATCTGATGTAAAAGGATAATATAATCCTTCCTTTATAGTTCCTTTAATATATCTGAGAACTCTTTGACCTGCAATCCAATGTGGGTCCTTTGGACAATGCATGAATTGTGACAAAACTCCCACTGCATAACTAAGATCAGGTCTTGTTAGTGTAGCATAAATCAAACTACCCACAAGAGATTGATACTTCCTCATATCTTTGTATTCTGCACCATCATATTTACTGAGCTTGTGATTAACTTCAAGTGGAGTTGAAGCTTCTCTGCATTTTTCCATATCAAACTTCTTCAACAAGTTCAGAAGATACCTTTCTTGTGATACATATATGCCATGATTTGTATAAGTAACTTCCATTCCAAGAAAGTATGATAACTTTCCTAGGTAACTGATCTTGAATTCTTTTTCAAGTAATCTCTTTACCTCCTTGATTCCTTCATCTAAAGTACCTGTGATTATAATGTCATCTACATAAATACAAATGTAGATTGTACCTTCCTCTGTTCTTTTGATAAGTAGACTTGAATCTGCTTTTGAACTTTGATATCCAAGATCATTGAGATACTTCACCAGTCTATAGTTCTAAGCTCTTGGAGCTTGCTTCAATCCATACAATGCTCTTCTCAACCTGCAAACAAAATTTGGATACCTGGAATCTATAAACCCTTGAGGTTGTTCCATGTATACCTCATCTGATATGTATCCATTCAAGAATGCATTTTTTATATCCAATTGACTTAGGGTCCATCCTTTTGAAGCTGCAATAGCAATGATTGTCCTTATAGTTGACATCTTAGCTACAGGACTGAATGTCTCATCATAATCTATGCCATAGGTCTGGGCATAGCCTTTCACCACCAATCTAGCTTTGTATCTGGCTATACTTCCATCTGCAAGCTTCTTCACTTTATAAACCCATTTATTTCCAATTACTTTCTTACCATTTGGTTTAGGAACAAGTTCCCATGTCTTGTTCTCCTCCAGTGCATTGAACTCTTCCTTCATTGCTTCTTCCCATTGCTTCTTACCTTTAGCTTCATCATAGTTCTGAGGTTCTTCATCATCTTTGACCATATATGCATAGTTCTTCTGAGTTATGTAAGAAGTATCATAAGAATACCTTTCTGGTTGTCTCCTTGTCCTGCTTGACCTTCTTGGTTCACATTCTTCATATGTGTCTGGATACACTTCTTCATCAAATATAGGAGCTTCTTCATTTCTTCTTGTTAATCCACTTCTGGATGTACTTGCTTGCATATAGTCTTCATCTCTATTCACCTGCACAATTGATTTTCCTTTCTCACATCTTCTTACCTCTTCTTCAAATTCTTCAGCTGTATGACTTTGATCTGCATACCAACTTTTCTGTTCATCAAATGTAACATCTCTAGAAACAAGAAATTGTTTTGTTAGAGGATTCCACAACCTGTAACCCATCTGCTTTTCATCATAACCAATGAACACATATTTTTCTGCCTTTGGTTCAAGTTTATGCCTAAGTTGTGATGGCACATAAGCATATGCAATTGATCCAAACACTCTACAATGATCTAGTGTTGGTTTCTTACCCCACCAAGCTTCATATGGAGTCATTCCATTCAGAGCTGCACATGGTAATCTATTCACAAGATATGTAGCTGTATTTACAGCTTCAGCCCAAAGATAATTTGGACAATTCTTCTCCTTCAACATAGCTCTAGCAAACTCAACCAAAGTCCTGTTCCTTCTTTCTGCTACACCATTTTGTTGTGGTGTATACCTACAAGTTATTTCTCTCTTAATACCTGCATTCCAAAGATAATCATTGAACTCTTGGGAGAAATATTCTCCCCCTCCATCAAACCTCAGTCTCTTAAGCTTTTTACCTGTGACTCTCTCTGCATATGCATGAAAATGCTTGAAGGCTCGAAACACTTCTGATCTTTCCTTCAAAACATATAATGTTATCCATCTTGTAGCATCATCAATGAAAAGAACATAGTACCTTGAGCCACTGATAGATCCTTCTTTTGTTGGTCCCCATACATCTGTATGAATGAGCTCAAGTACTCCATCATGTTTGAAACCTTTCTTTTGAAATGGTAACCTGTGTGCTTTACCCATTTGACATGCTTCACATTTATAAACCATATGTTGACTTTGCACATTTGGTAATCCTAGTACAGACTGATTAGCAACCATAGCTTTAATTCCTCTTTCATTGAAATGACCTAATCTCTTATGCCAGAGATCAAGTTCTGTAATCACTGCTTCACCATGTGTGAGCAAAGCTTGACCAATGTTCCCTTGTACTCTTAAAGTAAAGAGTCTACCTTCTTTCTTACCAGAGACAATCTGATTATATCCATTCTCTGGATCTTCCACAAATACTCCTTCATTTGTAAACCTGACTTGAAAACCTTTTTCAACTATCTGTCCCACACTAATCAAGTTTTTAGGTATTGTAGGAACATACAAAACATTGGTTAGCAAATCTGCTCCACTCTTGCATTTCACTTTTCCAATTGAATGTACACTATGTCTTGTATTATCACCAGTTTGAACTGTGTGACTAGAAATGCTTTTTTCCAAATCTGACGTCAATTCTATGTTTCCTGACAAATGATTAGAACATCCAGAGTCAATGTAAAATACCTTTAGATCTTCTTTGTCTGATGTGTTGATTGAATTCATCATCAATGATGTATGACTTTCATTCTGTGTGTCATTTGCATAGTTGTAGTAGGTGGTGTTGTAGGATTGATTCTGTCCCCAACTTCTTCCTCCACCTCTACCATAGCCTCCTCTTTGACTTTGTCTACCTCTTTGGAAATTACTTTGATATCTTCCACCTCGACCTCTGCTATTGTTGTTTTGATTCTGGTTTGATCCTTGTTGGTTGTGCCAACAGTCATGAGCCAAATGATTACTCAATCCACAGATCCAACAAGCCTTTTTGTTGTTATTTTGATTACCTCTACCTCTTCCAAAACCTCTTGCTCTTCCTCTGCCTGTGCCTTTACCTCTTGCATAATAAGCTTGAGAATTAGACTCCTCTTCATCCTTTGCTTTACCTTTATCTCCTTTCTTCTTATTCTTCATGTACATTGCAGAACTTTGACCTTTATCTCCATCTCCCTTCAAGTCTTGCTCATATGTGAGCATCAAACCAAGCAACTGGTTCAAATCTGGAACATAATGATTTAATGAAAGTTCTGTTGATAAGACAAAAGGTTTCCACCTTTCATCCCCTCTCAAGCCTGCAAGTAGTTGAGCAATCAATCTGTGATCTTCAACATCTTCATCTATGGATCCAAGACTATCTGCTAGATCCTTCATCTTAGTGACATAATCACTAATGGTTTGACTTGGCTTCTTCTTGAATGTTGTAAACTCTGACCATAGACTTGCTTTCCGTGCTTTAATAGTGCTTTGGAAATGATATTCCAATGCATTCCATATATCTTCTGATGATTCCAATCCTCTGATGTGTGGTAGCAAATGATCTGAGATTGTATTGTAGATGTATGCTTTTGCACTTGCATCCTTCTTCTGCCAATGCTTTAAAGCATCAAGTTCTTCTTTCTTTGGTCGGCTTTCATCTTCAAATACTAGCTTCTCTTCTTCACCTGTTACATATACCATGAGATCCTTACTCATAAGTAAGGCTTCCATTCTCATTACCCATGCGGGGTAATTATCTCTGTCCAGTTTGTATTGTAGATGTATGCTTTTGCACTTGCATCCTTCTTCTGCCAATGCTTTAAAGCATCAAGTTCTTCTTTCTTTGGTCGGCTTTCATCTTCAAATACTAGCTTCTCTTCTTCACCTGTTACATATACCATGAGATCCTTACTCATAAGTAAGGCTTCCATTCTCATTACCCATGCGGGGTAATTATCTCTGTCCAGTTTGTCAATGGAGATATGATCTGCCATAGTTCTTTTCTTCTGCTGCAACCTGTGAGCTTAAAGGATAAAGGATAATACCTTTTGAAGTTCTTTGTGTATGAGGATACTTTTGAAGTAACCTTTTGATGCCTTGTGTCTTCAAATGCTTCACCTTTCAAACTTTAATGGAAAACTTTACAAAACTTCCCGTACCTTTAACGCCTTCTGCTCTTCAGGACCTTTCTGCTCTGATACCACTTGTTGATGTATAAAACACCACAAGAAATGAATTAATGTGACACTAGAACACCTCTATGGTCACCATTAACTCATTGCCACTCCAAACTTTGAGAAATGATAGCTTAAAGTGAGAACTTTGCTTCTACAGAAATTCCTAGTCACCGAAATGACATACCTTCAGTATTTTGCTAATTTCTCCTAGCTCAAGTATGCTTTCTCCATGAAACTTTATAGGCTAAAACTAGAAGAGTAGATCTTTCCAACAAGCTATCATATGCATCAAACGGAGCTCTAGAACTCAAGTTATGGCCCTCACAAGATGACCCTGTATGACCTTCCAAAACTGGAAAACTTGCCTGTTTTAGTAAGAGCGCCTGTTTAAAATTAGAATTCGATGCCTAGCATCGACTTGCAACGAGAATTCGATGCCGGGCATCGACTTGGAGTGTTTTTGGCCACTTTTCAGCAGGGATTCGATGCCGGGCATCGAATTCCCACATAAAGTCTTGATCTTTTGGACACCAAAATTATAGGTGATTTCATGCACACTTAGAATATGACTTATCAACTGGAATTCGATGCCAGGCATCGAGTTGCTTGGAAAACTTGATCTTTGTAACTCATCACACAGTAGGTAATCATGGAGATGATGGAGAGAGGCTCATACACAGAACTTTACTCAGTTCTTCTCATAACTATAAAAAACTCAGAAGTTTTACAAATGCTTTCTCACTCAGAAAAGCCCGACTATACTCAGTCATACAAAAATGAGTTCTTCCTCCTTCTTCTTCTCCTCGCGTCAGTTAATACTAACTAACTTATATAGACTTTCTCATTCCCGTGACTTTTAAAAAACTTCTAGAACTAAAGTGAACTAACTTTACAAGTATAATACATTTGTGAATTTGTCCCTTCACATAGGCATGGGGTTTTCTTCCTAAGATTTGACCTTCAAATATATGTTCAATTAGTGAGTGTTTCTCCAACAAGAACTCATAGAGGAACAAAGTCAAGAGCTTCTAGAGTAGGAGTTGCATAATAGCAGTTTGATGCCCCATTCATTGAGGCCATCCACATGCTTACAAAGGCAATTGGTGTAGGGGAAGCTCTCAACTACCTCTCGCAAAAACCACTCTAGAGATTCAGCCCTCATCGTGTACACCTACAACGTTGAGAAGGACAATCCATTTAGGTGCATGTAGCACCCAACCTCTCTCACCGATCCACACATCAAGGCTACACACCCCAACCTATCCCACCCATTGATACGACCTCCCTAATCGAACCACCAATAGCCCCCATCACCAACATATCCTCCCTTTTCCAAGAATTTCAAGACATTTTACCACCCCACACCCCACCTCATTCACATGTCTCCATTATGTCCCCACCACAATGCCCCATCTTGCACATCGATCCTCTCTGACGAAAATGTTCTTGTAACATCACCTACTGTCTCCACCCCCATTACGAGTGCCCTTCGACTCCTCCACCCATCGTGCCATTCCCACCTCCTCTCCAACCTTCTTTCACTCCTTTCCCAAGCGTGCACCCCCCTTTCCAATCATGTGTCGTTTCTCTTCATATTTTATCAACAACCCACACATCCTTCATGGTGGGACACTTCCTCACATCCTTAACATGGACCTTTTTATTTAGCATCTAGCACTCAACCACTTTTCACGACATCAAAACTTTTATCAAGCACCACATCCACACCACCACACACTGCCACCATTGTCTCATTGTTCATGATTGATTCCATGCACATCACACGTCCAATGCAATGGATATCTCACCACCCAGTGCACCTCCATCCACACTTCACACACAACTCCCTATTCCCCCTTTCCCTTCCCCTCTGCATGAAATACAAATACTCATACATTTATGCATTCCAATCCTATATATTCATCTTCCACCATTGACAATGCATTGCAATGAATGTTCATGTGCATGCATCAAGTCCATGAGGAATTTGCTATTATGGGACGATGATACCAGGAGTTATAGGCAAACACCACCAAGCTACAAGCATAAATCAACTCTTTGAGCATCGAAAATGCTTCCCTCAATGCTAGATACACAGAGCTCAAGGATGTTGACAACATGATCACTCCTACTTCCCCTACATTTGTATCCGCATGAGTGCATCTCCATTTTGTATCCAGGAGGCACTCCATTTCTAGTCTATTTCCATTTTATATTGTACTTCCTTTGTATTTGGGTACCTTGCAATGTGCTTCTACCAGTTGTATTCATTCTCCTTTCAGGAGACTTATCCCACATATTATGTACTTTTGAGAGCCCCTCCCAAATCTATATAAGGAGGGTCTCTCCCCTCATTTGTACTTGGTTAGAAGCTTGAGGAACCTACTCCATGCTCTTGGCAAGCTCATTTCTAATCCACATGAGTTTACCCATTTCATGGTCTACTCATTTTGTGTCTCACACATTCTTTGTTTTGTGAGAGTACTTTACTTTTCATTTTGCTTCCGCATGCGTACTCTCTACATGGTATCAAAGCGCTAGGTGGAGGTCTCGGTGGTGCGTTTGGCGGTGATTTTGGTGGTGGTGGTTCTTGAGTTTGGTGGTATTGCTCTCCACTCATTTTGGAGAAGCGTTTTGCCATCACTTTACTCTTTGAGGCTTAATTTCGCCCAATTTGCCCACCCTCCCACCCATTTACTTAATCGATTTGTTCACCTTTTACCCTCACTTTTCCTCCTCCCACCCTTGCATTTGGTGGTCTTTTGTGCTCATATCTTGGTTCATTATTGTAACCTTTATGTGGAAACTCTATTTTGTTCACTAAGCATATATTGTTTTATCATGTGACATGGCATTATATTAATGCTAGCAACATGGATCTTTGATTTTATAGTGTTTATCAACACTAGTCTCATTCAAAATTTTTAGTATGCCTTATGTCTGCTTCCTTCGCTGTTGATAGATTTCAATCACACCTCAAAATTCGCCATTAGCAACAGAGGTTGCTTTGAGCTTCTGGAGCCACTTTCTCTATTCATCCCAGACGAGTCGAGCACAAGACAGAGACTACGTGCAGAAGATACATGTCTGGTTAGCAGACTAGTGCTGGAATGTGTTGCTCACAAGAATCTTAGCTTGTGAAGCTAACGTTGAGGAGATGAGCTTCCTCAAATGTGTGTCTGACTGCGACAGATGTCGACTAGCTTTTGCTCAACTCCAAGTGCTCTGAACGTATGCTGCAATAGCGATACATGCTGGTGCAGTCCCTTATCGCCTATTGCATATAGGCTATAGTCCTCGGTAACTCAAAGGATCTGCATACGCAAGACGAATTACACGTAAGAGGAAGGGGCACTCAAAGTCGCCGATGTAGCTGGAGTGGAGACTAGGGGACGCTCAACAGAGGAAGAAGAAGGCATGATCAAGAACTACTATTGAAGAATCGATCCCTGGTGAAAACCCATAGCTGGGATAAAATCAACTCCTCCTCCATATGGCTAGAGATTGAGAATCTTTGCTTGAATCGATCACGGGCAAGGAGACGGAGCCTCTCAGAGCTCTGTTTCGCTAGCTCTTTGCTTCTCAAAATTCAAACAAGCCTCTACATCATAGCCTCGCGGCCATACACACAGAACCACAACAACGCCGGCCAGCTCAGAGAGAGAGAGAGAGAGAGAGAGAGAGAGAGAGAGAGAGAGAGAGAGAGAGAGAGAGAGAGAGAGAGAGAGAGAGAGAGAGAGAGAGAGAGAGAGAGAGACTCTCAGTTTTGTTGACAGAGCATTTGCTATATGTTGTTCACACACTGACGCTTTCCCTGTCTGATTCATGCGTACTCTCTATCGCTTGTGAATTGCATTGCTATCGCTTTCACCCTCTGGCATGTTGCGCTGGCGAGGAAACAGCTCATTCCTGTTCACTAGTAATCATGTCGAGCGATTTTATTCACCCGTTGTTGTTATCTAGATGACTGAATCTCTTCCACGTCGAATAGCCGCCAAGCTTGTGCTAAGTTTCTGACATTGAGCATTACCGATGGCTACTGCAACGTGCATCTCTCACCTGAATAATTAAACGCTTGAACGTTAACCATAGTGATATTCATACTTGGCATATTACAACTGTTAATCGGCTGCACTTCTCTGTCAATCGGCTGCGCTTCTCAGAAAAAGACAAATGCATCCACATTTGCGCGTGAGTCTCAGACTCTGAAACCTCTACATTCGCAACACATTCAGGATGCAGGAGGCCGCTAACTCGGCCGAAACTCCAAAATCCATTAAATGTTGGGCCGCATGATGGAGTAACGCTTGCAGTCAAAGGTTCGATGCACTTAGAGTTAACTAGAAGATGAGATCAGTGCTCACACATCATAATCTTCCTCAAAAATGATTGGTTTTCACATGAGCAGTGATATCAATTGTCATTCTGGATTCGGTTCAAGGAACTTTAAGTGTTATTAGTCATAGAACAACCACATAGCATTTATTTTCTTTTCGATCTCAAAAGTGTACTCTCTACACAATGAATCTCTTGGCCTCATATCTCTCTCAAGTATGAAAATTGTAAGGGAATTTTAACTCCGAAGTTGAACATAACTACTACCACTCTTTGCTCAACAATTACCTTGTATTTTCTAAAGGATTGAACCCTCGCCTTTGAATCTACTTGAGCACATCTTTTGGCACCAAGTGCCCTCTCTTGTAAACTCAAGCAATAAAAGACAAAGTATTGTGTGTGTATGATTGTGGGATTGGAGGCTAGTCTAAGCCCACCCACAAGTTCTCTTTGCGCATCGACTCTCCCCACTCCACGGTATCTCTCTTTGCAAAAGTGAAGGCCTACTCTAAGCCCCCCCTTCCCAAGGAGTTTTTCAGTCTAGAATCGAGTCGTTCATTTCCAGCTTTGCAATTATTTTGAAGCGGCATTTTTGGCAAGAGATTTTGGTAGTGTTTCTAAACACTTTATCTTCAAATCTTGTGCGTTTGGCGAAGATTTTGATAGTGTTTCTAAACACTCTATCTTCAAAGCTTTGTAATGACCAAAAGTGAAGGTAGCTCATCAACTATGGCTAACTTCTTACCCTCTTTCACCCCTATTTTTATGCCTAAGGATGAATGCCTCAATGGACAAAATTACAATCTATGGAAAGATGTCATGCGTGCCTATCTCTATACGAACCTTCTTCATGAGGTAGTAGATGGGACAGACCCCGAACCCAATAGGGATACCAACTTAGATAATTGGAATGTGTGGAATGTCAAGGACAAAAGAGATTTAGGTTAGTTATTACTTGCCTACGACGAACTGAGGAAAGGACATATTACTGCCTGCAAGACGTCTAAGGATGCTTGGGATACGTTAGCCTCTTTGTATGAAGACAAGACCCCTTCTAAGATCTATGCATTAGAGGCCGAGTTTCATAATTTGACCATTAGGCCACACGACACAATTACGAAGGTCATAGCCCAATTTGAGGATTACCAACGTAAATTAGCACTATGTGGTAGGCAGATCTCTAGTGAAGACATGGCCATTCGGCTTCTCAACAAGTTACCTAAGTCGTACGAGACATTTGTCACAACTTTGTATAATGGCGGCCAAGTCTTATCTTGGGAAGAGGTTCGTTGACTTTTGCTCCTCCACGACTCGCGAGCCAAATCGACTTCCTCACAAGAGTCAGCCATGAAGGCCAAAGGCCCATTCAATAAGGGCAAAACAAGTCATCAGGCTAGCAATGGATCTAAGCAAGGATCGCATAATTCATCGAAAAAGTTAACTTGTAATTTTTGTGGAAAATCAGGCCACTTAGAAAAGTTTTGCTACAAAAAGAAACAATCATTGAAGGCTTCTACGTCTAGGCAAGCATCCAAAGGCTCACAACATAGATCCCACTGCTCGAGTGAGGAACTCTTCATCTCCACATAAGCCAATGCCCTAGTCACTTCTAGCTCCCAGCATGAATGGATCTTTGATAGTGGAGCTAGCTCCCATATGTGCAGAGACAAGGACTCCTTTCAGGAACTCGAAGAGCACACGGGAGAAGTCTATCTTGGCAACAACAAAAGTTTACCCATCGAAGGAAAAGGAAAAGTTCAGATTTCCAACCATCCGGGGGAATGCAAGTCTTTATCCAATGTTCTTTTTGTTCCAAACTTATGTATGAATCTCCTTTCCATCAAGGCCATTACAGATCAGGACAAACAAGTATGGTTTGATAACACCTCAGTTAAGGTAGTTTATCCCCATACAAAGGATGTCACGTGTTTAAAGAGTTCTTGAGGAAGAACTTAGAAGTCTATGTTGATGATCTTTGTGCTCATTCCAACATCAGACAAACCCATATTCCTGAACTCAGACAAATCTTTGACAAATGTAGAGAATATCAAGTCTGCCTGAACCCAGAAAAGTGTGTTTTCATGGTCAGGCAAGGTAAGATTTTAGGACACATAGTGTCAAAGAATGGCATATCCACCGATGAAGAGAAAGTAAGAGCCATAGTCGAGTTACCTAGGCCAAAGAACGTCAAGGAAGTACAGGCCTTCATGGGGCATTGTGGTTACTACCGCCGGTTCATTCACATGTATGCAGTCATTGCAAAGCCCATGTATGGACTTTTGACTAGCTTTGAGTGGACTAATGAGTGTGAAAATTCCTTCAATGAGCTCAAACGGCGATTGTGTTCCGCACCAATCTTAACCACACCAGATTGGAATAAGCCATTCCATGTTCACGTGGATGCATCCAATTATGCTATTGGATGTGTACTCGCACAACCCACTGGTGAAGGCAATATGGATCTTCCAATTGCCTATGCTAGTAGACAATTAAATGCAGCTGAACAAAATTATACAACCACGGAACGAGAAGGATTAGGCATGGTATATGCAGTTAAAAAGTTTAGACATTATTTGCTTGCCAATAAGTTTAAATTTTTTACTGACCATCAGGCACTGCTATATTGTGAACAAGCCATGCAATACAGGTAGATTAGTAAGATGGTTTCTCTTACTAATGGAATACGACTTCGAGGTTGTGGTAAGGAAAGGTATGACTCACTTGCGAGCAGACCATCTCTCTAGACTCACATCAGGGGAAGCCCCACAAGGAGTGTCTGATGACCTTCCTGATGCTTACTTGTTTAATTTGGAAGTGGTGCCACAGTGGGCTAAGCCACTAGTGCCAATATTGACATACGGGCCTAACCACCCAGTAATAAACACACAGGATAGAGAGGTAGTAAAAGCCCAAAAGTATCACATCATGGCAGGAAGTATGTACAAGCACACAAATCAAGGGATTTTGGCTTGTTGTGTGGAAGAGGATGAGTATGCTAAATGGTTGCAATTAGCACATGTAGGTGCATTAGAGCAACACTATTCAAGGCAACGAACCCTACAGACACTAAGAAGACTTGGAGTGCATTGGCCAACGATGGAAGCTGATGTCCAAAAGTTGTGTAAGGAATGCCCAATCTGCTGCACTAACCCACCTGTGGAACATGCCACTCTTTATCAAGTGTCCATAGTGCCAGATTGGAGTGAACCACTAGTATCCTTCCTGAGGACAAAAACATTCCCTCAAGACATGACGCTTGCTAGGAAAAGGAGTTTAGAACAAGAAGCCCAGGATTACTCACTCATTGGTGATAATCTATACAAGCGTGGTAAAGATGGTTACCTGAGACTATGTGTCCATGAAAGTGAATATCTCAAGATCCTGGAAACTGCTCACCAAGGAGTAGCAGGAGGACACTTTGGACCAGATCGGGTGATCAAGGCAATACTCTTTGCGGGCTTCTGGTGGCCAACCCTTCACATGGATGCACATACCTATGTGAAACGGTGTGATGTCTGTCAGCGAACTCAATTTCCTATACGCAAAGACGAGATGCCACTGAAACCTATGATGGGTGGACGTGCATTCTCTAAGTGGGGAATAGACTTTGTAGGCCCTATTAATCCCCCAGCCAAGGGTTCACATGCTGAATATATCATTGTGGCCACGGATTATCTCACCAAGTGGGTAGAGGTAAAAGCTACGACAAAGAACGATGCTCAGACTACTGCTAAGTTCTTATTTGAGAATGTATTCACTAGATACGGGCTACCCATAGAGCTAGTTAGCGATAGAGGCACTCACTTCTTGAATGAAGTTATTGAAAATCTACTCCGAGAATTCTTGGTAGTTCATAAGAGTCTGCCCCCTATCACCCTCAAGCAAATGGCCAGGCTGAGAGCACCAATAAGATCTTATGCAATGTACTGACGAAATTAGTGAACAATAAACGCTCTGATTGGGACAAACAGCTACACCATGCTGTTTGGGCATATCGAGTGGCCTACAAAACGGTACTCCAAGCCACCCCCTTTCAGATGGTGTTTGGCCAAAATGCAGTGCTACCATTGGACTTCTTAATGCCTACATTGAAAGTAGCACAAGAGCATGAATGGACGGGTCATGAACTCTCTCAAGACTTTTTGACCTTGAACGATTAGGAGAAACAAGACTGAGAGCGGCTGTAGGGATATATGCAGCTAAGAAACGACAGAAGGCATACTTTGATGCCCACGTTAAAGATAAAGGTTTGAAGGCAGGCGACCTAGTACTAGTCTACACTTTGAAACAACATGCAAGGAAACTGGAGAAGAGAGGCTATGGACCCATGATTATAAATAGAATCTCAACAAGTGGAGCAGTGCAACTAGCCACATTAGAAGGCGACATTCTCCCGAGCTACATTAGCGGATGCAGGGTCAAGTTGTATCAGGAACCTCTCACAGAGGAAATGCTAAGCCGACTCAACACTGCTAAAAAACGCAAAGAAGAAGAAAAGCGAATTCGAGAAGAAGCTCAAGCAGAAGCTTTAGAGCGCATACGGAGAATGAAATTAAGAAGGCAGGGTAGAGAGCAACCTAGGATAGATGCATATGCAGATCAAGGATATCACATGGCTATGTGTGAAGTTTCAGGCATCAGCTCTCATAGGATAATTGATCGACGTCCTTTTATAACCTTAGATATAGGACAAGGAAAGGGTGCAAGGATAGTAAGAGCCTTGATTGACTCAGGTGCAGCCACTAGTGCTGTTAAATTGTCTTATTGTCAAGATTTGAAGTTAACTGTCAATCCTATTGAAGCATATCTCGTAGGATTGGGAGGTGTGGAAACCCCTTGCATGGGCGAGGTGGAACTTCCCCTCTATGTTCAAGATGAAGCAATGACAGTCAAAGTACTAGTGTGTCAAGATGAGGACCTCACTGAGCCTCTTGTCTTGGGTCAGGACTGGATCTATGATCATGCAGTCAACCTAAACCTAAGAAGTGGATTTCTTCAGGTATGGGTAAATCATAGTCGAATTACAGTTGAACTGGAAAATGACGCACTCAAGGAACTAGGTAAGGCACGAACTCCTGGTCCTTCCAGGGGCGCACATGAAGTTGACAATGCTATTCTTGTCCAAAACTGTATGATGCAGAAAGCTGCTCGTCCCAACAACGAAGTCAAGGATAAGATGGTACTCCATTCTTTCCCAAAGGCCAGAAGGATGCAACAGCCAACGACAGATCAAATACAGAAGAAGCAGAACACTACCTATGTCGATGATCAAAAGTACCTGCGCAGCAAAATGTCTCAGCCAATGAAACAAGTGTGGGTGCGGAAGGGCGAACACCCGGTTGCCCTCAAGCCAACCACACGGGCAAAGCTTCTTATTAGTAACCAACAACACGACACTAATAAGAAGTCTTTCAGAAGTTCTTCGGCTAACGCGAAGTCTATTTGGGTACCCAAGAAGTCGATGAAGGCTAGCCCACAATCAAGACAAATTTGGGTGCCTAAGGCTTGTTTGCGGGCTCAAATGGCTACACTAAGACCACACCCTATACAGCATGATCCACTCACTTGCACAGCCGATACCCACTCGTTTTCAACACTCAGGAACACACCAAGGCCCATGAACACAAATAGAATCACTTGTAAATGGGTCCCTAAAAGGACTCATTTTCAAGCCGACACCCCTATAAAGCTCTCCAGAGTCTCTACGAAACCAAGAGCAAAACCCATCCACTGCATTTGGCAACCTAAAACTTGTAATAAACCCCCAGACTCAAGTTGTAAATCCATGCCCACCTACTAACTACATCACTCTCACACTAGATCATTCCACCTAGCTCTTAGGTCTAACCAATCCCTAACTACACACACAAGCACCGAGCACTTACTAACCCCCTAATCTCTCCCGAACCCCATGTTAATGTTGTAGCAGGGACAAAAACGGTTCCATCTTGTCCTTTACAATGTTAACACCTGTTTCTACATTCTCACAGAATCACGAGGCAAGAAGTAACATGGCAGATACGGCATGAACTAGCTCTCAGGCAGGCACCAACCCCCAAGTCGTGGACATTGAAAGTCTCCTAGTTGAGGAGGAATTGAAGGAACGCCCAGCGGCATTGAGGGCATTACACGCCATACCAGTTCAGAATCCTCCACAAGGGCACACTATGCCAGTCAGTAAAAACTCTCATTGGTTCAGTGATGTGGCAGGACCCCTAGGTGAAGGCACTTATATGTGGGAGGCCGAGATAGAATTCAATGGGCGTTGGGGCAGGTATCACTTTTTCACCAGGGAATTTGAAAGACTGCAGAATAATGAGGGATTGAAACCTATATGGAAGAAGGCAGGACTCTACGAGTACTTCAAATTCCAATTGCCAAAGCCGGATTTTCTAAGATGCTCTTATTTGATTAGCACCCTTACTCCGAGCAAAGACAAAAAGGGATACAACTCCTTTGTCCTCCCATCTCTCACAAGGGGCAATGAGCTCAAGCGTTTCAGATTGACTATCAACTTGGTAAGGGAAGCTCTGGACATGAAAGGTATGCACATTCCTACGGAGAAAGAGACTATGGTCCCCGACAATATGAAGAATAGGAATCTGACAAAGTTAAAAGACATGGTGGCAATGACGCCTACAATCGCCATTCATTTGCGAATGGTCATGCAGCACTTTGCATTTCCCGCCCAAGAGAGGTTCACAATGCCACCTAAAAGATATGGTTTAGTTTATACTTGGCTGATGCTTTTGATTTGACAATCAACATGCCTCACTGGATTATCGACCAAATCCACTTGGCTCATCAAAGGTGGTATAAAAAACAAAAGTCTGTATTGTACGAATGCTGTGCACTCACCCGCATTGTATATAGATGTTTAGCTTATGATGTACCAGTACAGAGGGCTCTCATTTGGACCAGAGTGCAGGAGTTTCAACGTAGACTGTCAGCTGCAGGGCCTCCCTCAAAGAAGATGAGAGGCGCTGTCCAGATGCCTTGTGCACAAGCCCGCGGTGCTACCCTAACACCTGAAACAACTCCAAGGCTTCCTAGACGAGTGCAACCATTTACTATCAGGTTACCCAGGCACAGCACAGATGGCCCTAATCTTGTGTTTCCACCTGTACCTACGGATCTGGAATTTCCTCACGGATTCACTTTGGAAGATCTAACGGATGAAGAAGTTGCCAGAATCATTAAAGCCGTTAATGCGGAAGTCGAAGCAGAGCAGGGTAGTGGACAACAAACTGCTACAGAACAACCCCAGCCAAGACAACCAGAAGTGGTGGAAGTGGAGGATGAAGAAGAAGAAGAACAAGAGGATGAACAGGAAGGATTTTCTGATGAGGAGGCGCATGACTATGAGCAAGAAGTTATACAGGAGCTAGAGGGTGCCCCAGCATATACAAAGGAGTTGAAAAAGCTCTACGATACCATCAACAGGGTCCAACAGCAACATAAGTTATCCCTTGCAGCAGGAAAGGCTATCATGCACCTAATCCTTGAGGAGGAAGGAGTCGACGAACAATATCGTGCCACACTGGATATGATCTCTGATGCTTTAGGAGTACTTGAGACAGTGCATACTGCCCTGGCACAATCACGCAGAACGGAAAGAAGATACGGAAGACGTCCCCCACGAGCAGGGAAACAGATGAATGTCTTAGTATCCGAAACACAAGGGACAGCCATGACCATGGGCACAGCACACACTGTGCACGATACTGAAGAGACCCATGTGTCCAGTGCACCCCCATCACCCCCCTTGCCACCCCCGCCTCCCACTCCACCACATTCACCTCCCATTACCAATGTAACAACCACCGTCACCGCCTCCGAGTCCACTGCCATGACTGAAGCACAAACCGCCAATCAACCCACACACCCTCTCAACACCTCCCTTGTATACACCTCCACTAACACTGTAATCCTAACGGAAGCTACTGACATCCCCATTCCCCCACTCACACTTTCGGGCAGTTCATATTCACAACTGCACACACCACTGTACACATTCACCACAATCACTGCACCCACAATTCCACTATTCACAATCACTCCCACTACTGCGTCCACCGTGGATTTTATGGACATATCACCCTCCACCGCACCTCTCCCTCCCCCCATACGGCCACAATCTCCCATTCCCCCACCACCCACTTCACCGTTTTCGAGCACCGCATTCACACTTCCCTTCCCCTTTCCCTTTCCTTCTGCATTTAACACCCTTCCTGCACCCACCCCCATTAATAATGTATTTAATAACATGTATCAGTGCATGTCTCAGTTAAAGCAACACTATCAACACCTCGATGCTCAGCATACAAGTTTGTTCAGGAGTCATGAAACATTACAAGGAAGATTCATGGACTTAGAGAAAGAAAAGAGGCTCTTACAACAGCAGTTTAGTGCATTGCAAGAACAACATGAGCAATTAGTGGCAAATCCACCGCAGTCAGATGCAGAAGAAAACAACGAATGGATGATCTGCTACACTCCCAAATCACAGAGAACCTCAAGCTCTGCCGCAACATGGCTCTATTACAGAAGCATATGTCTGCAGCCCTGGAAGAAAATAGACGGCTTCAGACACAAAACGAAGAGAACTTGGAAGTAGCCATGGAAGGTTCCCCACAAGAAATTGACCTGGAGAAGTTCAAGGCCATTCCCTCGGACAATATGCAAATCATATTGGAAACCCATGCTGATCTCCTCGAAGCCCATGCAGCCTTAGAAAAAGAAAGAGACGAACTACTAAGGCAATTGGCAGCTCAACCAGAACCACCAAAAGAAGTCCCAACCACCACTGACACAACTGACGAAGTAGCAGCGCTCAAAGCACAACTCAAAGAATTACAAAAGAAAGTCCTCGAATATGAACGCCAACCCTCCCCCTTGGTGGAACCAGAACCTGAAGACCTAGTACCCATCAAAGTAGAGGAATCTTTTGAGGACCCATATGTTCCGATGCCAGCACCTGGAGGCAAGCAAACAGACGAGGGCATGGACACCCTTGAAATAGAGGCTCCTGAATGGATGCAGAAATTGGAAAAAGTGGCCACAACCCATGATGATAGGGTGGCAGTCCAGATAGCATCTATGTCACGCTTGGAAGAGGTGGTCATAAAATCGGACTATTTTAGGAACCTCTCTCATCATAGGTGGATCGGCACATCCGACGATTTGTATGTTCCCTTCTGTGTCCTAATGGCTGACTACAATGCCGAAATAAAGCAACATACCTCAAAGGAACCAACGTCTGCCACACAATTCGCACCGGAAGACATCCCAGCGAGTACCAAGCAGGGCAATATTCATCAACCGATGTGGAGGATTCGGCTGCTTGAAACCTACCCAGAAATGAATCGCACATGGAATAACATGCCCCTGTATATCAAGTTCAATCCCTGCTACTGCCCTGTATTTCGAAGAAGGTCGTGGCCAGAATATACAAAAATGTGCTGACAACGAGAGGATGTGAGAAATGGCTCAATTATATCTACTTAGCGCCACCCAAAGGCCAACCTACCGTAGGATACATGATCTCGACTATTCGGCATTGGGGTGTCAAGTTCAAAAACGTACCAGATGTCATGACCCAAATGTGCCTTAAAATTTTTGAACTCATGATAGTCACCTTCAGGACCTTCGAGAATGTTAAGGAACCTCATCTCTCTGCGCTCGGATTCAATGAAGGCAATCAAGATCTTGTTTATGACATGAGCACAACGCCCTCTATTAATGTTGTTTATGCATGGCATGCCCGCATAAAGTACCTACCGGCCTGCTTCAAACAGAGATTTGAAGAGATGTTTGTCACAGGGTTCTGGGAATATCACTCAGAGATCTTCATTCCCAGGCCCTCACATTTATTACAATTGTTTGCAGTGGAACAAGCTCTCCATTAAGAAAAGTTACGTATGCCACATCCAGAGGTTCCCGGGCCGGTAGATTGGGATGCTCTACTCACAGACTTGGCCAAAGGATTGAGGATTGCCGAACATCACTTAGCGCAAGACGTTGTTGAATACTACGTCCAACGACCCTCCCAACAAGGGTCTGTCAGGGACGACAGACGCGAGAGAGGGGGGGGTGTTAGCAGCAGACAAGGAACTGAAGGACTGACAAGGCATGGCAGTCAGAGAAGAGAGTCAGAGGGGAGAGAAGGCACAAGCAGACAAGGGAGTCAACGACGATCTGGCAAGTAGGCCAATAATTTTCTTCATGAAGAAGCAAGTACGAGCATTCACGCAGATCTAGCACTAAGGCAACCCTTTAATTTTTCAAAACCCTTACACCAATTAAAAGTGATTCTCATCACTAACAACCCCTGTAAATACCATGTTCACCTTTTGTAGCTCCATTTTGTGCAAGCCGAGGAGTCCTCGAGCTTGAGGAGCCTTAGAAGTAGTTGCCTACCAATTTTCGTATTTTTTAGATCTCGTTTGAGCCCTCAAATAAGCCCTGGAACCTAATTTTTAACTAGGCCAGACACTATGTCTGGACAGGGCCAAAACCTAGTCAAAAACTATAAATAGAGCTAGAGAGCTCATTTTTGAGGTTAGATTGTAATTGAATTGAACTTGTAAGAGCTTTTTGAAAGTAATCTAAGAAATCCATTGCTTCTCACTCTTTGTCTTGCCGTGTGTGCGCGTGTGTGTGTATGTGTGTGCATGTTTGTGTGCTTCTCACTCACGCACTTGTGCCTCCACTTGCTCGAGGTCTTCATACCATCCTCACGTCTTCCCGGATTGACATTAAAGGAGGTGCTACTCATCACTGAGCTACAATGAGTGCCAGCTCCTTGTTCACCGCATCAGTCCTAGGGGGGATTTGTTGATATATTTAGGTAGTGATGTGTGTGAACACACTAGGACCGCTAGGGCACTTTTTTCCCTCTTTAGGAGGTTTTTTTCCCTCGGCTTGTATATACGCCTATTGCCCTAATGGGCTACTTATCTTTGTACATTCTCTAGTAATACATTCAATATTGTGTTTTTGTGCTCCAAGCTTCTTCTTCTTCCTTGTGCTGTTCGCGTGCTTCCGTAGACGTCTAACTCCAACAAATATCACATGCTCATTTTTATATTTTTAGGAAGGATAATTCCATGATTTTGATTGGATTGTATAGATCCATGCATAGAGGATGGTTGGTAGAGATAGCTCTTTAGTATGGATACACGTGTTTATGGTATCAGGTCATATCATTGTTGACCATTCTCCATTTGTTCATTGCAGAGGGCTTTGACCCTTATTAGGAATTTATTTTCTCCACTCTTCACTACATACATCTTCATTAGTTATGGGAGAATTGTTCTCCATCTTTATAGTAATGTCTGTAATGAGGGATTATACATCAGTCATGGATGAGTTTCTCTTTTAAGGAAAGGGGAAAGTGGGAATTAGCTTAGAGATCAAGGAGAGATCTCACTTTAGCTCAGTGGTCTCACTTTTGATCCAGCTCTTTGAGAGAGAAAGAAGGAAAGGAAAATATGATTTCTTCATAGGAGAAGAATAGAGCATATTTTCCTTAAGATAGAAGAGGTGTTTAGAAAACATCTCTTAGTTTATATTTCAGAAGGAATTCATTTACTCTACTTTTCACTATAATTTCCCTCACATGCGAGTCTCTTTCTCCACTGTTTTTGGAGGAAAATACGGAGAACTTATGTATATGTTCTAAGTTATGCACAGAGTAAATGGATTCAATAGAATCTTTTTCAAAGGGAAAGCGAAAGTGGAATAGGTTCCAGTACTGCTAGAGCTCTTTTCCTTAGAAGAGATTGAATATATATATATATATATATATATATATATATATATATATATATATATATATATATATATATATATATATATATATATATATATATATATATATATATATATATATATATATATAGAGAGAGAGAGAGAGAGAGAGAGAGAGAGAGAGATTCACTTTCTCATATTTAAATTGTCTAGATAGGAGTGGCACTCTTCTATCAAAGACAAGAGGGAGATCAGGTAATCATTCTGGTTAGAGCATGTTCCACATGGAAACTCTAGAGAGTATTAGTTATGTTTATTTCGAGTGATGGTCCTTGACTAGATGAGATGATCTAGTTATTGACATTAGTGAGACTGGGATTTGAGTATGACTCTTCTCTTTAGGGTTTCTAAGAGATAGGGATATATCTAACCTATTGGGGTACCAAACTCTTAGTTGGTGTTACATCATGAGCATGATGTGTAAACATCAATTAGGAGGATGGGTACTTAGGGATTATGACACATACACACATAGACACATACACACACATAAACACATGCACACTCATAGATACACACACATACACATAGACACACACACATACACACACATATACACACACATACACACATAGACACATACACACATAATGATGCATACACACACATACACATGCATACACACACATACACATGCATACACACATACAGACACATATACACACACATACACACACATATATGCATACACACACACATAGAGAGACATACACACACATACACATACATGCATACATATGCATACATAATGCATATGCATATGAATACATACATACTTACATGCATACATAATGCACATGCTTACATACACATACATAATGCATACACACACATATGCATACATAATGCATACACACACATACACACATATGCATACATACATGCATACACATAGACACATAGACACATACACACACATAGACACATACACACACATAAACACGTACACACTCATAGATGCATAGCGACACATACACATAGACACATACACATACACACACACATATACACACACACAAACATACACACATAGACACATGCACACATAATGATGCATACACACACATACACATGCATACACACACATATGCATACATACATGCATACACATACACACATAGACACATACACACACATAGATACATACATACACATAAACACATACACACTCATAGACACACACACATACACATAGACACACACACACACACACACATACACACATACACACACACATACACACATACACACATAATGATGCATACACACACATACATGCATACACACATACAAACACATATACACACACACATACACACATACACACACATATATGCATACACACACATAGAGAGACATACTCACACATACACATACATGCATACATATACATACATAATGCATATGCATATGCATACATACATACATGCATACATACATACATGCATACATACACATACATAATGCATACATAATGCATACACACACATACACACACATATGCATACATACATGCATACACATACACACATAGACACATACACACACATAGACACATACACACACATAAACACATACACACTCATAGATGCACATACATACACATAGACACACACACATATACACACATACACACATACACACATACACACATAGACACATACACACATAATGATGCATAAACACACATACACATGCATACACACATACACACACACATACATACATACACACACATGCATACATACACATACTTAATGCATACACACATACATATGTACACGTATATATATTGATTTCTAACCATTTTGTTTTATATGTTAGGTATTATGGATCCTAGTAGAGAGAGAAGGTGAAACTCACTCTCATAAAAAGTCTTATGAGAGCAAGAGTTCCGTCTGATACTCTAGGGGCCATCATGCATCATTACTCAGAGATGTCTGATGAGAAGCTGGACTATACGATCCAGATGCTTACCCATCGATCAGAGGAGGGCTCTTCTGCGGCTCCACATGCAGGAAGAGAGCTATCTGCTCATAGGTATGTTTTTTCTTTCATAAACTTTTTTAATGATATTATACCACATATTTTTATTTATTTTTATCTATCTATTTTCAGGACACCTATACCACCTCCAAATCGTGATAGCAGAGCAGAGTTGCCTATGAGGACATGCATAGGCACCTTAGGACTAGAGTGCGATATAGAGCCAGAGGGGTACATTGTGTACATAGGGAATGGATTGGAGTTCAAGAGAAGAATGCGGGCACTATGCGACTCTTACCTTCGCTTTGTGCACTTATCGTGGAAGTAAGTAAAAATTTTACATATAAATTGAAATAAATATCTTATGTTTTATTTACATTATTTTTTTATTTTTGTAGTGAGCATGATGAGAGGGATAAAACATACGTACTTAGTTCACTTGAGACAGAGTTTGGGACAAGATGGTCGCCTAAGTGGTGTCTAAAAGAGATGCGGTGCACGGTATGCACTGCTTTTATGTATATATATGTGGATATGAGTATGTGTGTTTATGCATGTATGTATGTATATGAGAGAGAGAGAGAAGAGTGAGACTAGAGGTATAAATACACGCATATACACACGTATACATCATACATGCACATTTACACACATATAGACATACATGCACATTTATACATACACACACATACATGCACATTTTTACACACACATACACATGCATGCAGTTACACACGTATAATGAATACACATAGACACATACACATACTCACATACACGTACACATACTCACATACACATACACATGCATAATCATATGTACACACACATAGACTCATATAATCATATTTACATGCATATATACATATACACATGCATATATACACACACACACAACACATGCATATGCACATATAGATACACATACATACACAACACATGCATACACATAAATAAATAAATAAAATAAATAAATCCTATTTCAAAAATCCTAAATTGAAAACACTAATTTAGATATTAAGGTTTTAAACCCCCTAATTTAAAAACTCTAATTCAACCTTTTAGCCATATGTTTGAAGTATATGTACACATTGCATCTATTCCTCCGACGTCCTACTAGAGAGATGTCTCTCCTCCCAACCTTATGCCTCTATATATAGCTACTCAAATCAACGAGAATCATAATATATATAAAGATATATACACATCATGTAGATACACATACATAAATATGAAATGGAGTAGATATGTTATGCATCACACATACATGCCTAAATGCACACATAAATATATATATACATGCATACATATTTACATGTACACATTTACACATAGACATATATACATATATACATGTACACGTCACATATACATGCCTACATGCACATATAAACATATATATACATGCATACATATTTACATGTACATATTTACACATAGACACATATACATATATACATGTACACAATTATAAACACTTGCATATATTACATGAATGCATGAATATTTTACATAAATGCATATCATATATACACATATGCATATTTAACACATGTATACATATATCACACACATGCAAACACATACATATACGTGAAATACATATATATGCATACTAACATACGTATACATATAATACACATGAATACACACACATATGCATACATACATGATAAAAATTTGCTCCTCGAAGATAAAGCTATATATAAAATAATTAGGCATACCCCCGAGCTTCATGTTCTAACTTAAAAGAACATGATTTCATCTCTCTAGTAGGATTCATTGTTATTCAAGTTAATAAAAAAATCTATTATCTGATATCCATTCAAAAGCTTCAAATTATTGATCGATAACTAGAGTAGAATTTACTATCTAATCTGCTCATATGTTTTCATTATTGCCATCATTTTGGTAAGACATCAGTATAGTCTCATCTTCATTATCCTTATTGATTTCATTTATTTCTTCTATTGTTAAATCTATGTTCTCATGAATCACATCATCTATTGATGGATTAATATCTATTTCTGGTAATTCCTCTTCCTCACCAATAGAATCAGCATGTAGAGAATTATCCTCTTCATAAAAAAGATTAGTATCATTATCACGTATAATGATTCTAATTTCTATTTCAGATGTTGATGTATCAGTATCTGATGCTGAATCATCAAGAGGACTTTCTTCGATCTCTCTAACAATAAACTGTTCAAACAATGACCTACCTCTAGATTGCACATGAATGAATTGCCACCAAGGATGAGCAACTGGGTTTTATAAATAGATGCTTGTTCAATATGCCTAGGAAGAATATATGGTTCTTTAGTAGATCACATTACCTTGGAAGAATCAATTGCCCAAAACCTAGATAATTCCTTTCTTAATGTGGAATTACTACCTTTATACTCGGCTCGAAACCAGTCAACCTTCAAAATGACCTATCAAAATATATTACAACAAAAACCCATTATTAGGTGCTTAAAAAAATAACTAACTCTATAAAAAAAAAAATAAACTTTTTTCTACCTGTTTGAATGTACGAAATGAAATTTCGTAGATACCAACAATAGTTCCTACGTAACCAAGTTCGCTTATAAGGTTCGTCTCTTTTGAGCTAGCATGTGTCTTTTGAAAGAAGCAACAATACTAGAATCCTCTATTTTACATAAAGAATCAATGGCTTTGATTCTAATATGCTGTCCAAAAGCCCACATATTAGTGAACATTCGAGCCTGCAAAATAAATTCAATTAGTAAATAGAAACTAACATACATATATGAAAAAAAAATATTATTTTAATAAAATTACCTTTCGTTCACAACCTATCATTAACTCTCTTTGCTCATCTGAGATTTCTTTATTATTTGCGTTGGCGCATTGCAAAAGACTATATAGCCAATCCATGAAAGAAGATATATCTGTAATCTCATTATTATCGAGATTACGTCTATATCTTTTGTTTTTTCACCTTTTACTTTGGAGATTTTGAAGTTCCTCGTACTCACTAAGGAATGCTTGCATGCATTCGCTATTATATGCTACAAAAGTAGAAACATCATTTTTTTCTTGAAATGTAAATAAGAATGGAACCCCCTTACCTGATAATACCTCATCTTTCAAGGTACTCTTTCAAGGTACTCTTTCAAGGTACTCACTAACGTAATACATGCACTCTTCAAGCATCCAACCCTTTGCCATGGATCCTTCTGGTTTCGCTCTTTGTCGCACATAACCTTTTAATATTCCCATAAATCGCTCGACCCAAAACATCCATCGAGTGTTGAAAACACCTGCAATCTCTATTTCATCTACAAGATGGACTAATAAATGAACCTGAATATCAAAAAATGAAGTAGGAAGTTCTTTCTCCATCAAACATAGTAGCTCTTTGCATTCACTTTTTTTTTGTGGGATCGAGTTTTTGTCAATCTCTTTGGATGTAATCCACCTATACATATCATAAAAACAATTATAAAGAAGTTAATTAAAAAATAAAAGATATCCAATATTCATACATATTAAATATAAAAGTATCATAATTACCTTATAAGTGATCCAAGACAATAGATCACATCTCGTACTCCTTTCATTGTACATCCATCGATAACCAAAGATAAAATATGTTTCAAAAAGTTATGCCAGTGATGGGTCTTTAACCCAGATAAGCTCTTATCATCCATAGTAAACATGTTTTGAAAAGATGCTCCATATCCTGTAGGAGTCTTAATCAATTGAATTCTATTGTTGATAGTCTGTATCTCTTTTGTTGTAAGTACCCAAGGAGCAGGTGCATAAGTCGTTTCTTGTCGATGTCTATCAAAAATTGGCCATAACTTTGGTTTGGATTTTTGATCTTTCAAATCATTCCTTGATGCTGTGGCATCTTTTAGTCCAAGAAGATGCTGCCATAGTGAATAACCAATATTTTTGAATATATGCATAGGATCAAGAAGATGACATACTTTTAACTCTTTCCAATACTCCAAAGAATACCATATTGATATATTCTCTGCGAGTGCCAATTTTCCTTTACCTCTGTTCACATACTCATTATTTGAATCATCACTGAAGATTTCTGATTCTGGATCTATCAGAGGTCCATCTGTCTATTTTTATACCAATCCATAGGCGTCATAGGTTTTGGACACTGACCTGTTTCAAGCTTTCCATTAAAATGTATCACTTCTCTTTTAGATCTTAATGGATGATAATCAGGCAAGAATCATCGATGTCAGAGATAAATATTTTTGTTGAGATTCTTACTATCGATTGATCTCAACCAATCACCACAATATGGACAAGCTTTATAACCCTTAGTAGATATTCCTGCATCATGAAAATGATAAAAATATAATTAGATTAAATCATATTTATTTACATGCATATTGAATAAAAAAATTACATCAATACCTGAACAAACACCATATCCTGAAAAATCATGAATAGTCCAAGCCACAATACCACGAACCGTAATATGTCTTTCATTGGTGCTTTTTGATACATCAATGACATTAATACCTCTCCATAACTCTTGAAGATCATCAATGAGAGGAGCAAGATATATATTCATATCTTTAACTTGTCTTTTGCCTGGGATTAAAAGTGAAAGCATTAAATGTTCCACTGGCGGAAGATTGTAGTTTATGACTACCACTGGCCATGTTGACCATTTACTGGATTTCATGGAGAATGGATTAACCCCATCTAATGCAACTCCTAACTTTAGATTCTATGGATTTTGTGCAAATTCAAGCCATGTAGAATCAATATGCTGAAAAGCAACACTATGCTAAGATATGGCGGAAGATTGTAGTTTATGACTACCACTGGCCATGTTGACCATTTACTGGATTTCATGGAGAATGGATTAACCCCATCTAATGCAACTCCTAACTTTAGATTCTATGGATTTTGTGCAAATTCAGGCCATGTAGAATCAATATGCTGAAAAGCAACACTATGATGAGGAATTCTGATTATTCCATCAGTATTTTGTGATCATGTCCCCAAGTCAAAAGCTTTGATAATTTGGGGCTTTGAAACATATGTCTAATCCGTGGAGCCAATGGAAAATGTCTCAATACCTTTTTTGGGATTTTACCTTCTTCGCCCTTATATTGAGGAGATTGACATTTGGGACATGTCAAAGAGTATGCATATTCACCTCTATATAAAATACAATCGTTAGGACATGCATGTATACATTGATAATCTATACCAAGATTGTTGATTATCTTCTTCATTTCATCATGTGAGGTAGGAAGAATATTCTGACTTGGTAAAAACTTTTCAGATAATAACCTGTAAGTTTATAAAAAAAAGATATATTAAAAAAAGTAAATATATATATATATATATATATATATATATATATATATATATATATATATATATATATATATATATATATACATGCATATAATTTTATATATGTGTATGCTTATGTGCATCTTTCAAAATATTCGTGAAAAATTTGATTGTTTTGGATGGTGGGATACGATTGTTTGTTTTGGAGGATATGAAGTATGTACCTTCATTGAATGATTTGTCGATTCTATCATATGTTCAGTTTGAAAGTATGAGAAGCGGGTTTATAATTGTTATTCAAAGAATTTGGCACTGTTTATAGGCCACACGATGGTGACCTGGATGAATCGCATGCACAGAGGTTACTCTAGATAGAGCAACCTGATTATAAGGGACTAGTGCCAACATGATTCCTGGGGTATGCAGTAAACATCTTGCATGTCAATGATGAGCATATGAACTTTAGGATACAAAGTGGAAATCATGGTGGCTTGAGAGGATCACTTTTATACAACTTGTTCAAAGAACTTCAGGTTTATGACACTGAAGTTTTTTGAACAAGGTGTATAAAAGTGATCCTCTCAAGCCACCATGATTTCCACTTTGTATCCTAAAGTTCAGATGCTCATCATTGATACGCAAGAGGTTTACTGCATACCCTAGGAATCCTGCTGGCACTAGTCCATTATAATTAGATTGCTCTATCTTGAGTAACCTCTAGGCATGCAATTCATCCAGGTCACCATTGTATGGCCTATAAACAATGCCAAATTTGAATAGTAATTATAAATCCGCTTCTCACACTTTCAAACTGAACATATGATAGAATCGACAAATCATTCAATGAAGGTATGTTTATATGTGTGTGTATGCTTATATGTGTATATGCATTCATGTATATTATGTGTGTGTTTATATATGCATGTATTTATATATATATATTTATGCATATATATATATATATATAAAATAGATAGAAAATTGAAAATTATACCTTAATAGTATCGAAACAGATACATTATTCCATCCAAAACGATTTTTGAAGGTCGAGAATAAGTAAGCTCGCACTTAGTCGTGTCAAACGACTTCCTTCATATACATGCTTTAGACATTCCTCTCGAAGATATTTCTCA
This sequence comes from Ceratopteris richardii, assembly GCA_020310875.1. Classification (NCBI taxonomy): domain Eukaryota; kingdom Viridiplantae; phylum Streptophyta; class Polypodiopsida; order Polypodiales; family Pteridaceae; genus Ceratopteris; species Ceratopteris richardii. The sequence continues at coordinate 218,684,880 of CM035409.1, forward strand.
TTTTTAGAAATATCAATGCTCTCACTATGATTTTGATACCAATCCTCAATAAAAATTGCCATCGCATCATCTTCATCATTGTCACACAAATCTTGTACTTTATTGTCTTTTGAATATAGATCTTTCAACTTTGCATATTGCATAGGATTAGTTTTGCGTAGCCTCCTCATGGAAGCTTCTGATAAATGAGGTCTTACTGGTAATTGTGAATGCTATGGAGGAATATCATCAACATCATACGTTGGAATCTACACATATAAATAAAATTCATTAGTATTCCATAAATGAATAAAAAGTAAACTTTAAATATAAATTAAGTATATAACTTATTAAATATGGATATATTTTTTTTTTCTCTCTAGCTAAAAGGTGCTCTTGGAGGTCTACGCCATCCATAACTCACTAATAGTTCATCACCGGCATGTAATGTAGTAATATCATTGACAATTATGTATCTTGATACATCTCTACTCATGTATGGTGATTCATGACTATTTTCACGCTCCTCAAATGTGCAATTAGTCCTTGAACTATTATGTAACCCTCGACTACTATTTATTAAACCTGCTATATTTCCATGTGTGTAAGGTCTTCCATCAATATATAATCTTTCATTTTTGCATGTAAAATCCTTCTACTAGTAAGGGATGCTGCGTTCAAGCATATTCCATAAGTACTCATGCTTTGAACATAACGTGAAAGTCGATGCCAATCTCCCCATCCATATATAGGACCACAAAATGACATAAGAGTGACTTCAGAGTTCGGAGGCACATACAAATCCTCTACGATAAAGAGACCATGACCAGCATTAGTAATAGTGGATGGAGCAATCATATAGCATTAACCCAAAAGTTGAAAACCTCTCCATCTAAAGGAAGTGGTCCTCTATTCCATCCTCCATATCTTCTTCTATCATATGTTTGTACTAAACAACGATCACGAGTTAGCAATGGATAATCTCCAACCATTTCAGTCTCTAAACCAGGAGGTAGAGGATTTCTAGAAACCTCTGCTTGTAATTGATGAACAACAAGTCCATGACGTGTACGAGGTATATTAACATTATGAGAAAAATTATCATCATCATCATCATCGAGTAAGTATTCCTTTATATCAACAGTAATTTGATTTTATATATGGTTTTTAAATAAAATAATGGCATTAATATATATAGAAAATACATACCCAAGCATTATCACGTTGCCTAGGTGATGGTGCACGCTCAAAAGTACCATACTCTGCCTCATGTTCAATACATTCCAATCGTGGTCTTCGATACGTGCCATAACAAGAGTTACACCTACATATAATATGCTCTTCATAGTAAAATTCATCATAATTCCTATCGGAGAACACATGTGAAGTCATTGCATGGGTAGGAGGTGGTGGAGTACCCTCTGATTGATTAGAATTTGCACATAATAAGAAACAAAAAAAAAAAGTTATGTATCCATCAAATATATTTAAAATTAAATGTTTGATATACTTACAGTATAAAGTCGTTGCACGATGAGGAGATGGTGGTGGAGTTCCATCTGATTGATTAGAATCTACAAATAATGGTATTTGATATTAATAATATGATTATCTATATACACAAAAAAAATTCACACATACATATTTACACATACACACATATTCAAATATACACATTTACACATACACACATATTCACATATACACAACTACACATTATTGTGGGATAAATGCATGTATTTTGTATGAATGAGTGTATATGCATGCATGTGTGTGTACGTATATATGTGGATATGTATATGTGTGCTTATGTTATATGTATGTATATGTGTATATGTATACATATATGTATGCGTATATGTTTGCATGTATATGTGTATGTGGGTATGTGTATGTGTGTGTATATATGTGTATGTATTCTAATTTTTTTTTTTGTTTGAGATTAAATTAACAGGAGATATTGTATGGTGGAAAAAAATAAGAGGCGAGCTAACATAACACCTAAGACGTGGCAGTTTTTTTGTAGACAACTACGTCTTCAAGAGTCATTTCCTCAGCAGAAGGTACACAAATTAATAGTTTATATTTATAATTTTTATATATTTTAGTAATTTTTTACATTTAATTTATGTATTTTTTCTCTTAAATAAACAGGCTACTGCAAAGAAGAGAGTGGAGTCGGGCCACACATCGCACCTAGGCCAAATGGGCCATAATGGTTTTGTAGCTACATTTGTAAGTATATGTGTTATTGTGAGTATATTTTTTATTTTAGTTAAAATGCAAGCAACTAATCCTTTTTATTTGTTTCAATGCAGCAGAAGGATTATGGCCGATATCCTACGAAACATGAGATCGAGTATGCTAGACATTTTGGATATCGACGTTTGAGCGAGTATATGCAAGATCATCCTGATGCCTTTGTGAGTATTATTAAATTTTATATAATTATTTTATTTTTATGAATGGTTTAATTGTTTTATTTATTTATGTTTGTTATATGTAATACATGAGTATTATGGAGAGACAAATATGGATGAGGTGGAGAGATAGACACAGGGGGGACGATCTCGATTGTCACAGGGTGATCATGACGATGAGGATGAGGAAGATCAGGATGATCATGATATTGCTGATGATGATGATCATGATGATGATGATTATGATTTTAGTTGATTATGACATTGGTTTATATGTATTTTCATTGATATATATATATATATATATATATATATTTTTTTTTTTTTTCATTTCAGTTATGTTTTGAATTGTGTCTATGGTATTAAGTAATGAAGAGTTTTGTTCTATTGATTGTTATTATTGTTTATATTAAGCATGTGTTTTAATACTTTGATTATATAATTCATTCATATGTGTGTACCTAAGTGTATATGTATGTGTGTGTATATGTATGTATGTGCATGTGTATGTGTGTGTATATGTATGTATGTACATGTGCATGTGTAAGTGTATATATGTGTGTATGAGTATGTGCATGTGCACGTGTATGTGTGTGTATATGTATGTGCATGTATATGTGTAACTCTATGTGTATATGTGTGTATGTGCATGTATATGTGTATATGTAGGTATGTGCATGTGTGTGTGCATGTGTATATGTGTTTTAATACTTTAATTATATAATTCATTCATATGTGTGTACCTAAGTGTATATGTATGTGTGTGTATATGTATGTATGTGCATGTGTATGTGTGTGTATATGTATGTATGTGCATGTGCATGTGTAAGTGTATATGTGTATATGATTATGTGCATGTGCATGTGTATGTGTGTGTATATGTATGTGCATGTATATGTATAACTCTATGTGTATATGTGTGTATGTGCATGTATATGTGTATATGTAGGTATGTGCATGTGTGTGTGCATGTGTATATGTGTTTTAATACTTTAATTATATAATTCATTCATATGTGTGTACCTAAGTGTATATGTATGTGTGTGTATATGTATGTATGTGCATGTGTATGTGTGTGTATATGTATGTATGTGCATGTGCATGTGTAAGTGTATATGTGTGTATGAGTATGTGTATGTGCATGTGCATGTGTGAGTGTATGTGTGTATGAGTATGTGCATGTGCATGTGTATATGTGTGTATATGTATGTGCATGTATATGTGTAACTCTATGTGTATATGTGTGTATGTGCATGTATATGTGTATATGTAGGTATATGCATGTGTATATGTGTGTGTACATATGTGCATATATATGTGTATATATGTGTATAATGTATGTATATGCATGTGTATATGTATTCCACATGCATGTGTATGTGGATGCATTTCCATTTGCATCCATGTGCATGCATGTGGATGTGCATATACATGTATTTGCGTATATGTTAATGTGTGTATATATATATATATATATATATATATATATATATATATATATATATATATATATATATATATATATATATATATATATATATATATATATATATATATATATATATATATATGCAATAATGCATGCATGTAAGTCTTTTTATGTGGTTGTAGAAATGTTTGTGCATATGCATGTGTATATGTGTGTATGTCTAAGTGTATGTGCACATGTATCTGTGTGTATATATGTGTGTATATGCACATGTGTATATGTGTGAAAGTGCATCTTCATCATGTATAAGTGCATATCAATAAGTCTGAGTATGCTATCTAATGAAAATAACACAATTCAAATGATATACAAAGAATAAAAATTGTATTTACAATAGTTAGCCATACTTTTTGCTTGGTTAGCTTCTTGAATAACCTACAAGAGAGAGAGAGAGCGAGAATTCAAAGAGAGAAAGATGTAGAAAGAGAGACAGAGGGAGACAATAAGAGAGAGCTTCGGCAAAACAACAATTCTACATATACTTGCTTCAGCTCGTAAGCGCAGCGCAATTACGAACGTTGGAGAGCTCTTCAATCAGATGCATGAAAATGCCGATCGAAGAGCCTCCAACATTTTAATTTTTTTCCGTCAACAAACCGTCGCATAAGCAACATGTTTTGAGCATCGCTATGCGACGCCAAAAAACGTCGCTTATGCGACGCTATTTAAAACCGTCATATTAGCAACGTTGATGGGAGTGTCGTAGACCCGTCGCGCCATAAGTCACAAAAAACATCGTTTGTTTCGTCGTTTACTCGACGGTCCGCGTGCGACACTCATTACGATGCATGTTGCAATTTTATAGCGACGAAATTTTGTCACCTTAACTGTCGCTATATGCCCGTATTCCTTGTAGTGTTTGGTCAAGCCAACTAGCACAAGACCAGCCCTTGAGATTATGGAGAATCAAATAGACCTTATAGGCATGCTATAAGTGCAAAGAAACACACTATGTACCTTGGAGCATCAAGGAGAATGAGTCGATACAAAACAGATAGGTTCGCAGGTTGACTAGCTCATTAAACTTATTATCTATGGAAGAGACAATGAACTTCAAATGCCCATAGCGACCAGCGTGATTACAGTTAGAAAAAATCCTTTTATGGGAGTGATACACATAGGGTTGAGTGTATGGAATGCACAAAATTATAAGGAATAAGCAATAGGAATGAATGCGACATTCACCGGTGGTACTTCCTATTTTTCAGGAATACGTAGAGATTGACCCCGAGACAGAAAAACTCAGATTTCTACAAATCTACGGAACCAAATTCTATGAAAATTTATAGCCACAAACTAGACACTAGTAACTTTCCAATGAGTTATCTTGCAGTCAATTTGAAGCTATGGAGAGAGAGCAGCAACCTCTGCAAGATTACTGTTGGCAAAGAAGATGATGTATTTCAAGTCTTTATATAGACTCTAGGAGTGTTCCATGACTTTTACAAGTTGAATTTGAATTCAAATGAAGGTGGGAATGGTTGTTGGAGGGAATCAATTCACTTTCCTACAATCTAGGAAAAGTGAAGATCTAGTTTGATCTACTTTTAGGTGATTGATTGCTTGATTGAATGCAACTTCAACCACCACAAATTCGTGGGATTTGGGCTCTATCTTTCTACCTTTACATGTGTAAAGCTCAAGGCTTTTAGAATGGTAAATGAACCATCAAAAAATTTCTCAAAAAAATACAATAAATGAGCATATGAAAAAGAACTCTCCAACGGATATTCTTTCGACGCGATAGCCTTTGATGTAGATCAAATCCACCTCAAGCATAGTGTAAGATTGATGTTCCAACAGCTCCCCCTCAAGCTAAAGTATGCTTTAGTCTTCATTCTCTGATAGGTTGAATACCTGCCATAGTTTTGAATCTACAAAGCTTTATTCCATCAAGTGCCTTTGTCATCATATCTGCTACTTGCTTTTCAGTAGGAACAAAAGAAATGTCAATCTCCTTTGCCATGAGCTTCTCCCTGATGAAGTGGTAATGGACTTCTATGTGCTTGGTTCTCGCATGAAAAATAGGATTTGCCGCTAGATGCATGGAACTTACATTATCTCCAAATATGTGAGGTTTGGAACTCACTAGTCCCAAATTTGTATACAATGCTTTTAACCATATTGCTTCTTGAGTTGCTATGGTCAAGCCTCTGTACTCTGCTTCAGTTGAAGATAAAGCAACTGTTGGTTGCTTCTTGGAACTCCATGACACTAGCTTTGAACCTTCGTTGATTGTACCTTTGAGATACTTAAGTACTCTCTTAGCTGCATCCATGTGTGGTCTTCTCGGTGAGTGCATGAACTGACTAAGCACTCCCACACTATATGAGATGTCTACCCTTGTATGAGTAGCATATATCAAGCTACCTACCAAGCTTTGATACTCTTTAATGTCTTCAATTTTCTCACCTTCATAAACACTTAGTTTATGATTCATCTCCAAAGGTGTACCTACAGGTTTAGTGTTCTCCATTTTGAACGTGAGAAGAAGATCTAGAATGTATCTTCTTTGAGTCAAATACATTCATTCATCTTTATATATCACCTGCATACCTAGGAAATACGTGAGCTCACCTAGGTCACTGATTTTGAACTCCTCTTGCATGTGTCTCTTGATCCTTTGAATGCCATTTAGATCATCACCTGTCACACTAATATCATCTACATATACACATAGATAGATAACCTCATTGTGATCCCTTTTGATGAATAGAGAAGGATCTGAGCTGCTAGCTTTGAACCCTTGATCTTGAAGATATGTAACCAACCTGTAATTCCAAGCTCTTGGAGCTTGTTTCAATCCATACAATGCTTTCTTAAGTCTGCAAACATAAGATGGATGATTAGGGTTTTCAAAACCTGGTGGTTGTGACATGTATACCTCTTCACTTATCCAACCATTTAAGAATGCATTTTTCACATCAAGTTGGAGGAGTCTCCAATTCCTTGCAGCAGCTACACTTATCAATGTCCTGATTGTAGTAATCTTTGCAACTGGTGAGAATGTTTCCTCATAGTCTATACCATGAGTTTGTGAG